>CAMQGK010000471.1:12955000-13460000 GCA_947000775.1 Pterois miles | reverse complement strand
GGACACTGCAACACTCTCCCATGTAAAAACAAGGTAACGTTGTTAATTGTGAGGAGACCCAGTATGGCCAGAGTGACATGGCTTTTCTCATTGACCGTGAGCTGTCCTGCTGCCAGCTGGATGCAGGGCTCCTGTCAATCAGCGGCCGACCCCTGCCGGGACCTTCCCCTGCTCAGACAAGGTTCCCATTGATCCCTCCGTCGCCCCTCTGACAGGAAGCAGCCTCAGTGGGGGAAATAAGCAGGTGAAATATTAAGTTATAAGTCAGCTTCCAATCAATAAACAGAGCCAGGAGCGGGAAGGGGCAGGGGCAGGGCCAAGTCCCCACAGTGGGAGCCCCACTAGCCGGGGGGTAATGCGATTGAGGTCTGTGGATCACCCCAAAGACCTGCAGGCAGAGCCGAAAAACCATCTCTCCAATCCCTGACTGGGGCCGTCACACAGAGTCCACTGCCAAGTCCTGCAGCGCTAGCTGGCACCCACTCTTATTGTCCTCTGTTTGGCACTGACACCCATGCCAGTGCCCAAGCAGAGCTGGACACTCTACAGACAGCATAAATAAAACATATGAGAGCTGTAATGAGAAAAGAGCTGCAGGGCCAGCAGAGCCAGATAGCAGCACCCATTGATATACACAGCTCAAAAGCTGTCCAGTAAAATTACAGTTGTAACAGAGGGCTGTAGAGCCAACAGCCCCACCCTTAGTCCTCACTAAGAGCTGCAGTGTGACATTGATCACACGTCTGCATGTGTCTCAAGTCCATTGTCCTGAGTAGTTTGTGAGTCTCTGGCCCTGGGGTTGGATAGCTTGGCAGGTGTCAGCGGTTATCTTGGCCTGTCTTCTGTGGACAGGACAAGTGAGGAGGTGGTGCCGAGCCCCTGTCAGCCCCCTCCCTGTTAGGCCTGGAGGGGGCAGGGGCGTGGGGGCAGCAGGGCAACTCGGAGAAAGCCCTTTCTCCTGCAGGGCTGTATCTCCGGGGCCTGCTCCTCCAGCCCCCTCTCCACTCCCCTCCATGCTCGCGCTGCTGACTGACAGCTATCTTCCAGCTGCGGGACATGCACCCCACCGACCCACCGCTGATAAAATGTTAATGTAATTAACAGATAATGGCTGTTGTTTTTAGCTGTCAATACTCGGACTGGGAGGGGATAAAGGATTGGGGCTGCACAAAGTCACATTCAGATATCTGCCAGCCATTGTAGAATTCAATTATTTTGGCAACACTACCCCCACCTGTCTTCAGCTACTAACCTCCACACCACCATCACAGGCCCCCTTCACCTGCCTTTATTGCATAGAAGCGCACATCTGATTGTCTTCATGGGATATTGACAGCTTTTCTTCTGGCCTGCTGTTTGAGCCAGCTGTGGAGGGAAGGCACGCTCACTCTCCGGCCAGCCGTGGTGAACTTTTTTTTTTTCCATATTCGGCCATGTCTTCCTGCGTGCTGCTTTAAGACCATAAATCATGTGACTGAGGCAGGCAGCCACAGGGCTCCTCTCACCTCGGACAGCGCGTCGGACACAGACACACCCAGCCAGCCAACCCGCCACAAGACAAATGTATTTATATTTGTAACCAAAAACACAACGCCTATCAGGACATGGCCAGCACTGCTTTGGACATCGGCTGCCTGACTATTCTGGTATTTTAATAAGTATCAAGCCCAAACAAGATTAGGCGCTTCCAGTTTACGAAATGTCAGTGAAGGCAGCGCTATCACTCATAATAAATGGGCTTATGCAAACACTGGGGTTTTTGCCATGCATAAGAGCTTGTTTGGTGTGCACCACGGTGATGCTGTATGCTGATATGCAATTATTCTAAAGAGTATCAAAGTTCAGGTGTGAGTCTACCATCTTGTTGTAGCAGTGGGGGGATGCTCTGAGCAGCTACAGATTACCACAGGAATATTCCATGAATAAAGAGGAAAAAACTTGGGACGATAAGGGAGAGCCCGAGAGTATGATAAAATACATTCTATAATGGATGGTTCTCTGTGTATTCATATTTTGTTTTTGGTCCGGCTCTATAGCTGATATGAGTGATTATGCTGCGGAACTACACTCAGCTGGATTTAGGCTTAACGATGTCAGACTGGAACTTTGATCAGTCCATCTCAAGTGTTTGTGCTCCTGCTCCCTAATTAACCCAGTTTGTATGTGCTAATGACACCTAATTATCATTTGTGTAACAAGATTGCTCTCATTGCCATAATGAGAAAAACTCCTTCAAATGTTGCACCGCTTACAAGCGGGTTTCTGCTGTTATTAACAGAGTGTTTATGCAATCACATCTAATTGAAGTGTTAATTAAATCAGGAATACCATTTTGCTGAACAAAAGACGCTAAGTAGTGGGAGTTGTGCTAAAAGCTTAAACACCCCCTTCCTCGCTAACCATCACTGGAGGTACCCTTCAAAGCACAATGCCCCCGCCCCACACGCCGCCCCGCCACCGGCCCCCCCACCAGCAGCAGCCGCACCAGAGGACGAGGAGCCAATCAGAGTTGATTGGCACTGTGACTGGCTAGTGAAATCAGGCCCCTCCCTCCCACTGATTCAGTGTTAATTGCCATGCACAAGAAGGTGGGAGGGCCGCTGGCTCTTGACCTTGTCCACCCGTCAATATTCACGCAACTCTGGATGAGGGCGATCTCGGGTGACCACGAGACAAAAGGAATTATCAGTAGTCAGCAGGCAGAGAGACAGAACGCATTATAACACATTTTGTTGGTGTGTAGTCGATTGACACGTAGATAACATTAATTAGGGCTGCCCCCTCTCAGACGACTAATTGGTCATTTTGGTCTAATATTTCTTTAGTCGATTAGTCTTTTTTTTAAGTTTTTACATGCTGAATGACTAATTTGCAAGATTTTGAGCACATCTCTGGTAAAGTGGTGTTTTTGTGTGATTCTTTGTAGACAAACTCAGATCTGTCGACCAATCTAATCGATTAGTTGACAAAATCATGAGTGTTAGTCGACTAACAATGTCTTTAGTCGAGGACAGCCCGAGTATTAATTGTATTATGTTATGTCATGATGCATAGTGTATTATGACTTCCTTGCTGAAAGAATCTTGTTTTTGTAGGCAGGGCGGGAACTTGACTCACTTTATTTTCAATGTGGGATCCTCATATGAAAGCACTGATGCCTGCTTCTTTTAAATAATAGCTGAAGTCAGAGTAAGGCAGATTATAGGTTATGAATTTATATTATATATTATCATATTATAAATATTATGGAGTCAAAGTAAAAGCCTTTTCTTCACTAAAACAGCGACTGAAGATAAAATAATCGGTGTTTTTTAAGAAACTGACTGGTGGATTTGCAACCTTTGTCCAAAAGAAGAATTTATTCATTTGTAGTTTGAGAGAAACATGGTATGAGTAGAGGGACTGCAGTAACAGCAAAAACACCATTATCAACTAAATAAATGTTCGGTGGTATTAAAACACAAACAGAAATCCCTTTACAGATATATAATTAAAGAGCAAAAGTGCAAAGAAGCTTTATTTCAATTCTAGATCTTAAAATAATGACTCACTCTTGAGATAATGGCAACAGATGTCTGATGTATGCACATTTCAATCTGGTTTTCAAAATATTAAAGGTGTTAAATCAGAAATTCAGAGCATTTCTACTACCTTCACATGGCTCTCAATATAGCGACAGCTGAGACGGTGGGTTACAGCTAACAGTGCTAACAACACTAACACTGCTGACAGAGCTAACAGTTTTAACCTGGGGGAAAGTGAAGGGTGGGCGCTACACTTCTGCAACGACGCCGTCTGTCGGGTGGCGTTATCAACTGTAAACGGTGTGAGCAGTGCAGAGCAGTAGCCGTGAGCTAGCCAGTGGCTCAAATGCACGAAGATGCACTAAAAGCAGAGAAGCTCGGATTACAACACACAAAGAAGGAGACTGACTTCATTCTCTGCTCAGGTAGACTTTTCTCCTCTATATCTTTACATAGAAAATAGTTGTCTGATGCTAAATTAATGCTCCGGATATCGTATAGAGCACCTTTAACCCAAAATGAACACTGTCATGTCAGCTGACACATAAATTTGCAGTTTGACTGGTGTGCTCAGTGGTTAAATCTTGAGATTGAAGAGGTGCGCTTAGAGAAAAAAGGTTGGTAACATACGCAAAAGAGCAAACTTAAGGCGCTCATACAGCATATAATAGTAAACATCATGTATGGTTATATTTCTGTAGCCTCTTGAAATTAAGTACATTCGTACATCAAGTATGTGTTGGTATTCTCTACACCGTGGGGAAGAACCGGAACCGTAAAATTTCTATATAATAGTAAATAATATTTCAATTTTTTGATGAGCTTGCCTCACTAAAATGGCCTGATGACATCTGGCATGTTGATGTAAATGGGTGTGGTTAAAGATTATATCAGAAAAATCTCTATGAAAAAGGAAGACACCTGTAGTATATAACTAACTTTAGCAGTCACCAGTTCAAAATTATGTTCTCAATAACATTTTGAGGGAAATGCTCCCAAGTTACAGTTAAAATACATAGGAATAATCAGAAACCTCTCAACTGTTCTTTAATGTCACTTACTATCAATCAGAGTTATATTATCCAACGGTCAATTATTTGAACCGTCTGCCTGCAGTCCCCGCAACGCTCTGGATAGTAGGTTAGTATGTGGTTTTGAACACGGCACACGTTAACATTGCGGACGTTTAGCAGTTAACACATATCATGGTCACCGTAGTGTAGCATGTTAGCATGCTAATCCATCTGCCAGTCCATCTAGTAGAAGTCAGGATATTTCACCAGAAATGTGAACAGTCTCACGTGGATGCTCTACATAGATCAGCTGATAAGATTAACCATCTGGGGACCATGAATGTCTTTACCAAACGGCATGGTAATAAAAGCTGTGTAGATATTATAATTTAAAAGGGAAAAAAGTGAAGCTCCTGGTGGCACTAGAGGAAAAGTCATGGGATCCATAGAGTGAGCAGGATTAATCCTATGAGGACCAAGTCAAATTTTCATGGCAATTTGACCAACATTGCCATTCCGAGAGCCATGCCAGTAGCATGGTTGAAATGTTTGATTGGAATTAAAACAACAACAACGCGACAGGAAACTGTCCTTAAATTGCAATTTAAGCAAACTATTTTAATAAACTTGGTTAAGAAGAAAAACAAAACAAAACATAAAGACCATAAATGGGATGGTGCACCATAACCATAACACTATTTTTAGGGGTAATTTAAGTTTCCCAGCTTTATCTGTAAACTCTGAGGTCTGTTTGAGTGTCCTTTTAGATCTAAAAATTATAGTTTGTATATTTCCAATATCTTCATCATTAATAAAGCACAATCAAACAGAGCCTGACTTTAAATCATTAATGTATATATATTTTGAAAGACCAAGAAAGTCAGACTACACTCCCTTCACCACAAGAAGAAAATATATGTAATAATCTGTCATATAATCTCTGGATCTTCAGTCTGCAGTGTGTTTCCACACACTGATAAACCAGAGACTGAATTATGCAGAATAATTATCAAAATAAGGTGGTATTGAATTAATGGCAAGTGAATAATACATATTTTTCATCCCTGACAGTGTTGCTATTGATGATGAGTAATGTAAAACCATATCTGCTACCATATGATGTTATATTGTAGTTATTTTATGTCTCTATTGAGAGAGCCACACAAATTTGTGTCAGTACAGTCTGTACAATCAGAGTCACACAGATAGGAGACAAACATACATACATACGATTCATTTTTAGGAATGAATTTAAAAAGGTAAAAATGAAAGTAGGAAGTATTGTAGGGGGGTTGGGGTGGAGGGAGTCGGGTTGGGGGTAAGAAGGCAGATGTGGTAGGGTAGGAGGAGGGCTGGTTTGTGGAGAGGAGTTGTCTGTCCTGAGGAGGTCAAACAGCAGACAAACTAACTCGTCTTTTCCTTGTTTTTCACAAGCTCCTGAAAAGAGAAACACAACATATTTTATTTTGCCTCCAGAGGTCTCGAGTCTCTTGAATACTTTGTTTGAATCAATGAGCTGAGGCAGGTGCCTGAAGGTGGATGTCCTGCTCCATGAGGTGCTGGATATCCTTCTTGTCTGCTTCCTCGTACTTCCAGATCTTCTCTTTTACCAGCAGCATCTCCTCCAGCTCTCTCTTGTCTTGCTCCTGCTGCTGGTCGCTCCTCGTCCGGCTCTCACAGAGCATCAACAGCTCCTTTTTAGACTGCTCTACTGTTTCGGAGAGCTCCTTTTTGAAGCTCTCCTCCTGCTCTGTGAGCTCCTTCTGGTGGTTCTCCTTTGCGTCAGCCTCCTGATTTTGGAGTTGCTCCTCCAGAGCGACAGTCCTCAGCTGGCGTTGGTACGTACTCTCGGTTTTTGTTTTCCCTGGCGAGGAGCTCTTCCAGCTGGCTGACTTTTGTCTCCTCCATGTTCTTGACCTGCTGGCCTCCTTCCACCAACCAGCAGAGGATCTCACCCTCTCTCTCTTTTTGAGAGTGGAGGCTTTGTTCAAGGGAGATGATCATGTCAAGATCTGCTCATGTCTCTTTTTCAATTCTTCCTTATTTTATTTAACCTTAAGTCCTTTTGCCTAAACCTAACCAAGTAGCACAACATTAAACGCATGTTTAAAACTGCGACTGTTTCACAACATTGAATAGAACAGTTATATACAGTATGTCGTTTAGGGAGTCATTGGCAAATGACCTATTCTGTAATGTATTTAGGTATGTTGTCCGTTTGAGGTTTGGCTGCTACTCTCAGTGCCACCAGCTGGTTATGTTATTGCACCAACTCCTAATATTCATGTAGCCTAGTCAAAATGCAAATAGAAATCAATCTAAATAAATCTACAAACGAAGGAAAGGTTGTTTTGGATGTCCTGTACTGGGAATATGAATGAAGGCCTTTTTTGAATATCATCTTAAAAAGGTTACCTATGAAATCATAGGTAATTTAAAAGTATCAACATTTCAGTCAAACTTAACTTTTCCATCAGCTATTAACTTAAACCTCAAATATCTGTCTGTCTTTTTACAGCACATTGATATGCGTTGCTTCGACATTACTTGGTTTTTTTTGTTGCTGCAAAAAAAAAAAAAAAAAAGAAATGAAAAGGTAATATGTTCCTTTTATCACCCTGTAGGACCAGACAATATTTTACAACAGAATGAACGAAGTAATTCAGTAAGTGTTGGAGCTACATCCGTCAGCCGGTTTGCATACTCATTCCCGACTCTGCTCTAACCTTTCTCTGCCTCAGTAGGATGATCCATTTCTCTCCTCTGTCTTTACGTTCCTTTCCTCCTCCTCTCAATCTCATTTCATACCCCAGTCATTATGTCTCTCCCCCTTCTCCCATCCTGCTCCTGAACAGGACCCATTGGCCCTGATTAATCTGCTGCATTTGACTTAATGAGAGGTCATTCACATATCTGATCACAATGGCTACAGGAATCAATGATAGATGGCCACTTGGCAGAAATACTGAGGTACTGAAAAAAACCAACTGAATCTGTTAAGACTTTATTAGATATTCCTCCTCTGCACTGTGTACCTGAGTGTGTTGTATTACCGAGTGTAAAATATCTCTTTCCAACCTTTAAAAAGCTCTGAGATTGCTTCTTTTCATTTCTGCGGTATTATAGTCAATACCTGCAACTCAACTGTGCTATTTAGATTCTCAGTTCAACACTCTGGAGTTGGATAAGGTGAGTGTTGTGACTGAAATGTGTGTTAAGACTAGATACACAATAGGTCATTCAATACTATGGCATTGTGATACACACATCTAGAAAGAGAGAGAGTATAGCAGGTACGCACACACGCAGAAAAACCTTCAGTTAGGAGATTATGAATTGATTTCTTCCGCCCTATAAAGCCCATGTCTTCCTCACTGAATGCAGTAATGTGTCCACTTGACCTTTCTTGGTGGGCTCCTTTCGGGTGAACTGACTTCTAAGTGTTTGGCCCTGGCCTTTTCAGCACCGTGGGTGTCCTCCGTCCGCGGTGTGGCCCGGCTGGCAGACATCAGCAGCCTGTCAGCACATCACGCTCGCCGTACAAATGCAAACGCACCTTCTCTCTAGCACGCAAACGGAAGTGCTCTGGACTGCTGAGACATGACAGAGAAGGTGTCAATGCAGAACAGCGGGTCCATCTAAAGCTATTAGCGCTGGGATGATACACCTATCTCCCGATTCAATACCATCACAATACCTGGGTGCCAATTTGATATGTATTTTGATATGGATTTATTGTGATTTTTGTTAACTTTTTAGCACTAGATCATGGGAGAAAGTTAAATTATACACTTCTAGGAACATTTAATTTGGGAAATATCTAAATTGATACAGTAAAAATGTTTGATTTTCAGCATGTATGTAGTCAGACATGTCCTGAAGTCAAATATATCAGCCATTTTCTTGCATTATTAATGTTTTTCCAGCAAAAATCAAAGAATAAAAACATTTCCTTCACAAATTAGTGGTATTTTCTTTTTTAATTTATAAGGGAAGTGTAATGTTTTATACTTCTGGTGATGTTTTATACTTCTGGTGAATATAATTCAATCACTTATTTCCATATACTGTATGTATTTTGTATGTAAAGTTCCCTTTGTTAACACCTTATTTTGAAAACCAGATGAAGTCACACATACAGTATATATTTCCACTAACTTCACCAAATCCGTCGCTAGCTCTCCCGTCAGCCCCGTTGCCTTTAAACATCCATGCTCAGCTCCATCGAGGCTGTTTATATACATTTAACATAAATGTTAGTATATGGGTGCTCTACAGTTGTAGCGTCGGCCGATTTGACCATGTGAGATGATAGCGATGGCTGGCTTGACTGCATGTTACCGCAATACAGTAACGTTTCCTGTCCATGACTGAGTTAGCATTCAGCTTTAGCCGTGACGTCTAGTTCTGCTTTTCCTGCAATGTGTCAAACCCAAAGTGTTTCCATACTTTACTGTGTCAGTGGAGGAGGTTGCTCCTCCTCTGTTTTTTAAAATCATTACCAAATTTATGTATCATTTATAAAATAATTCTTCTTTCTTCTTTGGAAAAAATCCATTATTCAAATCCTGATTAAAATCAATAGCGACGCCTGCAGGGCAGGGGGGAAAGGGACGCCTGTGTGTGTGAAGTGTTTGTGGGCATCATGGGAGGTAGAGGAGGTCAAGCACCCGCCATCCTCCCTTAGGGCGGGACCTCTTATATCAACTCAGTGCATTTTGGTTTTTTCATACTTGTCTGTGATTGGCCAAAACATGTCAAATGATGCTCCAAAGGAGGATAACCTCCTTTAGATAGTTACAAATCACCAGTAAAGTACATTATTGCACACTGGTCCAATAATGGTGTCCAAATGTCATGTTCAGTCTCTACCACTGTATTGTACGTCATGAACTGGCAGTAAAATATCAAACAGTAGCATGTCAGGAAATTAATTCTAATACATAAATTGTGATTGTGTAATTTTAAACACATAAAAAATCTTTTTTTTATTTAGGCCTTTTTATTGAGCTGTATCTAGCTACCAGTGTTAGCTAATTACTAACACTATACTAGTGTTGGAAATTGATCGGTCAGCCCTACTACTAGTGTTAGCTAACACAATAGTTAGCTTGTTATAGCAGCCCTGAAGGACTCGTGTAGCAGTTTGTCGTACGTTACTAGAAGCTTGTCTGTAAACTGCCCGTACAGCAGTCCGTTGCACCAGAGTCCAGAACAAAACGTTGGACCGCTGTCACCATAGTCCCGCCTTGAGTCAGTCCGGACAGCTGAGTGAGGGTCAGGGCTGCCTAGGGCGTGCGACAGCGGGAGGAGTCGCACCTCGCCGAGCAGTGGATGTAGAGAGATCTGCTCGCTGCTCGCTGCCCAGGCCTCACCATCAGCCGGCCAGGCTGGACCCACAGTGGAGCTACGGTGGCGTGCAGCAATACAACGTTACTCAGACTTCAACAATAAAAGCGCTAGCTTCTTTCTTCCTCCGCACAGACTCAAAGTAAATATGTCAACTCTGGAATTTCAAAATCAATTTCAAAATTGTAAAAAAAAAAAAAAAAAAATGTGACACATAGCATACACACACACACACACACACACACATCCCTATGCTGAGAGAGAAAAGCAAAAACTTGTCAAAAACCATGGCCCATCCCTAATACATAAGTGAATAGATCTTTTCCCACCCTGATGTTGATGCATGCAGCTGCATTTTGTTCAGACTTGCAGTGTAGGCAGATGGAAAACAAAATGTTACATGCCATTTTACTTAGTTGACCTACAACATGTATGTAGCCTATTAAACTGTACTGTAGGCATAGTTTTACGCAGCACACTGGCCTGTCCCTGATCCATTCCACTACATTATGCAGTGTGAGACACGTGTATGGAGTATGTGCTGCCATTGAATTTCCTGGTCTTTGTCCAAGTGCCATCTCAGGTCCATGGAGTGCGGTGGCAATGAGACTGGTCAGTGACACCGAGGTCCCGGGCATCTGAACTAGCATCTGTTGCAGACGGAAGCGGCACAGCGGCCGCCCTGTCCTCACTGTTGGCCCGACACCATCCCGCGCCATCCACTGTCTGTCACACCCGGCGCCCTGCAAAGTTAATTGTGAACTGGAGTGGCGCGTTGGGGCCCTCTCGCTAAGCAGCCCCTAATGACAGGCAGAGAGACAGCTACACATGTTCGCCGGCTCTCCCTCTGGAGGAGGCTACAGATAGCGCTCCGGCACAGACACTGACCTGTCACAAAGCTGTCAGCAGCCAGCCTGTCAGCCATGCAGCCCAGCACGCGGCCCAGCTATCCCAGGTGCTCGGCTGACAATCTCCACACCCTGTTCTGTCGGCTGCTCTGCCAAGCCTGCTGCCGCTAAGATTCATTAAGGCTTTATTCAAAGCGGCCTTGGCCACTTCATTATGAACACACCTAAGAGTGTGCAGGACACAAGTAAACAGCACTTTGCATGCTTTGAAGTGTTGTCCAGAGTCTTCCAGAGTCAGTCATCTTGTATTCTGGTGTTAAATCTCCAGAAAACTCTCACTACGCTGTTCCACTTGGTCTCCCTTGTTAAGATGACTCCTGAGGTGTGCGTTTTGTGTTTATGAAGGATTCTCCTGGTGGTGTAATGGAGCTCAGCACAGACGTATGGAACACATGTGCTAATATCTCCTCATAGGAGCCCAAATGAGCCATTACAGGAGCTAATCTGACAGGCATACTGCATTCAGTTCCCCATCTGCCAGCCACGGTGCTGAGAGCCACAGTGTGTTCCTCCTGAGTGCAGAGCCGGGATGGATGGACCAGATGGAAAACACCCTACTTTAGAAGCAAGCGACTGACCATGGATGCAGGGAGACGCAGTGAGGAAGAGGACGACTGAGAGCATGGTCACACACCACGGATGAATCACCTGGTGAGAGCGTCAAGTTTAGGAGAATCAACATCTAATTCAGCACTTTAGTTGAAGCTGTGGTACCATATCTACTCGGGTATGTTGGCCCTCTGCCTCTTCCCCGTCCATGCAGTTTTTCGGTTTCTTCCAGACTCTTAACCCATGGAGAGCAAGAGGGGAAAACGTGGAGGGAACAAAGGGGCAATATAGGCTGCCGCCTACCTCTTGGGGAAGAAGACATATAACATTAATGGTATCCGTTAACATCTCCTTAACCCCAATCCCCCTTGCTTGCCGAGCACCTCCCACCCCCTTCTTTTCCCCCTGCAGCCAACCGCAACCCACTCACAACCCCACCACGGCCCCCTCTACCACCAACCCCACCCCCTCAGGCTCTGCTCCCTGGGGGCCTGTTTGTTTCCCTGCCAGGGGCACAGGCGGCGGAACACTGATGAGGTGCTCAGGCCACCGTGAAATGCGCCATAACCTGCCAGCGCAGGGGCCTGGTGAGATTGCCGTATTTACTTTTTAATCTGGCCGCCTTAATACATGCGATAAAAACTTTGTCACATTAGATGGTGACAGATGGGCCCGGAGATGTTATTACTGGTCGGGGGAGGCAGAGGGGAGAGGGTGCTGGGGAGGAGCGGGTGCGGGCCGGGGAGCACAGGGCGGCGAGGTGGATGAGAGGGAGAGAGGCAATGCCCCCAATCACGATAATTTTTCATCACCCCAATTACATTGTTGAGTGCGTCTCGGCGGTGGCATGTGCACACCCAGTCCTGCTGCTGGGTAAAGAGCGAGGCAGAGAGACATAAATAAAGATAAAATGAGGTGCCCTAGGTCTTCTATCCCGCTGACTACTCCTCTGCCATCTCTCCAAACTGATGGAGGCCCCGTTTAAATGAAGGGTAAATCTTATTTAGATAAGAGAACTGAACTGCTGCCCGGGAACGAGAGCATCATTGTTTGTTACTGATGGCTGGAGAGGTGGAGGAGGAGGAGGAGAAGGAGGAGGGACTCGGGGAGAGCGGCTGGTCTTTGCATGTTCTTATGCTATAAGAGAGATTGAATGTTGTTTGTGTGTTTGCGGGAGCGCAGGCGTACAGACCACATGCAGAGAATATCTGTCACTATACAGATAGACAGGTATGGTTCGTGTTTTCTAAGTGCGCATTTGTGAACCGAGTCCCCCCGGTAATAAAATCTCATCGTTGTATATCCATCCTAATGTCGTTTCCTATCTCGGAGGTCTTTGGTTGTGTGTTGCGTGGAATACAGTATCAAAATATAGCTGTTGTTTATAGCTTCTCTTTATAGCTGAACATCAAAATGTGCGTGTGTGCATTTGTTGCACAAACATTTTTGTTTGAGCCACTGAACACACGGCGCTCAGCTGCCTCGAGCAGCAGCAAGTTTAGCAATTGTTTTCCTTTTTTAATTGTTGTGGAAATTAAATAAGAGTGTTTGTGACATGAGTGCTGTAGGTAATGAGAGCCTGAGAGCAGCTGGGAGGCTACGGGCCTGCGTGTGCATCATTAGGAGCTCAGAGGCTCCCAGGCTCCACGCTAGCGTAAGCCGCTAATGAAAAGAATGTAGTCACAGATCTCATTTTTCAGGCAATTCTTGTGTAAACTGGAGATTTTCCAGTGTATGCACAGTGGAACAGGGGCCCCACATAAATCACACAGGCTGGCTGCCTCCACTGAAAGAAAGAGGGGGCTTCTAGCACATGCTAACCACACAGACATATGCTGCAGGAAACTGGAGATCTGCAGCGGCACAGCTAGAGAGAGAGACGCTCACAGCACCTACACCTGTCTACACCCCCACCCACTTCTCCCCATCTCTTCTAGCTCTCTATCCATCTCCACTGTGCTGTCCAACAGCCCAACCCCCATCCTCCCCCCTCTCTAACATCCCCTCCTACCCGCAGGCAAACCAACCAGCAACGCCTGCATGCAAGCCATTGAAATGGGTCATTTTATAATTAAATACAATATTAATTACTGCGAGCATCATTACCGATATGTGAGATTTGACTAATTAGTGTAATAGTTTTGGAGTCACGCTCATTAAATATGAAAATTACAGCAGTAGAAAAGATTGGTTCCGTGATCAATCTTGTATGGACAGAGAGGAAATGATTTAGAGAATAGCTTTTATTGTACAATTAACTCCATTACAACCTGCCAGACAAGAATAAAGAGAGCAGGGAATTTGGTCGGCGTTGAGAGTTTCATACCAGTCCTGCTGCCTTCGGCTGCTGGCTCTACCTCACTTCAAATGCAATCTTTTGCCTGTAACGAGATGAGACACTTGCCAAAGCATACAATACCCTCCAGAGAAGCCGTAGCCTCATCACCCACTCAATTAGGACAGCTGCTAAATGAGAAGACTTGTTGAGCTCCTCTGTTTGACACCCTCAGAGTTCATTGTACTTGAGTTTGCCAGCTTTGCGCTCAGATAGAAAAGCAGGTCATTGTCAGTTGACGGGGCAAAATTGTTCTAGCGAGCTGCGACTCATGTTGAGCTTCATCTTGGCAAGTTGACCCCCTAATATTGATGATAATACCAGAAATTTAGTAGTCAACACTAGGGATGTTAATAATTAACGGTTTAGCTGTTAACAGACATTAAGCATTTTAACCAATTAATGATATCAGCTAAATGGTTAAAAGAAATATTAATAATTAATTAAAAAGCTGAGAAAAATGCAGAGGAGTCACTTTAGGAGAAAACTTGGTCCACCTTAAGAGAGTCTGAGCCAGCGCAGATACAGGACGTTGGCTCTCTTGAGCTGAGGAGTTGCAGCTTGTTGCCTCGTATTAATTATTCATCGACAAATAAACTGTACACACACTGTCTGCTACAGCTACGTTCACAGCTATGACGCCACCAACAAACCCACACTCACCGCCGCCACACACACATGGTCGCTGCACTACAGCGGGCACAAAGCCCTCAGCAACGGTAGCATCAAACACACACACTGTTTGTTAGACAATCGCTATCATTAATCCAGGCAGATACACAGCTGACAACCTGCTAAACTAAACTAAATGTGCAGTAGAGACTTTTACTGGGAAAATGGCTGCATGTCCAAGACACTACATGCAGCACCATGGCTGCAAATGCTCCCGGACGGTGAACTGGAGACAGTGAACGCAGCACCGTGGCTGCTAATGCTCCCGGACGGTGAACTGGAGACAGTGAACAAAGCACCATGGCTGCTACAGTAGCTCTCCTGATGATGAACTGTTGATTCAGTTGTCTGTTGTGCTTATGTACTGCAGCTGGCGCACCGCTGCATGCGAGGCACAAATCTTGTCAGTTAATAATTGGCTAACAAGGGTCGGTTATCGGTTAAGAACAATTTTCAAAATTAGTATCCCTAGTCAATACCAATACCAATGAAATCCCACGATTCTCAATATCAATTTAATACTATGGTAAAAAAACAAAAGTAAAACAACAAAATCCATGTACTTTACAGACACTTGTCAGGAAGTTAAACAGGTCATAATTCCCTCTCTGTTATCTATTTGATACTGCTGTGAAAACATCTCCTTCAAACAGCTGGATTTATTCAAGTTTATCTGCAACAACTACATTTTACAGGATTACATTTGAACACATCATGATAACATTTTAATTTACCTTCGCCCAAATCTCACCATCATAATATAAATGAATGGAACCTCCCGTGTTGAAGTCGGCAGGATGAGAGCTAGTTAATGTTAGCAGTTAGCAGCTGGTGAGCAGCACAGTCCTGCATGGAGTTCACAGTTTCTGTTAACTTAACTTCAATTTCAGGAAAAAATAGGGTGCAACCTCTGAACGCATTAATAGTGAGTTTACTGCGTCCCAAACACATTTCCTATCATCCTCGTGACGAAGAGAAGACAGGACAATGGGAGGACGGGACGACATTAGTCTCAAGCCCTGAAAAACACATATCACGTTTTCAAAACAGTACCAAAGTACTGGTTCTTGTAACATCCTCACCCTTTAGCACTGATCTTTAACTATATCAAACACTACAAAAAGAGAGCACTGACATGAGAAAGAGGATTTACTTATCACATTGCGCTTGGAAAAGGCAAAACAGAGAACGGAGAGTATTCAAAAATGAACCGTCCTCATACTAGAAATAGATTATGGATGGTCTCCAAGGTGGCCAGTGGGCACTGAGCTTCACTGTTGTTTGTGTGTATCATGGGTCTCTCTCCACCGCTCTGGTAAACACATTGCATAGGACCACAGCCAGTGCATAAGAGCTGAACAGAGCTCCTCTATGTCCTCGCCATGTGTACGACTAAACACTGAGCGACAGAAATTGGCCCCTTTACTGGAGTGGCTTTTGTGTGTTTAGCATATCAAAGCTGTGAAAATAACCATGTTTGCGTTGCCTCTCCTCTTTCCAGGTGGTCTATCATATCTGGGCCCTCAGACCGGATGGTGCGCACTGTGTGTGTTGATCACTATGGCATCTGGGTAAGGGGAACACCCCTGGTTGGCACCCGCAAAGTGTGTTAGTTTCAATACAAGTGATGGCAGCCATGACAAAGCAAACAAGACGCGATCCTCATTCAAATGAGGCTTCTTTTTTACACAAATGTGAAAATGGTGATAGACAAAAGCCATCAAGTACAGTGCTGAGCATGCCCTTGTCATTATTATTTCATTAATAATTAATTCACCAGATTAATCACTATATACATTATATTAATTATTACATTATGAATTGATACCACTTAAAAACCGCAAAGTGTTGCTCATTTATAATCACAATTTACAGGGATTAAAATATTAGTATAGTTAACTGTTTGAACATTTGTAATATTATGAAGCTCTTTATTTGCATCCCTCCGTATCCAGCCTGTAGTGAAACTCTCCATTGCTTATGACCTTGCACCTTGAATGTC
Organism: Pterois miles; assembly: GCA_947000775.1. Taxonomy (NCBI): domain Eukaryota; kingdom Metazoa; phylum Chordata; class Actinopteri; order Perciformes; family Scorpaenidae; genus Pterois; species Pterois miles. The sequence goes on along the minus strand of CAMQGK010000471.1, from coordinate 13,443,648 downwards.
TTTGTATACGTATGTACCATAAACATTTCCCCCTCTTTGAATATATGCAATAATCCTATCTCCAGCCACATGAATACTGGCCCTCCATATTATTGTAATGCTAACCTCCAGACTGCATGCCTGATAGCCAATACTTTATCACAGCTTTGCCTTTTTTATGGGTCTGGTGTCTCTTTAAAATGATTGCCCCTGTTTTGATCTGATTAATTTTGTGTGAGCACAAACAATTACTTTTCATCTTTATCTGCTCAAGGAATCACCCCTTTTTATGGGTATCATTTATTACAGGTGGACAGCTACTTGTTTATTAGAATTTCAAGCAGCCTATCACGGCCAAGATCTCCCGCGGTCTATATTTACATTTCAACTTCAGCTAAACAGGCATGACAAACACACATAGCGAGGGGCTGGCCGCACTTCATTTTCATATTGCCTCCTCGCAGGCCAGACGGACTGGACTTATAATGCAAAAGTTCCTGACATGGTGGCAGAAGGTGCTGAGTGGGAGGGAGAAGAGGAAAAGAGCAATGCAGACAAACTGAGTGAGCGAGGACCGAGAGAGAGAGAGAGAGAGACGGGGATGGTGAGAGCAGGTTGACTAAGTGTGTGTTTGAGCTTTCAGGTGAGTGTCCATCATTCAGCGAAAGAGGATGGGTTCATGGCCTCTGAAATCCATCCATGGCAAGGGGGTCTTCACAGTGAATATAAATATATGTGTGTGTGCCACGGCCAGGGCCACTCTTGACAAGCCAACAGCTGTTAATTATGAATTGGCCTGCAGTGAGGGAGACAGGCTGGTGAATATGCAGAGCTGAAGGAGCGCGCCGAGCCCATGCAACACAAGTGTCAGACCCCCACTGCACCCGGAGTGGCAGGGGTTGACCTGGGTGTCAATCACTAGCGCCGGCCAAGCAACAGGACGAGGATTGCTTGGAACTGACCCAAAAAACTGTAGTTTGACTCACACGGAAATTAACTTTTTCATTTGATGGTAGCGCAAGAAAGCTATGTATCATCTCTTCTTGACAAATACTAGGATATTGATTAATATGATTAAAAGGTTTGTTACAAAGAGAAATAGGTAAAAAAATAACATGTTGTTTATTTCCCATGGTTACTTGATGTGGTAACCTGTCAATCACAATTTATGACTACCTGCATGCAGGTTAATGACAGTCTGAACACCTAACATAACTTAACATAATAACAGAAAGTTTATTTCTATAACACCTGTAGTTAACGGTGCTTTGAGTTACATGCTGATGTCAGCATGCTAACACTTACAAAGCTAAAACTGTCAATGCTAATGAAGTACAACAAGGTTGATATGAATGTCATATGTTTTGCAGGTATTTGGTCATAAACCGAAGAACTGGAAGAGGTTAAATTTTGACTCAATTATTGCAATAGTTGAAAGGTTATGGGATCACTTTATATTCATCCTGAGAGAAACATGAAACCCTCATGGCAATCTATCTAATAGCTGTCAAAACATTGAACTCAAAACCACAGGGCGGCACAAAAGGAAAAGTATAAGGAGATCATCAATGTCAGTAAATACCCATTAAATTATAGACAGTGCATTAACATTTCAACACATCACACCATGGAGCCCATGTCCGAACCAACTGTCTTTTCTATAGGCGAGGCTGTGCAACCTGTGCACACAACTGATGGTCAATTATACTTCCTCTGTGCAGCCTCAAAAGGATGTACCAGAAATGAGACATAACTCAGATAATTAGGCTAGGCCAAAATAAAAATGAGAAACATTGAATAAAATGTATATGAACACAGCGGTGGGTGCAACAATAAGCAACATTAAGCCAAATAAATCAAATATCCTCTCATTGAATCAACATCAGAATAAAACCAAAGCAGACAACACGATACAAACTCTGCAGCCACAAAAACACATATTATAATAACATCCTAACAGGTACAAGCTTTACACAACTTTTAACCTAGTGAAGAGGTTCCTAAACTGACACAAGTTAAACACAAAGTGTATTAATAGTCATACATGTTGTCACTGAGTTACTTAAAAACGGACACGTAGTGACAATAAAGTATTATCCTTTTTCCGGGGACCACCTCAAGGACCCCCGGGGTCCCCACTTTGGGGACCACTGTCCTAGTGTGCACACACACACACACACACACACACACACACACACACACACACAAATGCAAAGTTAGAGTTACGCTGACGCAGTGTGTTGAAGTCTACTCACCTGTCTTAAGGTACCGGAAGTGCTTCAAGCTGCTCCAGGTTCAACGTCTCTGCTCGTTCAGTCTCCAAGTGTAATATATCCAGTCCACACTGCCTCTCTGTCCCAGTACAACCAGTTCAAGTGTCTCTAACCGACTACGCTCCTCAAAGTTTTGACATTTTGAGCTGAAAGATCTCCAACGAGCGTTTTCGCATGTAGCGTTAGCATGCTAGCCAGACCTGAACGCACCTTTCTGTGATTTGCATCACTTAGCATGCTGACTGGGTACACAATACCGTGATGAATTAAGGTAACGTTTGACGCACTTTTATACCTATACCGATGTTCAGTAATTAACCCTTAACCCATAACCACGTAAGTATTTATTATCATTTTTATAGGCTTAACTGTTCACAAAGTGTTTGCCCAGGTGGCGACATTACTAATCAAAGACATGCGCAGACATGACCTGCCCTACTCAGCCTGTGATTGGCTTACCCAACTCATTTCTAAACCTAACCAATCCAATTAACGAAGGCAACGAGTACTAGCCAATCAGAGGCAGAGTAGGGCGGGTCATAGCAGGATAGCCAGCGGAGACACGCCAGCATCTGCACTAACATTAACTCCTGTCATCTGTTACTTTACACATTTATCAGGACGTTTTAATATGATTAGAGGTGAAATTTAACCAAGTTCATTTACACAAGTACTGTATAAGTACACTTTTAAGGTAGGCCTACTTGTACTTAAAATGAGTGTTTCCATTATCTGATACTTTATACTTCAACTCCACTACATGTATTTTACACTTTAGCAACTAATTACTTTTTACTTTAAACAAATCTACTTCTGTAATATGATGCAGTAATGTACTACTAATCTACCCAGTAGTCTATAAAGTATCTAAAATAACTCCAAGTTGAAGAGCATTCAAATGTTTATGTTAGTGATAAAACAGCATAATAAAATATAATATAAGAATATAACACTTTTAAAAGAGTAGTTTTGTATAATATGTACTTTTACTCTTGGTACTTTAAGTACAAATTGCTGGTAATACTTCCATAGGCTACTCTTAAGTAACATTCTGAATCCAGGACTTTTCTTTGTAATTGATTATTTTTATACTTTGGTATTTGTACTTTTAACTAGCCTAAAAGATCTGAGTACTTCCACCACTGAATATAATGTTTTATTTTACTCTGTAATATATGCAACTTCAAATTTATTATAAATCCTTAAGTAAAAGTAAAATGACATACATGAAAGTACAGTATATGTACACAAAAAATGACTTTGTTACATGAGAGTAAAAAATGTGTTACCTCCAGCCTTGCTATTGATATTGTTATTTGGCTGTCATGTCTCTCTAATGCAGGTCTGCCTGACCAATGAGGGCTCTAAAATTACCAGAAAATATTGAATTGTAATCCGAATTTGATTGGGATTTATAGAGTAAAGAAATCATGCAAGGGGAAAACCTGAACAAATGCAAAGAGTTCCAGCCCTGAACCCCTAATAACCTCAGTTAAGTGAGGATTCTTAAAGCTTAATCGTCATCCCTAAAAGGCCTTATATCTCCCAGCAGTCACTGTGGTGAGCCCCTGTGTGTACACACTAGCCATTCACAGTAGGACCAGGGTTAACAGGGCCTGTGCCTTTAATGGCAGGAATATCTCAAGGAATTTTAATTAATTTTCCACTGTTAGCAGCTGAATCTGCGTTAATTTCCCCCTCAAGGACTTTTATAAATTTCATCATTAATAAAATCAGACATTCAATTAGTCCCAAAATCCAGATTGCCAACTGTTTCATAACAGTCCTGCTCTGATTTTCCCTTTTTTATTAGGTTGGATGAAAAAAAAGTTAAAACTAATTTCATTAATCTAATTGTCATAACTTCGAACCATCTCTTAATTAGTTCAAATTAATATGATTAATCACAATAATGACAAAAACTCATTCAATTACAGGTTTTCAATGGCAAGTGGATGTGTTGGGGGTGATAGGGGCATAAAGGATGAGGGCGGGAAGCAGAGCTGGCTGCGAGCGACGGGATTGGTCGTGATTATTCCGATGACTGACAGGTTATCAATCATGCCACACTTTTAATAAAGGCTGCTGGAACTTCAGTGGAAGGCCTGGCTCAGTTGTCTTCTCTCTTGTTTTATTTCTTCAAAATCCTTTGGAACTCTCCTTAGTCCTCCATGAAATATGATCCTTCTTTGAATGACTTGAGCTGCACATTTTAATGAAGACACCGGTGTGCATAAAAACAAAAAATGGACTCATCCATATGTAAATAAAATGATGGCAGTGCACATGCTCATCTCCACTACCCCCATTATTGCAGAAAATTGCATACGTTTATGTGCTGGAATGACATCACTTTATTTTCATTTGTCTGAGCGTTCAGTAAAGCTGCAGATGAGTCTCTCATTCCCTTTTCTCTACGTCTCTGCAGACATGTGGATCTGAGAGGTGCCTGCTGCGTTGCTTTCAATCAGGGCCACCGATCTAACAAAGCAGGGGAGCAGAAGCATGTCACCATTTGTCACATGCCACTGGGGCACAAGCTGAGCAGCAGGCGCACCCTCGGGTGTGTTAGGCCAGGAGGGAGTGCTGCAGCTGCCAGTCTCGGGCAGGTTCCCTCTTGTCCCATGCTGTCCCCCTGGGACCAGCCACCCCAAATGTCCCCAGTCAGTTGTCTGGGACGATTTGACCTGCGATCTACCCATCTGGATGGAAGGCTGCATAGCAATATGAGGGCTGCTTAGCTTTCATCACCCTGAGGAAGGAGTCTGATGATCAGGAGGCCCCATCTGGGGATAGAGATCCCCCCTGGAGAGTTTGGGAGTCCTAAAGACCCCTACCTCTCTGCCCATTCTTCTGCACTACTTCAAACCCTGCTGCTTTGATGCCCTCACTCCTGAGCTATATGGCACGGCGCAGGGGAATTCACCTGCCAGCCCAGGTAAAGTCAACCAAAGCCCGCTGGAGCGTTAAGCAAAGCATAGCATAGATACATATGTTATGTCTCGGTGACAGTGCTTATCATACAGCTCAAGGGCTCCAATCCTTTACCCAATGGTTATATCTCACACAGCATTGGATCCATGTCTGATGCATATCTTGGCTGACAGCGTAGCTGAAAGCCTGGAGCATGATAGACATGTAAAAGTATACATTGCATACCCAAGTGCGCTGAGCAGCGGCTTTTAAGTTCCTGTACTCTGCTGTGGCATGTGTTTACCAGTGCGTTGTTTGTAGAGGCTATTGGAAGTGATGCAGAACCAGACAGTGAGCGGTGCCATACTTCCAGGATGCTGTGACCACATGGGGCAGCATATGGAGCTATTTCCTCTTCTCTCTCCAGGACTTTTTTAGGCATGTCAGTTGGGCCTTAATCATGCATTTTTCTGCATGAGGGGAGAACTGGAGTATCTGTGCCGAGCTGGCTCCTGTGCCCTGCGGTTCTCCACCAACACAGTCAATCAATACTGCCCAGCACCACTGTGTACACATGCACACAAACATGCACACAAAGGCAAAAGAGTTTACCTCAGTCCCATTTAGGGAGCCTGTGCTTATTCTGTCCATTATTCAGGCCAACATGCTTCAGACCATTTCCGTATTGTCATCATGCTTTTTAATTAGAGGAGAGTGGGAACTGGTGGATGGGGGACCATACCTCAGTAGTTCAGCCTTCCAGAGACTCAGGGACAAAAGGGGCATTTTTCAAGGTCTAAACCCACCCTCCCCTCATACGAACAGCCATCTCCAAGTCCCTAGCCACCCTTGAGAGAGGGAAGCACAGCCTTCCATGTGCATAAAGTTGAAATAAACTGCAGTCTGTATTTTCATTGGGGAAAGTGAACCCAATTTACACGCTGCTCCATTGGAGATGAGCACTCTAGCGTACCCTGGCTGGTAATCTTGCCCAGATTCCCCCTTTGTGTCCTGCATTATTGTTGAAATAAATAACCTTTCACTGCAATCAGTGTGGGGATCTTCACTTAAATTATCGCCCCACAGATAGCTCACTCATGATCTGCTTCTATATCCATTAACTATCTGGGAAAGTGATTTATTGGTGAAGGGTAAGAAAAAAGGAATGAGAAGGAAAGGCTGAAGGAGTCAGTTTGATTAGACAAGAGTGCCCTCTACTGTTTGTAAAGTGGACCTCTCTGACAGACTGTGGACGCTGATGACATCTTCAATACTAATGTGCTGAAGTTTTGCCTTCTAACCTAAAACCAGTTTATGTGAGCTTTTTCTATGATCATCTTTAATCACAATGACCAACTAAAGGAGGGACTTCCCTGATACTTGTAGTTTAAAGAATTAAAGGGACAATTCAAGCAATAAAAATAACAACTGCAGATCTGAGATAAAGCATCAGAATAGCCATTTGTCTACTGCAAAAGCCACCACAAACACAGAGTACAGTTCAGATGGAGGTATAGCCATGGACAGTATGCCCTCTCTCAGGGCTCCAGTACCTAACCCCCCTCTCCATCCCTCCATCCCCTCCTCCGCAGTCCCTCCTTCCCCACACTCCTGTGATGTGTCGTTACACGCTCGGCTGGCTCCTCTTCCATGACAGACTGTTACTTCCTGGAGCGGAAACGCATTTGATTGTTAACATCTGGGCCATTACAATTGCAAACTAGGGCTCTGTACATCAATCAGGAAGTGATTTCAAAACAAAGAGACCGTCCTCCAATCAATCTATTGGGAAGCGGGGGCATTACATGCTCCTGTAATCCCGGCTAATTAGCGGGATAATGGGAATGAGATTTATGAATCTGCTGAGGAGAGTGGAGGTGCGAGGGCACACTCAAATTAGCAGGGATGCACGCCAGCCAGGGCTGCAATAAGGAGGATGTGCTGTTGGTTTTTATCAACTTCCCGCCGCCGGGGCCACCTTTGGCTCGGTGTCGCTGCGAAGGGAGCATCGCAGGCTAATGTGCAACCACGATGTGAGGCACTGTTACAGTACATCAAATCTCTGTTTAAAAGGGGAGTTGAACTTTGTGTTACATCCACCAGAGGAGCATTTTTTTTTTTAATTTCTCAATGCTTCTGTTAAACATCTGTTATGTCACAAAAAGGGAACATGGTGTTCACATTCATAGTATAAAAGTAGAGCACATTAGATGAATTTTGTACATGTGGATGTTCAACTTTGGTTTGTTTTCTTCACACCAGTGGCTCCTAATCTTTATCAGGTCATGAAACCCCTTCATAGGGATTTCTTTTCACGGCACCTCCTCTTTCTCACCCACCCAACATGCACACACACACACCCTGTACACCTAAAATGACACCATGAATATCTGTTGTAAGGATTCATTTTAACAAACTCATAAAACAAATAACAAGTGTGCAGTTTAACACTATATTGATGATTTTAGAATACACTATAAATAAACGATTAATTAATCAGTTTTCAACTCTTAAATTAATCAGCAACAATCTGATAATCAATTAATCTGTTTGAATATTTTTTTCAAGAAAACAAATTAGAAATTCTCTGATTCCAGCTTCTTAAATGTGACTGGTTTCTTTACTCTGATTCGCATCTCTTTGAGTTGTGGCATGTGAGGACGTCATCTTGGGCTTTGGGAAACACTGTTCCCCATTTTCTGACATTTTAAAGACCAAGCAACAAACCAATTAATTGAAAAAATAATCAACAGATCAATCTACAATGAAAATCATTATCAATAGTTGCAGCCCTACAACACACTGTCGATTCCTTGTCTTGTTGTTCATTTATGCCAGAAACCCCAGCTCACACAGATATAATGATGGGAACAAATATTGATATCTGTGTCTCACAAGTGGCCAAAATCTATGATTTTAAAAAATAGGAAAAATATGAAAATGAAAAAATCTTGCGGCACTTTTGATTTGTCCATACGATACCCCAGGGTGCACCCACTTCAGGAACCACTGCTGTAGCTGTCAGGCAGTGTTGATGTGCAAACATTATGATTTTGAATGGCATGCAGCATGATGGCTTGGTACTACAATTTGTGTGGATATGACCTAACATCTTCATCTGTTCCCCCTAAACGTTCCCATCTTCCTCCAAAATCAACAGAATCTAGCAACGATCCAAACTTCTCCATTGACCCTCTTCCTTATTTGTACTGGAGTGAATGAGGCAGTGTGTGTACAGCACAGGCTGTGAGGCAGTGTGTGTGTGTGTTTCCCTGGAGGTGGCAGCCTCGGTGCCACCCTGAAGCCTCTTCCTCCCCAGCGGCCCCGGGCCTGACCTTGCCCGCTGCAAGGGACATCTCCCATTAAAGCGTCGCATTATGATAAGGCCATTTCTTTTCCTTCAGCATCCCTTTAATGTCATCCCTGAAATATGAAGTCATTAAGCGATATTAAAACAGTGCTGACAAACTAATTAACAGAAGACATTATACGGGATGGGCTCGATTAATCCGCTTTAATTGCTCTTTTAAATGGGGGCTCCAATTAAAATTAATAAAGATTTACTGGTGATCACACCAAACTACACCAAGAAGTGGTTGTCTGAAGGGCAGCCTAAAGTCAGCGGCCTCCGTTCTCAAGTTGCACTCCCTATTGCTCCCTGTGCCCTCCTGCCAAAAAGCCTGTATATCTCTGAGCAGGAGATTAAACAGAGGGACTGTCCCAGCGCCCCCAGTCCCACAGCTGCTTTTGTCTCCAGCTCAGGGGTGTTTGATCCTGCCTTTGTTTTCCCGGGACCCTGCTGAGGAGACACTGTCTCATTTTCTCATTAATATCACACCACACACATACACTGAGTGTGCACAATCAGACATGCTTTTTTAATGTATAAATGTTGACAATTATAGAAGATTTCACAGTGTCCCTCTGCCTCCCTGAAGTCCTCGCTGTGGGGACAAAAACTGAAGAGTCCTTTAACAACAGTGGTTCAGTTTCTACGCAGTGACAAGTGCACCCCTGTGTGGACATTTTTGCACACAACAGAATTGGATGCTGCATATTTAGTGTCTTAAAACACTGATTTATAGAGGAAATTGAATTTTAAAAGAATGCTAATGATAAAGTGTAAAAAAAAAAACAAATATTCATACACCAGAGAATGTGATAGTCGCTCTGTGAGAGATGAATCTGTTGAGTTTGTGTTGAGCTGAGCTGTGTGTATTACAGCAGAGATTCACTAGATGTTGCTGTTACTCTTTTATGTTCATCTCCAAGAAATAAATTCTCTTTATTTGGTCTCTTTTCAGTGAGACTGAGAAAACTGCTCCATTAAAATCAATAGTTTTCTTTATAAATGTGCCTTACTAAGAACTCTGTGACATCCTGTTGCCTTTTGCTTTTCATTTCATCTTCATTACAAAGCCTGCTGCATTTTATCTGACACTCTACGAAACATAATTTCATATCTCACCGTTTAAGTCGAAGCCTTGTCTGCCAGAGGCAGTTTAAACAAACCCAAAGGTATTTTTCTTTGTTTTCTTTCATTATATCAGAGGTTAACTAAGTCTTGTTACACACAACAAATTAATTTGAGCGAAGCACTTTGGTTGAACCAGAGGCATTTTAATTGAGTCGAGAATGTAAATCAATTTGCTGAAGAAGAAGGCAGATCTAATTGAAAAGAAATATCTATTAAAAGATTAGTGAGGTTTATTGTCTCCAGTCTTTGTCATCAGCCAATTCAACTAATGTTTTAATTTCCTTAATGTTATCATTTCTGATGTAATTGGTGCTTGGGTGCCTAATTGGTTTTCCTATTAAATGTTTGGTTTTTGCACACTGACAATGTAGCCTCCCACCACACTGATAAGAAACATGCAAACGTGTATTTCTGCCTTTATTCTTTTAAAGGGACCTTGCTGCCTTTTTGTTAAAGTTTATGGCATAAAATGACCTTTAAACATACAACAACAGTATTAATGTGCTAAATACTTAGCACAACGTTCATTCACAGTGAATATAAATTAGCAGTGTAAATCACAAGTTTCATCACAATATGATATGATATTGAAAAATGATACCATATTGGTGATTTGCTGACCACAAACTGATTTCAATTCAATTTCAATTTGATTTCATTCATGGGCCTGTGATCAATATGAGATATCATATAGATATCATGTAGCAAATACAGTGTATCATATACGTAGATCCTTTTGCTCATTTAATACAATCAGTACATTTATATCAACTCCAAAACAACTAAAATATGATTTCACAATTTTATTATTGAGCACTACCAGACATTTAAATGAAAATAAATAAAAAGGATAATGACTTGTATATAGACATTTTATTTTTGTATTCTTTTATTCTGTACATTGAGAGCTGCATAAAACCTGAATCTAATATTTAATGTATGTATATACTGTGAAATAAACCAGATTCTGATTCTGAAAGTGGGAATTTCAAAATAAAGGTGCATCTTAATGGTGAAGACTTGTTGATATTTTCACTTTGGATCAACATATTGATCACTGAATCGATATATCAATCCAGATGTATCGTTACAACCCAAACATATAATCAGCAGTGAGTTTAAATCATCACATTTGGTTCACTGCTGTGATTTTCTGCCTTTTATTAAGCTCAAGGCATCCAAAATAGCTCATCTGTGATTTCTGTGACATGGACATATTTGTGTATGCTCGTGTGTTTTCCACCAGCGTGCATTGAGTGGGTGCCTGGAAGAAAAGAGCCAACGGGTTTGTGGAATTTTGCTTCGGTTGCACAACTGTGATATGAGGTCACCTCGGGCGTTCGTCACTAGGAGGGAATGCATTGTGGCCGTTTTTAAGACATGGCTGTTGTCCCGCATCCGCACCGGCCACACAATGAATGCAGGCCTTAGAAAGTTGACTTGAATTGGCTTCAGTGGACAATGTGAACAGCATAGTTCGGGGGACATTTAACAGCTGGCTGCTGGACACGGATTAGAGGCACCTTAGGGGCTCGGCACAGTATTTTCATAGGGACAGTTAAGCATTTACAACCAAAATCAAAGCATTTACCTGGTGTGTGTCTTCTTTAAACCTTCAAATATGTGGCTGTGATGCCAAAGACAAGCAAAACACACAGGTTTTATATTATAATTTAGTGCATCTTTAATTTCAATAATCATCCAGTAAAATGTCTGTGAATGTAATATCTGAAAATGATTGTACTTTACACAACCTTTTATACACAACAGTCACTTGCATTATTTCCACATGCACATTATGTCAAGCTAAAAGTTTACAACATTATTATCATCGAACATTATGCAACAACAGCAGCGCCGGTACATTTACACAACACACAAAAGGAAATGGAATCAAAAGCAAACTAATACTGACAGTAATTGCCAAAAAGAAACTCTTCCAGGTCAGCTAAATCAGGCTACGCTAGGATTTCATAATGTGATTACACTTTGTAAACATTTTTACACACCAACAAACTCTTACTGTGTTGAGGCAAATTACACAAGTAAACACTAAACAACAGCATAAACCACAAGAGCATTCATATTTATGAATAACTGCTTGTTTGTAAAAAGTAGAACATACAGCATTTTAGACTATAGCTTATTAATATTTAAAATTATGCGTCTGTTTTCACAGATCTACAAAATGATGAATTATCCAGCATTTATCCTACATTACACCTCACTAAAATGCACTACAAGAAAAGATGAAATAATACAGTCCTAAGTGACTAACTCCAATTCCTTCACTGTTATAAATCAGCCTATAAATAGGAAGATGTTTTGAAGTCCTCCGGCACGTCGCTGTCCAGTTTACAGATCACCTTGTATATGGCCTTTTTCCACGAGGGGTCTGAATCTTTGGCTGCAGAGATGGCGCTGTAAAACTCGTGCAGGGTGATCTCAGAAACCTCCAGGAACCTGTCTGGAACCTGGGAAAAGAGTGGAAACTTATCGGTTGAATCAATCTAGTTCAAATCATATTCTAATAATGAAGACAGGTACTTCGAGTAACGCTGTGTTACACAAGCATACTGAACAATCTGTCAGTCAGTTTTCTCAAAGTCAAAAAGATATGGATTGAAGACCTGTAGCGCAATTCTTCAAACACTCAAACTGATGAAAGGGAGCTTGTCTCTTTGTTCTCTGCACACATACAATAAATGCAATGCTGCAATCATTATCTTTCATTTAGAGGCCTCTTTGATTAGCTGGTCTTGTTTTCTTGAACCTAAACTAACTACTGGTGAGCTTTTCTTTCCAGGGATGCTACGCAGAGCTTACAATGATTTGGTACAAGGTCTGAGATGCTTAGGTGTAGGTCTGAACTTGGATATAATTGTGGTTAAGAAAGGATTTGGTGTTGTTAAAGTTGGGGTAAGAATCTAGGAGCGACCCATAACTACAGCAGGATCCAGAATCAGATGCAAGGGATGCTGGGAGATACCCGGCCTGCAGCCCTTGTTTCCCATCCACTGACCGGTTAACACAACAGTTGTTGGCACAAGTTATTTTTCTTTCCCCTCATCTCCCGACACAAAAGCATCCCTGGGAAAGGAATGTCTTGGTCCCAAGGTAAAGAAAACGCTGCCGTCCCTTTCCCACCAAACGGCCGTCTCCCTCGGAATCCACAGCGTCTTTCTCAGCATTCCGCATCAGTAGCAATCTCAGTCTCGCTCAGGCGTGCTGGTCCTCTAATCCTGAGTTGTTTTAGTGGGATTTTGCGGCTTCCTCTTCCCACAGTTTGATAAAGCATCACTCTGGAGTTTAGATAATGGCTGTAAAGGCTGGCCAGCCACAGGTGCAGCGTGACACACAGGTCAGCGCACGGACATATACGTGACCGCAGGAGGACATGCTTCAGCAGGATAGTAACTGCTGAGATGAATGTGTCAACTCCAGGAATAGTTGGACATTTTGGGAAATACGCTTATTCACTCTCTGGCAGAGTATGTTAAACAAAACCAGCAGCTGGTTAACTTAGCTTAGCATAAAGACTGGAAATAGATGGAAACAGCTAGCCTGGCTCTGTCTGAAGGTAACAAAATATACCTACCAGCACCCCTTATTAACATTTTATATCTCACTTATATAGTCCAAGACTATAACCGCAAAACCGAAGTGTAAAAAAACAAGAATTCATGTTCGCTGGGTGGAATAATAAAACAAGATATGTTAATTAGTGAGCTTTAGAGGTGCTGGTAGGAGGATTGTTTTATGTTCAGACAGAGCCAGGCTAGCTGTTTCCCCCTGTTTCCACTCTTTATGCTAAGCTAAGCTAACCGACTGCAGCCTCATACTGAAATGGGCCAGTGGTATCAATCTTCTCATCTGAATGTCTGTCAGAAAACAAATGAGAACATTTCCCAGAAATGTCAATGTTTTAATTTAAGATATAGAGTCTGACTAATGTTTTTCCTTTTATTAGATAAATAAATCAGTATTATTCCTGGTGAATCAGCCTGTTAATCATGGACAGAGAATACAACAGAAGGTGTCAGGCTAATCAGTTCATCCCTTATGACTTCAAACCACTGTTTTCTGTCTCAGTTTGAATTCATGCTTTTAAAGACCAATGTATGGAGGTCCTGGGGGAACCCAGTCAAAAGCACCAGATTGGGCCTATGGAGTTAACATAGAATAGATTGATAATTGGGTGCTGTTTATTCTTGGGACCCCAGTCGGTAGTCCTTGTGTGTTAAACAGTCTGTTGCAAAGTATGCGTGTGGAATGAAAGCAGCACCTCATTAGCAAAAAAATCAGATACAGCACAAAACAAATATAAAAGAGGAACTAATGAGAGACACTTACGTGGAAGTCGTTGGCTTTGTTGTAGTGCATGTTCAGGGCCCGGAACAGCTCTGAGTCCCTGTTTACTGTCATGTCTTTGACGTCACTGATGCCGTCCACGATGGCCTGGCGAGCAAACTTCTCCATCTGGATGTAGTAGAACTCCCTGAAGTTACTGAACCACTTGATCAGCTGAGAGGTGATACAGCGATTGAACTGGAAATAGAGAGAACAAAAAAATCACTTAATTCTACATATATGGTTTATAAGTTTACAGCAAAAGATTTAAGGGACCGTCCTGCAACCAAGGAGACCTTGAGAAAAACAATGAATCCAGAGGTGCTTCTCTGACCTCTGAGCTCTCTGTGAAGAAGGCAAATGCAAGCAGAGATCATCCTTTCTGGGATAAATGTAATTCCAGAATCCAATTTTAAACTTCAATAAGAGCATACAGAAATTTAAAAATATGAATCACCAGGCTTTCAATTAAAAAATCAAATGTCCGTCTGATGCTTTGGCATTAGCCTCCCTTTCAATAATTGACTGAAAACCATCATTTCGTTCCTGTAGGGCAAAATGCCACCAAATGGTCTGTCACTCTACGCGACATTAATTGCTCTGAGCTTTTTCCCACCAATGTCCGGGGTGAAAAAACATCTGTCAGGGCTCTGTGTTTCTAAACTCAGTCTTGACATTAGTCCTGTTATTCTATCTCCTCATCCAGAAAGACAGAAAAAAATGCCTTAGGGCTGGGCAGGCATCAAAGACGCTTCTTCTCTCTGGTGTGGTGGGTGAGAAAGCGGCAGCGTAAGGACAGAAGGAAGCTTCCCTCTCATTGACTCGGGCTGATAGGATGGACTCAGACACTGGGATTAGGTGCTCTTTTGTTCAGTGCCACTTCCCACCACTGGATTGTAAGCAAGGAGGAGACGTTCGCAGGGCTGCAGCAACAGCATCCTCCCCCTGACCCCCGGGGGTCAGAGCAGAGTGAGGGCCAGGGGCCCCCGCACTGGCTCGGAGATCCAGGAGAGAAGTTAGGAGAGGAGGTGGAAGGAGAGAAGATAGGAGAGGAGGTGGAAGGAGAGAAGATAGGAGAGGAGGTGGAAGGAGAGAAGATAGGAGAGGAGGTGGAGGGAGAGAAGATAGGAGAGGAGGTGGAGGGAGAGAAGATAGGAGAGGAGGTGGAAGGAGAGAAGATAGGAGAGGAGGTGGAAGGAGAGAAGATAGGAGAGGAGGTGGAAGGAGAGAAGATAGGAGAGGAGGTGGAGGGAGAGAACATAGGAGAGGAGGTGGAAGGAGAGAAGATAGGAGAGGAGGTGGAAGGAGAGAAGATAGGAGAGGAGGTGGAAGGAGAGAAGATATGAGAGGAGGTGGAGGGAGAGAAGATAGGAGAGGAGGTGGAAGGAGAGAAGATAGGAGAGGAGGTGGAAGGAGAGAAGATAGGAGAGGAGGTGGAGGGAGAGAAGATAGGAGAGGAGGTAGAAGAGAAACACAAGAGAAAATTGGAAAGGGAGGCAGGAGAGAAGGAATGAGTGGGAGCTTGTAATATAAGCAGGAAAAATGCACCATTTGTATTGTAAAAGACTAAAAAGAGAGGATGAATGAGAAGAGCTAACGACAGTAGACAAGAGAGAAGACAAAAAGAGGAGACAGTAGAGGAGGCAGGACACGAGCCCAAGGCCAAAAAACACAGGATGTTGTGTTTAGGGCCAGCTCATCGCTGCCTGGTCGCTGCCGCACAAGTCTCTAATACCAACTCTCTGTTGACACTCAATAGCAATGCCTTGCCTACAGAGTCCTTTGTCAGTCCATTTGCTGACTGGAGTGGCTTTTTTAAAGAGAGAATGCCCCTGTATCTCCCTCTGCCCCCAGGACATACTAGCAGCTCAGCGGCTTTGTTATTTAAACCCTCTGCGTTTTTGTTTCTCTCCTCCGACACACTGCTGATTTTTCTGTCCCAAACACACTGACAAGTAGTCAAACGCAGGACAAACAATCCAGCAGGTTACAAAGAAAGTGTGATATTCTTTTATATAGATGAAAATATATACCTTGACATCAGGGAAGAAGGTTTTCAGCACATTGGAGCTGGGGTAGCGGGTGTAGAAGAACATCAGCTTCGCCTTCTTCAGATGGCTCGGGGTGAGACCCTCCTGGATGTTCACACTGACGTTAAGGCCAAAAAAAAAAACCCATGACAACACACAGCGTACAGTTCTGTGCAAAGTGATAGCAGACCAGAGTATTGTGTTGCCTCAATCTTCAGCTAAATTGAATTTCCCTAAAGAACAGCTCGGCATTAACTGGGGAGTCAATAATGACCCTAACATGTGCTTATTGGCAAAACAGAATTACGAATTAGATTAGGGATTTTTAATTAGAGAGCGAAGCACTTCATGCCTGGCAGTTAACAGCTTGTTTTGAAATGTTTTGAAAAAGGGAGCTGATTTTCTGATATAACTGAGTTGATTTAAAGACGACATATGTTGCTGTATTATCTTCTCCTTGGTTAACAAAAATAAAAATAAATAATAATAATATGTTTTCTAAATTGTTTCTTAAATTGTGTGATATATTTACAGTAATTTAAATGGTGTAAAATGTGCTCAACATATACATCAACCTATATTCCCTTTATTGACAATATTAATAAATTCAATAGCTTCTCAAGCTTCCCTCCCAAGCAATGATTTTCTCTGTAGTCCACCACCACCATCATGCCTTAGGTCATAATATTTCCTTATCAGGTCACCACGCCATACATTTATTACCTTTGAAATATGGAAGTTGGGATGAAAGATTGATGTGGCATTGTTCAAAGAGAAGCAGAGGTCTTTGCTCTGGAAAAGATAAAGCGAATCCTGAGTGGCACCACGTGATATTCCTCTCTAATATCTCACAACAAGAGAATCAACAATGTCACTATTTTAGGATTATTTACTTTATGAAGAGTCATGGTAAATAAATGATTTATTTCAAAGAATTGTATATTATTTGAAACATACCGATTGTGGCTACTAGCAAACATGTAATTTAAAAAACACCTGAACAGAACGTCTTATGCCACAGAGGTTTTCTTTGAATTCCCATGAGAGTTATCTTGCACTCTATTTCAATCGTGTAGATTCTGACAAAAGGCGTCCAACAACAAATGCTCAAGACAAGAGCTCAAGTGTTGTGGTTGGGAGGCACTTTTGGTTTCCACCAGCACTCAGATGTGACCTTTTAGATGCACCCCTATCACTCTGATGATGGAGAAATAGATCCTGCACCTTTTCAAGTCTGGGGAAAAAAAAAAAAAAATGACGCTTCCTGAAACAGAAACCCGATGCTTTCTCTGCCTTTGAAAAATTGGCTTTTGTTCCTGGCAATTCTTATCAAAGCCTTGTATTCCTTTTTATTTGTCTTTTTCTAAACTTAAAGTCATTACTCGGCTCAGATTAAAGAAGACGCTATAATTTTCAGTGGGGTTAGCCAGATCAAAGAACAAATTCTCCTTGAAGTTTGTTACTGGATCTGCTCGTGCTGCAATGAACCTCAACCAGTTCACATCGAGGAGCTGAGATATAGTGTATAAAATAAAAAGGTAAATACAGTATACATGAGATATTATCAAACATATCCAGCTGTAATGGGAAGAGTACTGGATATTATTGGATTTTCACTACGCAATTATGGTGGCCAAAAGAATTCCTGATAACGATATCATCGCAACAGCTATAGAAAATATTAAACAATTATTAATAATTCTATCAGACAAATTCATCTTTATCTTTGTCTGTGTGCAATTTGTCTCTTTTTTGGCAAATTATTTGCATTCAAAGTATGAATATAGGAAGGTGGAGGGAGAGTCTCTAACCATAACTATATATACATTATATAAAATGATTTAAGAAGTGCTGGATTATTTACACAATATTATGTGTATTATTAACATAAAATCAACAAATTATTCAAAATACAGTTACTGAATACTGAAAATGCTGTTTTGTATTTACACAGTAAACTGCTGTCTATTTTTTATCATCATTATTAAACAATATAGTTTTAAATCCTGCATCGAGAAAAAAGCAAAAAGCAAAGATATCAAAATGTTTCTTTTTAAATGAAAGGATATGTTGAGTGACATGTAGGGGTTTCTCTCCGCCATGCTCTGCAGTTCACTGCACTCGATCTTGACATGAGGGAGACACAGATTGTCAACCGTCACCGCCCCCAGGGCGGAGGCACGAGGGTGGTGGCCGAGGTGGCTGGACGTCACCTTTGACCTCATGGCGATGGCGTCCCAGGGCAGGTCCACCGAGTCTGGGGACGTCCTGTCCATTGATGGGGGCATGCAAGAGAGACCGCCAAAGTTGGAATGGGGCCCGTACTTGAGAAGATGCTCTAGGATCTGGCTGTCGTGCAGAGGGGTGCTGTAATTGAACTGAAACGGTGTCTGGTGCACGGGGTAGGGCCTCTTCACCGTCGGAGTGACTGAGCCCAATGGGGTCACAGCAGGCTTGCGGACCACCAGTGACAGCGCCTCCGTTTGGTCCTGTGGGCTCTGAGCCTCCGAGCTTTCGTAATACTCCAAAGAGCGGGGTTTCACTGCAGCCTCCTCGGCCTGAGGCTGTTCCTGGGTGTAGCCGGCCTGCTGGCTCTTCCTGTCTGCGCCAACGCTGATCCCTGGAGATGAGCACATGCGCTGCTGAGGGGACAGGTCCAGTCCTGTGGGGGACGCCTTCTTGAAAACCCTGTCCACACAGTCATTCACAGCCCTGGAGAGCTCCTGTTTCAGGGCTTCCTGCAGGTTCTGGCTTTCTCTCTGGTGCACCAGATAACCCGCTACTTTCACTCGGTCCTTACACTCTGTAGTCACTCTGCTGTTCTTCCTTTCAAAGTCATCTTCAGTGCTTACGTAGGGGGACTCAGTGCTCTCTCCCAGGGTGTCATTCTCTTCTGTCTCGTCTCTGTCGTTGTGTTCGGGGTCTTCCTGGTTGTAAACTTGAAGGAACTTCTCCTGGAGCTGACGCAGGAGCCTCTGCATGCTGTGGAGCTGCTCTTTCAGCTTGTGACACTCCTCATCCTTGGTGTTATCACCACTGCTGCTTCCAGGTCTTCTGTTTGCCGGTCCTCCTACACTGTGCTCCTGATGCTGAGGCAGCCGCTGCTTACGTTTATTCTCCCTGTATGCTTCTCTGGCCTCTCTGGTGTCTCTGGCATCTGCATCAGACCTCTCGGCGTCTCCATGCTGCCTGCTGTTGGGAGAGCCCGCCATCACCCGGATGATGTTCTCCACTCTGGCCCTCTTGGCCTGCAGGTGGTCAGTCATGGGATGCTCCCCCTCCAGGCTGGCTCCTGTAGGAACATGAGCACCGGGGGAGGCAGCCTCCACCGTGCTGTCCTTTGAGGAGACGCTGCACTGGTCCTCCTGGCCGGAGTCAGCGGCGGTGGAGCTGGAAAGGTAGAAATGGCTTTCATCCAGCGTCCTCTTGTTGTGGATTGTCTTGCGAAGGAGCTGCGAGATGATGGATCCGCTGGAGTACGAGGCCAGAGGCTCGTCGTACATGTTTCTGCGGAAGCAAGGCAGCATGACATCAGGCTTGTCGTCCTCCAGGCAGCCTTCACCGGAGCTGTGCATGTTCTGGTCGGGAAGACTGAGGTTCATGCTCACTGAGAAAACTGACTGGTTGCACAGTCACAGTTACAGGAAATAAAAGAATCTGAAAAGACAGAAAAAATGACAGTCAAGATAATAAATAATGAAAAACACACACTTTAAAAAAGATAAAAATGTGATATAGCCCTTTATTGTTTTTAAATCCTGTCTGTATTTCTTACATTGTCTTTTATAATTTAAAGTGAAAAATGTGTTTTGTGTCTCTGCCTGTTGAACAGTGTCATTCAAATAAACACTTATGACAATAGTATAACATAAATAAGGTAATTAATTTGTAAAAACATTCACAGGTAATTTAGAAAGGTTTAGAAAACCCTGAAATTACACTTGTGATTTTAAAATGTTCACATTAACAAATATGTATAATTATTGTCACATATGTTTGAAAATCAAAGCACCCTACGTTATTGGCAAGATCTTCAGTTCTGTGAAAACAAGAAGAGAACATCCTTGATCTAATGCAATAAGGGAGTGTTTTCTTCTGTATCATTTCATCTTGGGGTTGTAATAATGGATAACACAAAGGATAAAAAGAACAAGTGTAATATAACAATGAAAGGTAAATTACAGCCTCTGAAAGCAACAGACCACGCACAAGAAACGGCTCTGTGTACATTATTTACAAGAGAAAGAATCATGAAAACCTCTTTATTTTTTCTCTGGCTGTCATCTCGAGGAATGAGCAAGAGACGATCGTCAGTGTTAAAATAGTAAAAAGCTCAATTAACGGATTCTGTGGTCACTGGCTTCATTCCCTTTACATGTTTTTTAAATAACATTTTCACACAATGGGTTGCAGGTGCATTGATTAACTAATAAATACACTTCCGTGTAGACAAATGGAACGGATAGACTTGAAAATACCAGACCATACTTTTTATTTCTAGACAGTGAATAGATCAGTCCCACTTATGTTTCTATTTCTTACTTTAAATATATTTCATCATTCTATCAAAAAGGCCAAACACAAAGGGAAATATATAAAAAACAACTCACTTATCCCACAAAGTTTGACATAATTTCATGATCCTACAAGTTGTAGAGGAATTTCATTGTTTCTTTTACTCTTTACAGTCTGAAAATTCCCTGCTGTATATTACATATTATAATAAATATATTTTTTTGGTTGGGGAGTTGTTCCTTATCCGATGAGAGTGTCACATCGTAAAGGACAGAGGGTGTCCTATCCTGGACAGATTGTAATATTGTGGGCTATACAAATAAAACTGACTTGACTATAAATAGCTGATGCCCACTGCCTGAATAACATAAAATTTACAATATATTTTTTTAATTTTAAACTAATTTATAATCTATACATAATCTCAATAAGTAAACCAAATGTTTTAGTAATAAAACAAACAAATACATCCACTTAACAGTCAATAAACATTTAATAACTCCATTAAAAACTCACCAAACGTGTGATTATAGTTGTCGTTGTGAGAGTGTCAAAAGCACCTCACAAAACCACTAAAGTCAAGTAGCTACAGGCAGCATGCACTTTGTCACAGTCCTGCAGGGCTGCGGTGTAAAGCACGGCTCACAGAGACACGGAGGGCGGCGTGGTGCGGTGCGGTGCGGTGGGACGGGACCTTACCTGTTGCGCCGGGACGTGGTGCGGAGCTGCTGGCCTGCGCTCACTGAGTGAGTCGGACAGCAGGAGGAGAGAGGAGGCATCAGACGGAGCTGGGGCGTGGCCATGCGAGAGCTACATCACCCACATAATGTCAAGAGGAGGAAAGTATGTGTAAGGTGCTGGAGTGAGAGATAGCTAAACTGACGGACTGAAGCCTACAGAATTACCGAAATGACAACTGCTGAGGCAAACGGGAAATATGCATGAAAGTAAATAGGCCGTTAATGCAGCAGTGGGTCGAAATGAAGCAAATGTGATTTTAAAAGTTATATTTAAGAAAACTGCCACTATATCCTGACAGTAGTGCATGAGATAGTTAATCTGAAAATAAATAAATAAATAAATAAATAAATCATGCCTTGCCAGGTGTCCTTAGGTGCCCCTAACAGGGCGCATAAGTCCCGCCCCTTCCGGTGGACAACCACGAGCTCGTTTTGGAAAAAATGGTAGTCCGCGGAAAAAGACAAATACGCTTTGATCCCGTTTAAATTGCTCCATGAATCACACACGATGTGTGTCAGTTTCAAATAAAATGCAAAGTCAAGAAAAGCGCAGTTTGTTGTGAAGCTGATTAAACATCAGACTGTAAAAACACCCAAAAGTCGCGCAGTGAGGTCTCTCCCTGAAGCTACCACTGTGTGTTTGGTGCCGGGATGAACTCACCTCAGCAACGGCTCTGATCGGTCTCTCTCAGCCGGTAAAAAGACCAAGAATCGCTGGATAAAACACACCAGGTAAGATAACGTTTCATTTGTGCTTGAAACGTCGCTAAGGTAGCTAGCTAGCTAGCGTTGGTAGAGATGTAGTTCACTGAGCGGTTTCACACAAAACTGATGGTGCCTTCACATGGGGTCGTATTTACCAAGTTTACCAGTTGGGCCCTTATGAACGTCCCCTCATGTCGTATAATTCACGACCTCGTAAATGGAAAGTTTCTGAAAGCTTCGAGTTCACGACTTGTGATGTGTTTGTTGATGTTATGAGAAATGGAGGAGCCCATGGAAGTTCATTTATCGGTGCATAATAAGTTAATATTGTACAGTAGATCGTGATGTATATTGTATAATATGTCTGAGGAAAATAATGATATTCTCAGCGACCTCATCTTTCTCCTCTTTCATTATGCCTTGTATTTCCTGCGTTATGTTACCCACTTGCTACATTGTTAGCCTCTGTGGCTCTGGACTTGGACAGTAAAGTTAATGATGCCGTTGCTTCTCTACACTTGAATGCATCACAATATTATGGTTACTGGCAAACGGTGGTACAGCAACTTCTGTGTCCATCACGTGGTGCCATTGGGCCGAAAAAAGGTGTTTTCTCATATTGAAAATAATGTCTGTAACTCAGCAGATCATTTTTTTTTTTTTTTAGATAAACCAATTCCTCAATACGGACACTCTGACAGCCCATATTTAAATCAGTACGTCCTAAAAGTTGTAAAACGCACTAATAGCCGAATCCAGAGTTATTTCCTTCCTCTGTTTAGTCTATGGAGACCCAGACCGTGACAACAGTGCAAGCCGTGATGTTGACACCCCATGACCGACTCGTGTATTTGAGTTCATCCTGGACTGAAACACACAGGCATTGTAGCTTCAGCGAAAGAGAAGTCACTATGCAACTTCTGGGTGTGTCGTCGTCTTTTTAATGACGGATTTTCACAGTCTGATGTTTCAAGGGTTTTACAACAAACTGCACCTTTCTTGACATACAAAATTCTGTTTTAAATTGACACTCGTGGAGCAATGTAACAGGATCAAAAAAATATTTGTCTCATTGTTGACTGGCGTTCATATTTTTTCCAAAATAAGGTTCCATGGTGGGCCACCTGAACGGAGGAAAACAACCAAGCAGAACCCAGCTGGACTCTGCCGTGCAGCTGCCGTCTCTGAGCAGCTGTCAATCACTCGCAAACACCACTGAAATGCTCAAACTAGGCAGCGCTGATCAAATATGAATTAATATTCTGTTACTATGATGCCTGTTTTTCTCCTCAAAAGTTTTCAGAAACATCTTGTACTTAATGTTTAGCTGTAACATGAGAAAGTTGGTGACCTGGCAGCCATGGTGAGAGCAGTTGAGGAAATACCAAGCACCACCCATCAGCCAGAGCACAGCCAATAGGAATGCTCTCTCTCGGAACTGAGCTGTGATTGGTCAAAACCTCCGTCACGGGTTAGATTTTTTAAAACCTGAAAACAGAGCCATGAGGAGGTGCAGAAGTTTAGTTATCTCTCTGAACACTTGAATTACAATATGCTGAAAGGTTATTATGGACTTTTTGCCCAGTTATGCCAATAACACACTGAAGCTTTAAGGGTAACAAAAAAAAAAACTTGAACCTATGAAAAACTAAACAATATTAAAAATACAACAACACATTTTGGTACATCATTTCCTTCAAACACTTGATGTAAACCTACATAATTCAATTTATTGCTAGTCTTTAATCAGCCAATTATTTTGTCTCTGAAGGCTCAGCAGTGAAACAAAGACACTATAAAACACAAAGCATGCATAAATACGAAGAAGACACAAATAACTCAAAGATAAGTTTTGTCAGTTGAAAAAGTCATCTTAAGTCATCTTTTCGCTATTATGCTCTATTCTGTTCTATGTATTTATATTGTTATATTATATATTATATTGTTACCTGTATGCACTGCCTTATCTTATCTTATCTTATCTTACCTTTCTGCATTGTGTGCACAATTGTTAGGCAAGTGAGTATTTTGATCATATCATCATTTTTATGCATATTTTCCAACTCTAAACAGTATAAACTTGAATGCTTATTGGATTTAAGCATGTCAGATGATGTGTATTTATGTAATGAGGGAGGGTGTGGCCAAAGGAGATCAACACTCTATATCAAGGTGGGTATAATTATGATGCAGCTTCTTTTCTTCAGGCAAAATGGGCCAAAAAGGAGATTTAACTGACTCTGAAATGTCAAATTTTGTAAAAAGTCGTTCAGGGGGATGCGGAACTCTTGAAATTGCTAAGATATTGGGGCATTATCACAGAACCATCAAACATTTTTTGGCAAATGGTCAACAGGGTTGCAAGAAACATGACCACCACTGAACAAGACACATAAGTTAAAATGTCAAGACTGGGCCAAGAAATATCTGAAGACAGATTTTTGATGGACCAGATGGATGGGCCCGTGGCTGGATCAGTAACGGGCTCAGAGCTCCACTTCAACTCAGATGGTTACTGGTATGGGCTGGTATTATTAAAGATGAGCTAGTTTGACCTATTCAGGTTGAAGATGGACTCAAAATCAACTCCCAAACTGCCAGTTTTTAGAAGACACTTTCTTCCAGCAGTGGTACAGGAAAAACTCTGCATCTTTCAAGAAGACCATGATTTTTATGCAGGACAACACTCTATCGCATGCATCGCAGTACTCCACTGTGTGGCTAACCAGTAAAGGCCTTAAAGATGAAAAAATAATGACATGGCCTCCTTCCTCACCTGAACTAAACCCTGTTGAGAACTTTGGGGTCCTTCTTAAATGGGAGATTTACGGTGAAGGAACACAGTCCACCTCTGAACAGTGTCTGGGAGATTGTGGTTGCTGCTGCACAAAAAGTTTATCATCAACAAATCAAGAAACTGACAGACTCCATGAATGGAGGCTTGTAACTGTTATTGAAAAGAAAGATGGCTATTTTTTTTGGCCGGTCAGAAATGTGTATTTGTAATTTTTTGAGTTGTTTGTTTATTACTCTCACTTTAACAGAAGAAAATAAACAAGTGAGAAGGGAAATTTTTCATTTTTCATTTAGTTGCATAATAATTCTGCACACTAATAGTTGTTCAATAATTGTAGATTTTCCCCAAAGAAAGCCAAAACTTCACTTTTACTTTCTTAAATATTCAGGTTTGAGGTTTATTAACATTTTGGATTGACCAAGAGCACGGTCATTGTTCAATAATAAAATTAATCCTCAAAAATATAATTTGCCTAATAATTGTGCACACAGTGTATTATATTATGTTACGTGTAGGCTGTACAGGTAGCTGAAGGTGTGCCCTGTTTATACTGCGTTAGATTATTTAGAGGGGTCAGAGGGGATCATACCACAGTCAGGACTCCCCCCTCCTCTAGGACCACTTGGTTTATCCCACGCTACTTCCTCGCTTCGTGCGCGTCCGGCTTGGCGGTGACGAAGTTCCCTTCCGCTGACAGGCTGCTGTCACACAGCCACCATGTTATCCCATTCCCGGTGTCTCACCAGGAATTTCGGCCGTTCCCTCTCTGCCATCCGCCAGGTAGGAAACAAGCAAGCAGCACGTTGTCTTTCCCACTCGCGACAGGTCTCCTCGTTGTGTCCGGCTGCGACCGAAGGTGCAGCTCCTGTATGTGCAGAGCTAGCATTAGCATTAGCTGCAGGCCCCGGCCAGGCCGTAACATTGTAAGCCAAGGACAGTATGACACTTTCCCTCTCAAGTCTTTGCTGCAGTCTGTATTCAAGTTAAAAACAGTGCCCTGTGTGTTGGGTTGGTCTCCCGTTTTAACATAAATGTTAAAGGTGTTTGGTGTAAGCAGAAAGTATTTTGTTCATGCTCAGTTAACGCAAACTTACCTTATATTTTGGTGGCTAGCAAGAACATGCTAGCCACACTAAGCTAAACGAACTGGCAGGGCTAGCTAGGTGCTTTTAGCTGTCATACTGAGGTCATATGGAGGTTTATGAGAGAAATCAGCGCCCAGTTTAACAAACTTAATGGAAGTATTATGTTAATGTTTTTCATGGAGGATGTAACTTTGTCACAGCTTAAAAAACTAACGTTAAGAAAAGTCAAATGTTAGTAAAGTCCTGGTTAAAGTTAGCTAATTGTCAGCTTGTCGATAACAGTAGTAGATTGTTAAGCTTTCATGCAACTGTTCAAGTTGCTGCTCAAATAAAATATGTTTTATGCATTTGCTTGTCCAGTTCAAATGCACATCCACACAAGTTATCTGTTTGCCAGATACATTTATGGATGATGTCAAAGGTCGTCGTCTAGAGCATAGAAGTGACCTTTGACCGACGGTATTGACTTATCTCCCTGTTGTTGTCTCCACTGCCATTTATGCACATTCCCAGCTGTTATTTGTGATCACAGTCAAGCATAGTTATTGACCTTTATTCAATGCTGAGGTGTTTTTCTGCACAATACTTAACATTTAAAAAGCCGTTTTGTAACGCTTAACTTTGTCTTGTCACAGGGGAATAATGTATTAGCTCGTCGGGCCACAGCAGGTATGTGTGGTTACTGCTCAGGCATGATGTTTTAAATCCCAGTTTTTGCCTTATTATAGTCCTGCTGCAAGAAAGTATTAATCCATTGCCCTTGTCCTTTTTCTTACAGCTCTTTCAGTTAACCATTCTATCACTTTGAACAACAATGTGTAAGTACATTCACTCATAAAAACACTAAACTAGACAAGAGACAAGCAACTGTACTGTCAGAAATTATGTACACCATTCACACTGTAGATCTGATGAATGACTGTGACTTGACATGGACAGTCTTCAGTCCCTCAGTCATCAACTTTGGCTCACAAAGTGTCATAATTTTGCCATGCATGCACTGTCATTAATGTATTTTTACAATTACCAGTATATAGCATGTGCTGTTCCATCATAAACCAAACTGAATCAAGATTTATTTTTTAATTTTTGCACTCTTGGATGATAAATTGAAGTAGTTCAGGGATTTTTATTACTTGCCTGATTTTATTAAATTTTGTCTTTTTTTCCTTGTTTATTTGTTTTTGTGTTTTTTTTTTTTTTTTTTTTTTTTTTTAGAAAATCTGATCCCCGGTCCAGCGTCTTCCAGATCCAGTACTTCAGAACATCTGTAGCCTGCAGTATGTTTGAGCCTGATTACCTTTCATTTCTGCTCTTATCTGATTATGAAGTATGGCCACTGTTGTGTGGAGTGAATACATTTTTCTCCTTTGACTTGTCTTTGCTTTCCAGGAGATGAAGTTGTCACAGTCAAGACCCCTGCGTTTGCAGAATCTGTCACAGAGGGGGATGTGAGGTGGGAGAAAGGTAACACCTTTTTTATTAATTAATAATATATTAGTCGCTCCTGACCCTGTAAAGGATAAGTGGTTACATATCATGGATGAATGGATACAGATACTAGCCAAACCACAACCAAACTAAACAAAAGTCAGTTTTCACTCAGATGCTAAAATACTTCTTTCGCTTTACAGCTGTTGGAGACACCGTCTCGGAGGATGAGGTGGTGTGCGAAATTGAGACTGATAAGGTAAAACTATGTATATGTCATACTAGGGGTGGAACAGTTCATAAAATTCATGGTTCGGTTTAAGGTTTGGGTCACAGTTTTTGGTTCGGCTCGGTAGGCCCATTTCAATTTCAACAGCTTTTCATTTATTTGCCAAAATAAGTCAACTGCTTGCCTGAACATCATTAGACTAGGCTACCATAAGGAACAAGTGCCAATGTTTAAATAATTAATAAGTAAAAAGCAAATTATAGGCTCAGGCTGTCAACAAAAAGTGCATCAGGGCAGCCAGCATTAGACCTTCTTAAATAACAGTGACATACTGTATGTCTCTGTACTCCCTGATATTTAAAAAAAATAATAAAAAAAACTCACAGAGGTTAAGGCCATCAACATGAAGTACAGCATAAACCAAACACACACTGTTTCAAAACTGCACTGCTCTGTTCAGTCTATTTTCATGTTCTTTTGCAAGATGAGTTTGTCCACATTCAGCCTGGATGTCCATCCATCTGTAGTCAGAGCTACGTGTCTGTGTTGGACACTTCTTTCACAAGTCCTTGTTGTGTCTGTTCATGCAGTTTAGGAATTACTGTGTAGCTAATGCGTCTGTGAGACAGCAAATTATAGCGTGGTTCAAGTACCCTAATCATATACTGAAATCCAGCGTCCTCCAAGACGGCTTTAGTTTTGTTTTATTGCTCTGTCTGAGTCTGC
The DNA here is from genome assembly GCA_947000775.1 of Pterois miles. NCBI lineage: Eukaryota > Metazoa > Chordata > Actinopteri > Perciformes > Scorpaenidae > Pterois > Pterois miles. Next base: position 13,415,398 of record CAMQGK010000471.1, on the reverse strand, counting down.
ATGTAGAGGCTGTTTAAATGCTGCTGAGATCATCATATTGGAAGTATTGCTGCTAATGTAAGCCACACATGTTTAAACTATTGACATTTTATCCATCACTTTTTCCCGTCACTGTCAGACGTAACACCAAATCCATAGTGCTCCCACACAGCAGAGCAAAACAGCGATTGTGGTCCTTATCGTGTCCACTCGCCATTTTCTACCTTGCCATATCGGAATGACAACCGTACTCTGCACTTAATCAATGTCTCTGCCAACTGAGAAGTTTGAGAAGGAAGGAGGCTGGGCCATGTGTTATCAATGCGTCGTTTCTTTGGCAGTTACACTGCGCATGTGTTTTACTCCATACCCCTGTCCCCCCGTGTCCCAGCCTCTTTCCATTAGGCCTTGATTTCTAGTGTGACAATAAACGGGATGAAAACAATATACAATCGGCCTCGTAAGTTATTTCAAATGAACCAAACGGTACATGCACGAACTGAACTGTGACTAGCGAACGTAAAAAGGTTTGGAATTTTACCCGAACCATGCCCACCACTATGTCATACAGATGTCACCATGTTTGTGACTGCAGGTAGTTGTTGCTCTTTGCTTACAAAAGTGAAAGCCTTCAGAGTGTGTGGCATAACATGAATTATCCTACTTTACCCTTTAACAAATCATATTGTTGGTGCTGGTTTGAGAGACAAGAAAAGGGAAAATCATCACTCAAGGGTGTCATGTTTTTCCTGGTTGCTGATATGTTTCAATAATTATAAAACTGTAATAAAGACATTGAACTTGTGATAGTTAAGTTAAATAAATGCACGTAGTCATTACTTTGGCACCAATGAAATCACAGCACATATGCTGTTTAGAAAATATCCTAAAACTATTTACATTATTTTCAATCTTGAAACTCTCTATTTATTTTTTTTTTCTTGCCATTAGACATCAGTACAGGTTCCCTCTCCTGCTGCTGGCGTGATTGAGGAGCTTTTGGTCCCTGATGGAGGAAAAGTCGAGGGAGGAACTCCGCTCTTTAAACTTCGAAAAGGAGGTCTTAAGAAAATTTTATAATATAATTGTACTGAGATAATACTTATTCTGTTTTATCCTAACTGTCCACTTCTGCGTCTTAAGCCGGCGCTCCCAAAGCTGCAGAAGCTCCAAAAGCCGAAGCCCCTGCCGCTGCGGCCCCTCCACCACCTTCTGCTGCTCCCCCTCCACCTCCTCCCCCCTCAGCTGTGGGCCCCATTCCCACCACTATGCCCCCTGTGCCACCTGTGCCAGCACATGCTATGGACACCAAACCAGGTTAGTTGTCACTAGACAGACGGTCCGTGTCATGTGAGAACCGTTTCGCTTGACATCTGTGCTCTTGACCTCTAGCTTACGTGATTAATCACTGGAGGCTGTGGCTCTCACCAGTTCCACTAAACCAATGGCTAGAGATACTGACTGCATCTTTATGTCTTTCTCATAGTTTCAGCCATAAAGCCCACTGCTGCTCCAGCTGCACCAGCAGCTCCAGCTGAGGGAGGGGCTAAAGGAGCCAGGACAGAGAGCAGGGTAACATGCAAAAATCACCACAACACTTTTATATTTCTGTAGATTAAGTGTTGTTAAGTTTTAACTGAATCTGCAAATTCAGTTTTTTTTTTGTTTTTTTTTGTTTGTTTTAGGTTAAGATGAACCGCATGAGGCTGAGAATTGCCCAGAGACTGAAGGAAGCCCAAAACACCTGTGCTATGTTGACTACATTTAATGAGGTCGACATGAGGTAGGAAATTCTAAATTGGTTGACCTACATTTTTAAGCGCTCAATGCTATTTTAGATATCAAATGTGAAATGTGCTCCGCTGCATTAAGACAAACTGTACATATTGAAGCTGCTGATGGAGAAAGAGCCCTTATACAATGTAACAGTCCAAACCTGTTTACCTATCTATAAACCTGTTTGTGAGTGTACAGTATGTAAACAGTATACATACTGTGTGTTAAAAGCCAAAACAACACTTGCACAAATGGTTATAGATTGGAATCTGCCCAATAGGAAAAGCTTTTTGAAACCCGATATCCTCTTAAACAGTGGAATGTAAATATTTGGTCGTAATGCCATCTAAAACGAAGATAAGAATTGTTAAAATGGGTTTTATTAATTTACAAGGAAATGTTATTGTCTGCACTTGCCCCCTGTGCTGAAGAGGACACTTTGAGGATTTCTTTTCCCCGCAAATGTGTGGTATCAGCTTTCGGCTATTCAGGGTTTTCTATGTATCCTAATTAGATTGACATTGACGGTCTGGAGGAAGACTTCCCATGCTCGGGCTCATCTGGAGCCGAAGGAGCTAGTCAGAGCAGGAGGCTGGAGCATCTGTAGGGGCCCACAGAGACCTGTGCTCTGAGTGGAAGAGCTGCCTCAACCGATATGGGCTTTTATGACAGCCCAATAAGATTTACAGGCTCTAGAAAGTGAAGATTTTTATCGCTTCTTCTCTCCTTTCTCGGAGAGTCTGTGTCTTGGGAGGGGCTAATTATGTTAGCGGAGAAACCCTAGAGCTCCAACAGGGTTAGAGACAGGAAAACAAACAATTAAAAAGAGAGATACACAAGAAAAATGGACAACGATCAAACGATTAACGGGTCAATTTCAATAGCTTTAATTCACCATGATCTGTAACAGCATTCTTTTCTAGCCATAAAAAGGCATAGTTTTATTTTTTCTTGGAAGACATTTTTTGAGATTGTCACCTGTATCTTTCATGACATGGTTACAATATTTGAGAAACATTTTTTTCTTTTATCTTTAGTAAGTTAAATATACCTTAAGGCTTCTATTTAAATGTGTGATGAAAAAGCCATCATTTGTCATATTTTAGCTAATAAATGTTTTTAATTGAACATAATGTATGAAAAAAGCTGTTGTATGACAAAGCAGTAAGCAGCCCAAAGCTGTTGTCTCAGAAACTAATTACTGGCCTATTTCAGTGATTCAGAGTCACAGCTATTACAAACATCTTAAACATAAAATGTTGGGTTTTTTTGATGAACGCATTTTTTTTTAAGTCATTCTTAAATAATTACTATAATATGCACCTCTGTAGCTTCCATGTATGAATTCAGTCCCCAAATCTTGCTAGTGTTTTTGGTCCACGGCTTTTCTTTCCTTTTTAAATTTCCTCCTTTGCTTTTCCTCCTTTATTTTACTACCTGCCACCATCACATCTATTATCTTTCAAGCTTCAGCCCTGCTTGTTGCCTTAATGCCAAATTACCATTTTTGTCTTCTGTTTCTCTGCAGCAACATCACAGAGATGAGGAAGACTTACAAAGATGCCTTCCTGAAAAAGCACAACATCAAGTTGGGTTTCATGTCTGCGTTTGTGAAGGCTGCTGCCTACGCTCTGGCTGACCAACCTGCTGTCAATGCTGGTATAGATTTAACCATGAAAGCCTGAGACTTCACTTTGTGTTTTCAGTCTGACTGTGTCTCACACGTATGGGTACAAGTCACTGGCCTTGAGTGTGTGGTGAAGAAAAAGAGTTAAGTTTCAGTACATTTCACCACCAAACCTCAAAACCAGCACTAACTTATTTACTGCCTTTAGACCACCCTGACCTATTTGGATAGACCACAATGAAGCGAGGGGGTGGGGGCGGAGGTGACTGTATTGCTGTCTTTTGCAGATCTGAAATAGTCTGTGGGTTTCACCTTCCCCAGCCTTTTGCTTGCATGTAACAGAAAATGTCACACGTGGAAAGGAAATTAATCTTGGTGGAAATGCAACAATGATTTAAAGTTGTAACCCGGGCTGTCAATCCATTCAAATATTTGGTCGCTATTAATGGCATGATTGTCCATAGTTACTTTTTTTATTATTTGTTCCAAATGTACATTAAAGGGAGCGTTAATGCATTGAAGAACTTAGTGGTGTTAAAATGAATTTGTGTTAATTTGTGTTATTATCGTGTTAACAGTTTTAACCTGTGTACATATTTCTTTGTGTTTTCAGTAATTGATGACACAACCAAAGAGATTGTGTACAGGGACTACGTCGACATCAGTGTGGCTGTGGCCACGCCAAAGGTGAGACAAGTGCATTATACTGTAATGCTAAGTGTAAGTGCTTGACAGCCCACTTGTCTCTAATGTCATCCAACTTCTCTCGCAGGGTCTGGTGGTTCCTGTAATCCGAAACGTAGAGGGAATGAATTTTACTGATATTGAGAAGGCCATCAATCTGTTGGGAGAAAAGGTGATACATACTGCGTATTATTACACATTTGGAGTTGTTTGTTGTAGTTGTTCATGCTTGTTTTGTTTTGTGAAAAATTATGTTTAGATTTCCTCATGATGTGATTGATCCTAATTGGGAGAGTGTGTTCATAGGCCCGTAAGAACGAGCTGGCTGTTGAGGACATGGACGGAGGAACCTTCACCATCAGCAATGGCGGAGTGTTTGGCTCCATGTTCGGCACACCTATAATCAATCCACCACAGTCTGCTATTTTAGGCATGCATGGCATCTTCGACAGGCCTGTAGCAGTCGGTGGCAAGGTTTGTTTCCTCAATCTTAAACATGCAGATACATAAAGTATTCTTAGTAGGGCATACATAGTGAGATAATAGCGCATTAACGCTTATCTGTTTTATCGCCATTAATTAACACAATAAGCCATTGGTACCGTAGCTTATGGTAGCTTATCTCGAAGGAGGCTAAAAAACACTCCAAACTTGCTTTAAATTCTGGTGAGGAAAAACTGTCATGGCAATGAGGTCCCTTGACCTCTGACCTCAAGATATGTAAATAAAAATGGGTTCTATGGGTACCCACGAGTCTCCCCTTTACAGACATGCCCACTTAATGATAATCATATACAGTTTGGGGCAAGTCATAGTCAAGTCAGCACACTGACACACTGACAGCTGTTGTTGCCTGCTGTTTGGTATGTTATGATTTGAGCATATTTTTATGCTAAGTGCAATACCTCTGAGGGTTTCTGGACAATATTTGTCATTATTTTAATTGACTTCCAATAATACATACATACATTTTCATAAAACAACCATATGAGTATTAAATACTTGACAAATCTCCCTTTAAGGTACATTTTGAACAGATAGAGAAAATGTGTTATTAATTGTGATTAAATATTTTGATTGACAGCCCTAGTATGTAGCAATAGAATGATCACATTTGGAAAATGAATGTTATAATTAATCAAATGATAATTTAATATATCAAAGAATAATTGAATAGATATTTGCTGTTTTTAATTGTAGAAAATGGACTTGGTTTGTCAAATCTGTCAAACATTACAGCGCTGTTTGTTGTTATTAATCACTGGTGTGAGTATTTCTAATCTTACATGCATTAACTCCTTTGCTCTTGTTTAGGTGGAGATCCGTCCCATGATGTATGTTGCCCTGACGTACGACCATCGCCTGATTGATGGGAGAGAGGCCGTCACCTTCCTGCGCAAGATCAAGTCGGTGGTGGAGGACCCCAGGGTGCTGCTCCTTGACATGTAAATCCTTGTGCGCTCCAGGCCCAAACAAACAAACCACCCGACACAAACAGTGGCTGTATTCACCTGATGAACATTACGTAACCGCAGTTGATGTATTGTTGTATTGGTTAACTAGGGGAAAAAGGATTTTTGGAGAACAGTCGAGTTGTGCAAAGGACATTTGTCAGGCTGGCAGCGATAACAAGGTTGGTGCTGGTGTGGAGAAATGTCAGGGTCTGGGGGTTTCTGTGGTGCTGGTCTCTAGATCAAAAAGAGGATATTCTATCACTCATACGCGCCATATGTCATTTTCTACATGAAAAAGAATCTCAGCCTTTTTGTGAGATGAAAGACAAACATAGATAAACTACATGGTATCATTTCATTACTTTGGTTGAGAGAAGAAAAATGAAACACGTTGGGCCAGAAACCAAGAAACACAAAATGCCCAAAAGTGAAGAAATCCTCTGAGAATTTGACATCTGTTTCACAAAAGTGAGGAAAATTGTCTTCATGCTGTGTAAGAAAGACTATTTAAGAAAATAAAAGAAAGTTTTAAACAATAAAAGCTGCGTTACTCGACTGTAGCTTTTTGTTTTGGATTTTTGTTGTACTTTCATATTGACAGGGTAGCTAAATTAACACGAAAAGACCTGAATAGACACATAATGCACAGATGCTACTATATTAATCACAAGTTAAAAGTTAACTCTTGCTAAGCTCTTGGGTAACGATCACTACTTATCGTGCAGTATACTTTGAATGGAAGCATTTACTTTTGTTTCTCCCATGCATCGCCCATCAGCAATTATAACAAAGGCCTCAACAGTCAATAAATGCCAGCGATAGAGAAGAGGTGACAATTTATTGCCTAAAATCTTTGTTTTTCTTTATTAATATTTAATTATAGACAGTCTAAACATTTGGATTTGTCTGAATTTAGTCTGTTGTCAGTTTTCGTGCATGTTACTATAAAATTCAAATATACCAAAGTTGCATGAAAGGTAGCTTAAATTACTATAATATGAGTCAAGTTAAACCAGTAATTCAATCAGTTGTGTGTCTTGGAATGGACATGGTTCGCCAGTTTTATTTATTTTTTAGTTTTTATTGTGCGATTTGTCTTTGGGAAGCACACAGTGCAGTGAAAACCAGGGTCCTGCATCCTGTTTGGCCACACAAGGATGCTTAGAGCTGAACTTCAACTCCAGTACAGGACAGAAGGATCGGCGGTGAAGCAGCTAGCAGCTCAGAGCTTTCCAGGAGACGCCGCTGAAGAAGGGATGACACTTGATGTCGCTCACACCTCCGCCTCCAGAACCCAAGCGATAGCCAGCGTCAAACTGAAGCAACTGTGAAGCAGCATGATAATGGAGAGCGGAGGTACTGTAATTTAAATACACTGAGTGTAATATTAAGAACAGAAGCCTTGTGGGTGTTTTTAAGCCTTAAATCTAACCTCAGTGAGCAGAGACGCAGCTGCAGCGCTCAGGTGGTTGGGGATGATCAGCTGGGTGTGGGAGTGGATTCCTGCTGGGTGGAGCTGCCACAGTGTCTGGAGGCACAGTGAGCAGGTAGAAACCATGACCCCAGTGGTGCAAAATGGCAGAGTTGCAGACTTCACATGCTTTTAGAGCCGTCACTTACCATCCCTGTTAGGAGTTCAAACAACAGTGCCCCAAGACTCCACCAGTCACAAGCTTCTGTAACCCTGGAGACACCACCGATCTCTGTCAACACACAACAAGCTGAGCTTAGTTGTATTCATGCAGAAGATTTCTTGAAATTTTGCTGCAATGTCTTCATATTCCTCATACAAAGTGCAGTACTTGAGGTCTTATTTGTAAAAGTGGACCAGCTTCCCGCCACTAGGTGGCAGGTTACACCAGCTGGTTTCAGCTTACAGTCATGCATATCTTTACCTGGGGCACAGTACATCTGCTCCATGGCTTTGGAGCTGATCTCTGACTGAACCTCACTCCACTGCCCGAAAAATGTCAAACACACCTTTCCTGTGAAAACATTTTTGTTTGATCAAAATCAAAAGTATTGTATCCACATGTAATCTTCTTACATGTGTCTGATGAACTCACCGTTGCTGGTGAGCAGAACGTTTCTAGGGCTCAGGTCTCGACACAGGATGCCTTGCTGATGTAGACTTTCCAGGGCCAGCAGGATCTGAGCTCCCCAGACACGCACCTCCGCCTCTGGAAGACCCCAGCAGGTCTGCATGGTTTTATCTGTATGCCTGGAGGACTTCACAGGGAACCGAGGCAGGTGGCACCAGCCGTCCACCTCTATGATCTGGTCTTCCCCCTGCCCTTCTGATCCTTCTGATTTAAGGAAATCGTCCACATCCTCTCCCGCCCTGTGGGGCGGGGCTCCAGGCGGGCCAGAGGAGAACCAGCTCCCAAATGATCGCTCTTTTCCAGATGCCACTTTCTCTCGAGGACTCAGCAATTCACAGGCCTCCTCTACGCCCTCTCTGGTTTCCCCTTTGACCCCTGAAAATGTCTCCTGTTTTCCTGTGACGCTGTGGCAAAGGGAAGCAGAGGAAGGCCAGGAGGTTTCCGAGGTGTCTGTGTGGTCAGAAAATACTGCTCTGTCTGTACTCCTGATGACCACCATGCCATTTCTTTCCTCTGTGGTGGGACTGCTGCTGTCCTGCTTTGAGTCTGTCACCACATCTGCAGAGGTAACGCTCAAAACAGCTCCTTGGTGAGAGCCATTGGTATCCCATGATGCCCTGCCACGGATCTGGGTTTGGCAATGGAGAGGAAGATGCAAAATGGCAGGGGAGGAACTCAAACCATTATTTTCAATGTTCGGTGATTTTACAAATGAGGTCTGATTTGTATGAGGTGGTGTTTGTCCTAGTGTGCTATTTAAATGACTGTCAGTCACTGCATAGGGGTTTATTAGCTCACAGTTGTGTGTTGGATCTGCAGCTTTCCAAGCAACTTCGAACTCCGAGCTGCACTCTGCCAGTCCCATTCCAGCTTTCTGTTTATGGAGTCCTGACATGACATCGAGAGCTCGACTGACACGAGCGCAAGAGAGAGGAAGAGCAGGCTGTTCCTGAGATTCACTGGAGTGCAAACACAAACTAGGAGCTGGTGGATGGATGTGGGTGTTGACCTGTGTCCTTGTCGGGCCCGAGTCCAGGGTTAACTGATCGAGTTTGGTGTGAAATGATGCTGCGGAGCGAGTGTTCTGCAGACAACCCGTCTCCTCGATGTAGGAGTGAGTCCCGCAGCTCTCCAGACGTTGCTGAGTCTCATCCCATGAGGTGGGGAAATCAGTGTCTGGGCTCCCGTCGCTTAATTTCTCTGGAATCACTGCTGCGCTCCCTCTGCTGTTGTGCTGGTAGTCTGTGCTGATTGTGGGCGAGGTGTAGCTGGTCTTCAGTTTGGTGCTGGGTTGGCCGGAAGTGAAGCATTCTGGGTGTTCCTTGGCCTTCTCGTTCCTCAGTTTGCGCAGCTTGGAGAAGAGCCTCCCACCTAGGAAACGGGAAGACACACTTCATCAGACATCACAGCAAAAGCTTCATACGCCATCCAACGTTATCCCAGCAGCACTGAGGACGGAGCTTAGCAGCTCACCTTTGATATGCTCAAGATGCAGGTACACAGCATCCTCACTGACGTAATATCTTAGCAGCTTAACCATGTATGGCACCCCCTGAGGAATGATGGTTGGCTGGTCCCTGCTCTCCCAGCTCGACTTGACCAAACTCTGCAAGAACACACACACAAGGTGATCTTAATCTTTTTAGAAATGCACATACTAAAGAGGACCTGCTATACTTTTGTGCTTTTCCCTTTGCTTCAGTTATAGTTTTTTTGTGCATGTAAAAGGTCTTCAAAGTTCATGTCAAAGGGACTTACCTGAAACGCCTTGCTTTAAGTCCCGCCTTTTCTTGCGTAACATGGTGATGTCACCACGTAACATATTTGTATAATACCAGCCTAGTGGCTAGTTTGGCACGTCCTCAAACAATGCTGGTTAGAGCAGAGTCCAAAGGGTCGGTTGGCCAATCACATCAGTGGGCGAGCTGACCAATCAGAGCAGACTGGGCTTTTCCGGGGTTGCGGGACGAATCTCAAACAGCGTTTCAGACACTTGGTGGAAAGAGGTGCTGCAGCACAGCCGTACGGGAAAAGTAAAGTGTTTTTTGAACATTAAAACATGTATACATGCTTTATTAAAAAACCCCAATACAAGTATGCACTTGAAAATAAGCATAACAGGTCCTCTTCGATACAGCAAAACAGATTATTAGGTCATGTTAAAAAGAAAAACAAAGACTGCTTGGATTGCCCCTTTAGAGATTAGTGTCTGTCTCTCTGAAATTTGATGTGCCCCGGCTAAAAGGGTGAGAGCTTTCAGGCAGATCAATGCTGGATGATGCTCAGGGAGACAAGATGGAGAGAGCTCCCGTCGACTGGCCTGCCACAGTATACGAGTACCGGCTCGCTGCCAGACGACAGCCCCAAAACATCTCTGCTATCACTGTCTGTTCATGATGAGGAATCAGATACGTTATAATATAGAGGTAAGCCCAATCACTTTTTTACTGGACTGTACCTCTGATTCCATCAGTGGTGAAAAGTAGCTGAGTACATTTACTCAAGTATTGTATTTAAGTTTGAGGTACTTGTACTTCAATGAGTAATTCCATTTCATGCCACCTTATGCTATTACTCCATTACATCTGAGGCAAATGTATTTTTTTTTACATCTGTAGTTACTTTGATTTTACACACAAAACAAATGATCAGCTTATTAGATATGATGCATTGCTATTATGTTGCTGAGTAGATTTACAGACAACATGATAATACACACATGATAATCTTGAGTGCATACGATTTAAAAAAAAAAAATCATCTTTCAGGTTCTTTGACGACTCCATATTTTAATCCTCTGAAAAGGATCATTTTGCATAGTGAGGAATTTTATAGGTCTTTTGATACTTTAAATGCATGTTGTTGGTAGTACTTTTGCACTTTTAAGTAAAGTAGAATTACTCAAGTACTAGTCAAGTAGAATTTTGAATGCAGGACTTTAACTTGTAACAGAGTATTTACAGTGTGGTATTTTACATCCACCACTGAGCATACCTGTGGAAGAAAACTGAATCCTCACCTTTACAACGAAAGTCTCCTTGTTGACCAAACTCTGGACAATCAGGACCTTTGGAATGAAAAATAGCATCAAGGAGAGTCAATACGCAAAGACAGCACTGATATGGAAACACAATGGTAGTAGTGAGTGTCTCTGATAAGTCTCACCTTATCAGTCACTCCCACCACCTTACACATCTCCAGATCCTCCACAGGCGAGCTCAAGTGTCTGATTGGACGGAATCTCAGACTGCTGTAACCCTGGCGATGAAGGCCACACGGGATGTTAGCGACAAAACAACGAAGCACATCGCAAACGAGAAATTTTTCCACAGTATTTGAGATGAATAAAGCGAGACAGACAGGCGATGAATGTTTCATCTAATGTAAGAAGACGCACCACAAGACCAACGAGCTTCTTTATGTCCTTTAACTCTCAGTGAATACGAGGAATGCTGACATGTTAATGCCATCAGTATTAGATTCCAGTGTAAAGTAACTATGTACGTTTATTTCAGTACAATTTTGAGATATTTGTACTTTACTTGAGTATTTCCATTGTCTGCTATTTTATACTTTTTCTCCACTACATCTCAGAGGTAAATATTGTACTTTTTAACCCCTCTATAGTTATTTGATACCTTTAGTACTTTGCATAAGATAAGATATTCCTTTATTGGTCCCACAGTGGGGAAATTCACAATATATTGCATATAATATAATATATTGCATATAATATAATATATTGCGTAATATAATAATAATGCATAGTCAGCTTATTGATACAAAATTTAATCAGCAAATAAATTCTGATGTATTATAGTGGATATAGATAGCTATTTATTGAACCTTTGGGGAAATTCACAATAACAAAATAAATCTAAAATATATAAATTAATTAATAAGTCCCCCAACTGCAACATTACAGTGATGACATTAATGCATCAATGATTAATACAATAATATTTATTATTCTGCATAGTGAGTACATTGTGTGCTTTATGTATATTTTGATACTAATACTACTAGCCTATTTATTAAACCCTTGGTGAAATTCACAATAATAAAATAAATCTAAAATATATTAATTAATTAATAAGCTCCACCAACTGCAACATTACAGTGATGACATTAATGCATCAATAATCATACCATAATATAGTATATATTATTCTGCATAGTGAGTAGTAGTTTGATGCTAATACTTTTATGTTTCTTTATAAAACCTTGACTGAAATCATTTTTGCTCCTTTTACTTCAGTAAAAGATCTGTGTACTTCTTCCACCACTGTTAAATTGATGTGAACACTAAAAACGCCTCAACGCTACGCTGGAATTACCTTCACCAGACATTTAAAGCAAACAACAAGATTTACTGTTTGTACATGGCAGTAAAGGACAATTGTCTCACCCCTAAATGAGAGCTTCCCTTCCCCAAGTTGTCCTGCAGATGTGTTATGAAGATTTCTTCAGCTCTCTTCAGATACTGGGTGGTCTTCCTCTTCACAGCCTCTCTGCGATCCTTGTTTGGGTCCACTGTAAAACAGTTAACCTCTATCAGACACCATAAAAAAAGGAAAATATTGAAGCTGTTTGAACTGAATAACTCCAACAGACAAGACTCTGTCCTGACTAAATGTTAGATTTAATCTACTGTATAGGATAAGGGTTGGTTTCACGCAGCTAACTATTCACACTGTAGGAATAAATCAGTGTTTAACCTTTGGTTTGTGACTTCCTGTTTTTATTCTGGGCCCGTCACATGTCTTGTGCAAACACGCCTCTTCAAATTCCCCATTATCACATCAGCCTGAAATACTGTGTGTGTGAAAGATCAAATGTTTCCCACTTACGCTGAACCCCATTCAGCAGCAGGTCCACCCCGTTCTTATAGTAGCTGAAAGCTGCCTCGTAGTCCTCGTTGACCTCGCTGTCCAGTGCCATGCGGATTTGCTTGGCCGCCTCCACCAGGTAATCTCTCTTCGCCATCGCTGCCTTGGTTTGGACCCGTCAAGGACCAGATGGGCCTGAGCACAGCATGAAAAGTTAGAAACGACTGTTGACTCATGGTAGAAAGTTGAGTTATGAACAAGCCGTCTCTTTAAATTAGAAACAGAAAGTGATTCTTTAAGCTGTTGTAAGTGAATCACGCTGCAGCTCTGAAAGAGTACTCTTTGGACTTGCCTTTGCTCCTGTGTCTTATCAGCAGCAGGACACATCTCTGTCTGCTGTCGCTGGGTTCAGTGAGCGTTCACCCCCGCTGACTCCGAGACTCAGGTCTCTGCTGCAGAGCATGGTCATCTGAGCCGGTGGAAACAAAGAGTTAACCTCCCAGCCCAGCACAGGAAGTGAGCACAAGCTTGAGCCTACTATTTCTGATGAATGGGAAAGAAGCACAGTTGCAAATGTCCAAGATGACATGGAGGTGACTCAGAGCGCTGAGGCGCATTGTCGTGTGTCTCAGGTTAATGATGTAGTCGTGTATCCCTATAGGAGATGATGGAAACCTAAATATGACACTGGAGAGGGTGTCGACACCCAAATCTTACTATGTTATCCCAATAATACATGCTACACTGTAGACACTGATGTAATCAACCCACACACTTACACAAATCACATGTGGATTATTTCCAAGAGGCAAATGCATTATTTGGTGACAAGAATGTTATAAATAAAATCATCAGATATTATGAAATCTTAAAATGTGTTGCCAGTCAGTCAGGGGAGGCTAATGCTGACTAGAAAACCCCCACTGATGTCAAATATAGTGTGTCTTTTCCCTGTATTCAGCTACACATAGAAACACAAACATCACTCACACCCCATCCTGGTTACAGTCATGGAGGCGACATCATCTAAAGGAGTGTTATGAAACACACAAAGCCATCTTCAGTCTCCTCCATCATCACCTTCTCAACATGCACCTCCACAGCCAATGAGCTGGCAATCCACCATGATGGATAAATGAACAAACAGCACAGAAAACAGACGGTATACTCACTGTACCTGGACCCTCCACCCTCAGCAGCATCAGCACCACCACCAGCAGCAGCAGCAGCAGCAGCAGCAGCCGTGTCTTCAGCAGCTTCAACACACTCCTCCTCTCAGGAGCAGGGGAGGAGGAGGAGGAGGAGGAGAGAGCGCAGGCGAGGCTGCTGATTGGCTGAGCATGATGTCACTTCAGGGTACCATTTCACACAAGGCACTCACTTCCCCCTCTCTCATCCTGACGGATGCTGGCCGATTTAAAGAGACAGTACTGTTTTTGAGTGCACTGGCCACATTCAGCCCTGATTTTTACTTCCAAAATGGATTGTGTTTAGTTTATAAAGTCGACTATTGACAAACCCAAATGAAAATTGAGCCATTTATAAAATTACTATGAATTACAGTATTTCTCTGATGTGTCCCATCCACTATGAATGGAGGGATCACCCTACCCAGAATCCTTAATCTGCTGGTGCTCAGTACCAGATGGAGCCAGGCTCCAGCGGCACAAAGGAGGGTCGTTTCCTCCCCAAGGGAGGGCCGGTTTACACGGGGGGGGGGGCGAGCCTGAGATGTATCGGATACTGCAACCGAATCCAAAAAACAGAAAGGGGGGGGTGTCTGGTTTGGTTTTATTATTACCTTTATTATTATTTTTCACACATTTACTTGAAGCTGCAGTGAGAAGAAATGGAGCAAATATTATTAATCAAAGTAGTAGTGCATGAGACAGGTAATCTAAAAGAAAAAATCATGTGCCTTATTTCACATTTTTTGGTTTTGTAGATACTCCAGATACCTAAATGTATGTACACAAGTCCCCTTTAACGTCAAACAGATTAAGACACTCATTTGAATGCTCAATTTTGATTTTATTCCAGAAACAGTGAACAGAAGTTGTAGTCTTTATGAGTTACACAGATATCAGAGAAAGCTAGCAAAGATCATTTGTATTAATCACAATACAGCAGATCGAGAAGAAAGGCATCATTCTTTGTTAAACCTCACATTGTAGGAGGCATAATAGCCATTGTTGTACATGTAAAGCCTCTGATCAGTGGGGTTGTAGTGCAGGTTGACAAATTTCTCCTGGAATTTCTGAAAAGGGACACTCATGTGTCTCTCCTGTCCCGTCTTGGTGTCATATGAGTAATAGATCTCCTCTGTGTGCAGATCTGTGGGCCTGGTGGCGTACATAACTCCACACGCCATGAAAGCGTTCCCTACTTGAGGCTTGAACGCCCTAGTGGTCCATTCATCCTCAATGCCAAATGATTTCTCATCTAGCTTAGCAATGGTAATTTTACCCTTGCTCTCCTCTGTGGCATACATTACCCACAATCCTTTCTCATCAGCTGAAAAGTCCAGATACTGGTTTGGTGAATAAGTGTAGGTGAATTTGTCGCTTGCTTGAGTGATTTGTCTGTGACTATAAACAGAAGAGGTCAGATTTAATTTGGACATACGGAGTGGGTTGGCAGCCTGGTAATATATAGCGTTGCCATGGACAACGTAGTTATTACCGAAGCCTTCGTACCCTTGTGGCAGGCCGTGGTGTGTGAAGGAGGATCTCTGAATGAGTTTGTCGTAGTTAGAGTACAAGTAGAATTCATACACAGAGGGACTGCTGTACGCACCGTACCAGTACATTGACTCATAGCCTCTAACTGGTTTGGAGTCTTTACCCCAGCCCCCATACTGGTATCCTGGGTTCAAATGAGCATTCAGTTGGATGACCGTGGGCTTGCTGACGCTCAGGATTCCTGTGTGATTGCAGTTGCCTGGAAAGAAAAGACAAACAATCATTGTCACATTCAACTTTGCTGAGCAGCTACTGCAAAAAAAAAGAGCTGGCTGATGAAGATGAGACTTACCGATATCTGGCTTGGTGAACACCTGCTCCTTCTGGCACTCCTTCAGCTTCTTCTGCAGCTTGGCGAACTCAATGCGGATCACCTCCAGGTTGCTCTTGTCGAACGTCTCCAGTTGGTTCACGATGAGGGTCATGTTGTGAATCTGGCACAAACAGACACAATTATCATATAACTCAACAAAGTGACAGACACGATAGAAGATGAGTCTTGAACTTGTCTTCTTTACCTCGGTGTACAGACTGTCAAGCATGGGAGAGGAGGAGTTGAGGGAGTCTCTGAGCTGAGACACCAGAGCCTCAAACTCTCTGAGCTCGACCCTGAGCAGCTCAAAGTCCAGTCTGATGTAGTCGTCGGGACTGCTCTCCATCATGGCCACTCTCACCGTCAGGTCCAACAGCTCTCCTAAGAAGATGTCCAGTTTGCCTTCGTAGTGGACCAGCTGAAAGACACACACTCCTCAGTTTATACCATGAAGTAATTACTGCTGCATTTAACAAATGATCTGATCCTAAACAACATAACCGCAAAACTAGATTAATGAAAATGGTATTCTCTATGCATTTTTATGGTTATGGTTCATAACATTTTGAATGGCTAATCATTGCAACAGTATATTATATTTTACAGGAAATAATAAACAGAATCAGAATAAATGTAGTTTGCCAAGTATGTTGATATGTTGATATACAAGAAATCTGACTCAGTGCCTTTCAGTAGGTTTAAAGATGCTGCTAAAAATAAATGTGCAGGAAGATACAAATATAGAAATACCAACCAAATGAGTTAGCAAAACTAAACAAAGATAAACTGAAGTTATCACAGTATGTGCAGGCAGGTAAGTGTGAAAATAGATTCACAAATATATATATATATATATATATATATATATATATATATATATATATATATATATATATATATATATATATATATATATATATATATATATATATATATATATATATAAATCATCTGGACAAGAAGTATAGAAGTATACAGTACAGATTCTTCTCTAATGACTACAATCATCTATTTTTTTCATCTGGATCACTCAAATTCATATATTTTTTTAATTATATAGGATGCTGTTTCTTTTTTTCTTTTTTAAATACTTTTACTGCAATCAACTCCTGAAATCGTACATCCATGAAATGTCCAACATATATTTTCAATTAGTACTATTAATTTTGTATTTTATACATCCAGTGGTACAAACAAGAGAACAAAAACAAGAATTAAATAATTAAATTAAATTAAATTAAATTGAATTAAATTAAATTAAATTGAATTAAATTAAATTAAATTGAATTAAATTAAATTAAATTGAATTAAATTAAATTAAATTAAATTAAATTAAATTAAATTAAATTAAATTAAATTAAATTAAAAGGATGCTTACTTTATTCATGTGGATCTCCACCTCCAACCTGAGGTCGCTGGTAGCTTGCTGCATGTGTTGCACTCGGTCGGCGGGGAAGGTGCTGTCGGGCAGGAACACACTGCAAACACACTCCAGTCCTCCACCAGACGCGGTCACGTTCCCCGTGCCCCAGTCTTCCATTGGCTGCAAGCAAACTTATTTTATTCACATATTATTACATAAAATACTATTTAATAAGGAATAGCAGTCATCTTTCAAACTTACGAGCCAAGCCAGTGCAGGGCTCAGTATGGGAAAGAGTAGCAGCACAGTCGGATGCATTGTGTCTCCAGCAGCAGGATGTCTGGTTGCTACTCTGATCTGTGGGTTTTACACATCTTATCAGCCAAGATCAAACATGTGACATCAGTTCACAGTCATAATCATTTTATTTGCATCCTTGAGATCAGTGCAGGTGTGTATACTAAACACACTATCCTGGGATTACTAGTTATGGTTGGGCTTTTTTCCTCTGAGGACTTTTATTTTATTTAGTCATCAACAGAACTTCAGGATGTGAATAGTAACTGCCCCCTGTTCGATCTGACAAAACAGTAATGGATAAAACCTGGTAAATTTTAGACGATATCTTGCTAGTGAGCACAAGATATGAAAAATAAAAGAAACACAATGAAGTGTTTCAGAATGAGTATATTTAACCAGGACACCACATTTACAACAACAGTGTTTTTATGTGAACTGAGGAGACTAATTATGCTCATGTTACAGTATGTGCCTCCTGTGTGACACAAAAATAGGAGGATACGCCAACATGTGGTCTGAAATCACTCAAAGAGCTGTTCTCTGTTTTCCTAAATGAATATTCTTTAAGTCAGGAGCAAAATACAAAAGTGCCACTAACTTTCACTAGTCATGGATTTTGAATGTCAGTTTCTCTTTTCACTAAGTTTGTATTTTGATTAGCTGGGGCTGATTGACGACCTGTCCAGGGTGAACCCAAGGACACAAGGACCATTTTTTTAAGAAGAAGAAGAAGAAGAAGATCTACCTTTATTAGTCCCACAGTGGGGAAATTCAATTTACACTCTGTTTAACTTATACATGGTACATGCACACAAACACACACACACATGCAGTAATGGAGAGATGTCAGAGTGAGGGGGCTGCTCCAGACAAGCGCCCCGAGCAGTTGGGGGTTCGGTGCCTTGCTCAGGGGCACCTCGGCAGTGCCCAAGAGGTAAACTGGCACCTCTCCAGCTACCAGTTCACACTCAGTTTTTGGTCCATGTCGGGACTTGAACCGGTGACCCTCCGGTTCCCAAGCCAACTCCCTACAGACTGAACTACTGCCGCCCCCAAAGTAAGTACATTTTCCTGATAATACACTTACACTTTTATGTAACATTTTACATGCAGGACTTTTACAGTATTATTATGTTATTTTATTTTTAATTAATTAATTTTTTTTTTTTTTTCTGTGTGGTGTTAGTGCTTTTGCTTAAGTAAAGGATCTGAATACTTCCTCCACCACTGGTTATAATATGTATGTGGTACATGGACATCAGCTCTGGCAACCCCCACCCTTGGGTCCATTATTCAATTTGATTTAAAAACCTGTTCAACCTACTATCCAATGACAAATATACACTTATATTACATTGATGAGTGTGTATTTGCCTTATGTCTTTGTCCAGTTTAAATCTCATAAAGATACAGTAGTGACAAAACATCATTTATATATTTTTTCCATTTATGCCATATTTGATTGAACACTCTGGTTAGACAGTAACTTTCATTAGTTTATGTTTTAATCTGATGATCTAGAATGATCATTAATCACACCGGTTTTCCCTTATTGTATGTATCAGTAAATAAAAGGTTAAGGCAATTGACACGGTTTGAATGCTTCAGTTTGATTTATTCAGAAAACGACAGTAAAAAGACTATGTGTTACAGTACATAGTTTAATAGAGCTGCAGATCAATCGTATCAATCACAATAGATAGATCACAATGAGCAGCAGGATCAGTTTTTGTTAAACTTCACACTGTAGGACACGTAGTAGCCGCTGTTGTACATGTAGAGCTTCTGATCGGTGGGATTGTAGTCCAAATTAGTGTATTTCTCCTGGAATTTGGGGAAGCGGATGTTGAGGTGTTTTTCCTGCTTGGTCTTGGTGTCGAACGCGTAGTAGATCTCCTCTGTGTTCAGATCCACCGATCTGGTGGCGTACATGACCCCACAGGCCATGAAGGCGTTGCCAGCCAGCTGCTTGAACGCACCGGTGTTCCACTGATCCTGAATACCAAATGATTTCTCGTCTATTTTAGCAAGCACAATTTTACCTTTGCTCTCCTCCGAGGCGTACATTACCCACAAGCCACTCTCATCAGCTGCAAAGTCCAAGTTCTGATTGTCTGAGTAACTGTACGAGAACCTTGTACTGGCGGCCGGGATCACTCTGTAGTCATATTTGGAGCTGGTCAGATTCAGTTTGCTCATACTGAAAGGGGAGTTGTGCTGGTAATATATGGTGTTACTGTGAACTATGTAATTGTTGCCGGTGCCTTCCCACCCGTCTGGTATGTCATGGTGTTTGAACGAGGACCTCAGAATCAGGTTCTCATAGTTGGAGTACAGGTAGAAGTCATGCACAGAGGGAGCGCTGTATGCACCATAGAAGTACATTGACTCATAGCCTCTGACAGGTTTGGAGTCTTTTCCCCAGCCGCCATATTGAAAACCTGCATTCAAATGAGCGTTCAGCTGGACCACCGTCGGCTTGCTGACCCCCCCGATCCCTGTGTTATTGCAGTTGCCTGGAAAGAAGAGATAAATGTTAACATTTGCGGGCAGTATATGATTTCTTAGCTATTATCCACAATCGTCCGACTAGTTGCGTTACCGATATCTGGCGTGGTGAACTCCTGCTCCTTCTGGCACTCCTGCAGCTTCTTCTGCAGCTTGGCGAACTCAATGCGGATCACCTCCAAGTTGCTCTTGTCATAAGTCTCCAGTTGGTTCACAATGAGGGTCATGTTGCGGATCTGGGAATAAACACATAAATTAAATGGAAATTTAATATTCTAATGATGAAGAAAGCCGCGTTATTTGCAACTCTGTGTTACCTCAGTGTACAGACTGTCAAACATGGGCGAGGAGGAGTTGAGGGAGTCTTTGAGCTGTGACACCAGAACCTCAAACTCTCTGAGCTCGACCCTGAGCAGCTCAAAGTCCAGTTTGATGTAGTTGTCGGGACTGCTCTCCATCATGGCCACTCTCACCGTCAGGTCCAACAGCTCCTTCATATAGACCTCCAACTTGCCCTCATAACTTATCATCTGAAAGAGTGAAGAAGTCTCACCGTAATGTTATAATGTATAAATGCTGTGGAGCCACCCAGTATAAATTGGTCTCTTACTGCACCTTGTTCATTTGAATTTCCACCTCCAGGATCAGATCCTTGCTGACTTGCTGCATGTGTTGAACCCGGTCAGCAGGGAAGGTGATATCAGGTAGATACACATGACAAACGCACTGATTGGATTCACCCACTGATGCAGTCACATTGCCAGACTCCCAGTCCTGCACTGACTGAAAATGAAAAAAAAGAATACCACCGTTAATAAAGTTGAGTATAATAAATGACTAATCCACCTGCATGTTTTAATAGACGAAGGGTCACTTACAATCCAGGCCAAAGCAGGACTGAGCAGCAGCGGCAGCAGCAGAACTGGTAGCATCGTGTCTCAGTTTATCTCTCAAGTGTCTCGTCTGTGTCGTCCCGATCACAGCGGTTTATAAAGACAGCTCTTATCACATCATCACCAACACCTTCTCTCTTCCCATCGCTGTTATCTGAGCTGTCTGCAACTTCGACACAAGAGCAGATGTTCATTCACAAGCAACTTACGACTTGATGGCGTTATCCTTGTTTGCTCGCAATAACTTGAGGATGTCAGGTTTGATGGGAACACGGGGTGTGGATGAGAAAAATGCAACGTGTAGTGAATTCTGGCTGCACCTTGTAATGTTTATGGTCTGTTAGCTGAGTGCTGTGTGTTGCAGAAAGAGGTCATCATATCTACAGGCAGACAATCTACAAATAGACCAGTTTTATTCATGATTTTTCCTGCTTATATTCGTTTCTGCAGTCGCTGTTTCAGAAGTCTGCCCTCTTTGTATTGTAAATGAAAGAATAAAGTTGCTTCTTTGCATTGTTTCTTCATCCCCATGTTCATTGCCTAATCTCATGCATATGACTGGATGAAATGCTGACTCAAACACCAGGAAATCCTTAAGCAAGAGCAACTTTTGTTCACTTCTGTAGCAGTAATTTTAAAGTTGTTTTTTTTTTTTAAGTTTTAGCAACACTGAAAGAAAAGATACTTATAAGTTTGTGTGAGTTATAGGCATGAAGCTGGATAATTGAACCAATGATATGAAAAGCAAATAATTTAAAAATTAATCTGGTATTAAATGTTTTTTTTTAAGGTTTCCATTTGAATTACCAAAGGAGTTCAGGAGTTAACAAAGGCATACTAAAAACAGTAGTGTCAGTTTTAGGCAGAAATTATCAAGGGGAATCCCTCTTGAAATATTGTCATATCCCGTAACTGCATGTCCCTCTGCATGTGTCTGAACATGTACCGTGTATAAGTTAACAACAGAGTGAAAAAAATGAATTTCCCCTCGTGGGACTAATAAAGGACTATCTTCTTCTTCTTCTTCTTCTTCTCTAAAGGCGACAAAAAACTCAGTATTAGGGAGGTGGTAATAACGTTATGGCTGATTAGTGTACAGTATGTGTGCTTGTCCCTGTTAGTGTGTCTGCTGGCTCACTACTGGGACACTTACATGTAATAGAGCCACAATTTATTGCCTGCAAAACAACTGAGAGCTGTTGCCTGCAAAAGCATGAAGAGGCCTAGTAAACAGGCCTCTGGCTTAAAGAAATGTCGACAATAGAAAAGATAACTGGTATGGTTAGGGTAGACAAGGCACCTTCGAAAAAGTTTTAGGGGCCATTTTGGGATTTTGCTGAGCAAAGGAAAATGTAGGTGAAATACTGGCTAATGGGGGGGAACTCTGGGTAATTTATGGTGGTGCTTGTGGCACCGATTTGCTTGTGGTACTGTGTTCCATCTAAAATATGTCCTAAATATATTTTATTTTACGGGATCAGACCACTGTAAGAGGTGACTTTGTTTGTTTCATACTGTTGTGACTGTTTTATATGAGATGTTTCTTTTTATTTATTTATCTGTTTTTTGCCATTTGTCTGTTGTTGCTATAGTATGTAATACTTTTTCTTCTATATTTCTGGTTCAAAAAAAGACAAATCAGTAAACATATGATTTAATAGAGCCATGATTAATGTCATTAGTAACACCTGAGCAATGTAGCCTACATCCCAGTCTACAGTGAAACCACTTTAACTACTTAAACAACTACAACCATTTTATATTGTCATCCTTTAAAAATAAAGTCAGTTAATGAATCATCTAAATTAACCATCTAGATTAACAACATCACTTCATGTATATTGCTGCTGCTATAGTTTCTTTCTCCCTGTCCTACTGGGTTGTTATTTTACTCATTGAGAATACAGAATGCATTTTTCACAGCAGACATTTTGACTTCCCATAGTAGGAAGAGTACAGTTGTTTCTGATAACACTAATGATGGCTCTGTTGGTGCCTTCAGATGGGGTCGTGTTTACCGTGTTTACGAGTTGGGCCCACATGAACGGCCCCCTCACGTTGTATTCACAACCATGTAAGTGGAAAGTTTCTGAAAGCTCTGAGTTCATGACTTGTGACGTGTTTGTTGGCTTTGTGAGAAATGGTGGAGCCCATGGAAGTTTATTTATCGGTGCATAATAAGTTAATATATTGCAATTTTAGTTGTCTATTGTTTTTCTTGGCAATTTTATCATATGTCAGAGGAAAATGTTGATATTCTCAACTCCTCATCTTTCTCCTCTGTCATAAGATAAGATAAGATAAGATAAGATATTCCTTTATTAGTCCCACAGTGGAGAAATTCACGTTACAGCAGCAAAGTGGATGGTAAACAAGAAGCATAGATTTTTAAAAAAGTATTAATAAAATAATATATACACACTGTAGAAAAGTAAAGTTAAATGTGTCCAGCATATAAATATGTAGAAATGCATGTCATGTCATGTTTTTGCATTTCCTGCATTAGGTTACCCACTTGCTAGCTTGCTAAATTGTTATCCTCCTCAGACAGTAACCTTAATATTGCTGTTATTTAGCAGCATGTTCTTCATGACTTAACCACTTGAATGCCAAGGATATCGTTTACACAACTGCCCATCTCATAAACACAGAAAACACGACCCTGTTTGAAGGCACCATGTATCCAAATGAGTCCTGACAGTGTGACAGTGATCCAGCATGCACAACGCCAGGACCCGGATACTGAAGCAGCTAAAATCATTCAGCCATCAATAAATATTATTTATGTTTTTACTTATGCGACATGTCAAGATGTCTTCTGTGACAACAGGTCTATTGCACAGCGGTTTGCACTTTAAAATACACGCTATATGTATTAGGTTGCAACACCAATCTAGCCACTGCAGACTGAAAATGGGCAGTTTGTATATACATCAGAAAAATCAAGAATGCAAAAATCAATATGTTTATGAAAGTTACTTTTTAATGTTTAGATCAAGTATATGAGAAAGTTTAATTTTCGATCATAAATCACAATCCAGTTCTGCACGTCTATTTTCTTTCAGTGTCAGAAACTTATGAATGCAAATAGATAAGTAATGGGATGTTTCTGCCATCACGGACAACACTGTGCTTAGCAAGTGTGTGAAGCACTAGCATGAGTCAACCTGAATGAGTGGGAGGATTAATAGTCATTTGAAATTAATGCACTCAATTCCTAAGCTTTGGCACAAGGACACAGTTGACACTTTTGTAATGCTTGAGATCATTTATTAGGAACCAAGAAGAAGGATAATTGATGGACTACACGAACTACAAGAAAAAGAAAAGAGAGATGTAATTATTGTTTCATTCATACGATATGATACTTCAATAAGTCACAGATAGTGATTTAGGAGAGGAGAAACGGTGGTTCCACCGTGGCTTTAACAGTGTGGTTAAACCACAGTTTGTAGTTAACGTAGTAGCCATCGTTGTACATGTAGAGCTTCTGGTCGGTGGGATTGTAGTCCAGGTTGGAAAACTTATCCTGGAACCTCTCAAAGGGAACGCTGACGTAACTCTCTTGCCCGGTCTTGGTGTCAAACTTGTAAAATATCTCTTCAGTTTGGATGTCAATTGTTCTGACTGCATACAGGACGCCACACACCATGAAGGCGTTGCTCACTCCTGGTTTATAGACGCTAGTCTGCCATTCCTCCTCAATCCCGAAAGAAGGCTCGTCTATTTTAGCGATGACCATCCGACCGCTGGACTCCTCCGTGGCGTAGGTCACCCACAGGCCGGTTTCATCAGCAGCAAAGTCAAACTTCTGACTGGGGGAGTTGGTGTAGGAGAATCTGTTGCTGGCCTTGGGAATCACCCTGGACTCATATTTCATGGTGGTGAAATTCAGCTTTGCCAACCCAAATGGGCTGTTGATCTGATAATACAGAGTGTTGTCTCGGATGACGAAGTCGTTCCCTGTGCCGATCCAGCTGCTGTGTAAGTTGTGATGCTGGAAGTTTTTTCTCAAAATGAGGTTCTTGTAGTTAGTGTAGAACCTGATGTCAACAATGGAGCCACTGGTGTAACCGGAGTACCAGTACATGGATTCTCTGTCGGGAACAGGCTTTGAGTCTTTCCCCCAGCCTCCATATTTGTAGCCGGCATTGAGATGGGCGTTCAGTTGGCTTACAATGGGCTTGCTGACCTTGATGATACCCGTGTGTGCACAAGAACCTGCAGACAGGAGAGAGGAACAATTAGAGTCCAAAGAGCGAATAGATTTAGATGTAGGGTGTGAATAAGCTCACCAATGTTGGGATTGAACAGCTCCTGGTGGCGCCTCTCGCACTCCTCCAGCTGCAGCTGCACCTTGACGTACTCCCGACGCGTCACCAGGACCACGTTCTTGTCGTATGTCTTCTCCAGACTGTTCAGAGTCTCCGCCATGACTGTGATCTAGGAACAAACACATGGTTTACCAGTGGATATTTGGCATTACGTCTGTTGATGGAGTCATCATGTGGACTCACCTGAACACGGAGGGACTCGAAGACAGTGGTGGAGCTTTTGATGGAGACCTGCAGCTCTTTAATCAGAGCCTCCACTTGTTTGATCTCCACCTTCATGTCGTCCATGTCGGCGTCGTTGTAGGCGTCGGGGTTCTTCTCCATTTTTTCAATTTCTGCTGTCATCCTTATTATCTTTTCTGCGTACGCTGTCATCTTTGTCTCATATTCTTCCAACTGAAATAGGTAAAAAAAAAAAAAAAAAAACACATTTTACACATTTTTTGCCTGTCTCAAATATGTTCTCATCTATTGCTTCTTATACTGTTTGCCAGAGCACCTTGCCCATTTCCAGCTCCACTTTGTGTGAGATCTCCACGGCCGTTTGCTCCACCACCACCAGGTCTCTAATAGGAAAGGTAGAACTGGGCAGGAAGGCGTCACAAGTGCACCGGTCCCCGCTTCCACCTCCTGTCACGTTCCTCGCACTCCCCTCGCTCAACAGGCCTACACGCTGGGGAAAAAAAAGTCATACGAATATTCAGTAGATCAGCTTACATCTAATGTGAAAGCCTCAAAGAATAAAGATGAATCAGTTGATCTAAGTCATGCCACGCATACATACCCCCCAGGCCATCGTGGAGCTCAGCAGAGCCAAGAAGTACAGAGTGCTGATCATTCTTAGTGCAGTCAGAGTCGTTATGATGGAGACAGTTGGATCTTCGGGGCTTATATATCCCGTTTCAACATCTTGCAGGTTGCGGCACCTGTCCTAGTTCACATCAGCCAAGGCACATGCCAAGATGTAGCTTTAACTTCAGCAAACAGTAATTAAATACTTGGACGTTTGTTTGAAATGATCCATTCATGTCTACCACCTGACAGAGTTCCCAAGTGTTATGAAATGTTTTGTTTCCCCAGATACTTGATATACTATGCACACTTGTCATTTTTTTGCAGCTAGAAACAAAATGAATCATTAAAGGTCTTATAATATGCAGACAAATATATTTTTAAATAATACATTCATAGAAGTTTTAGAAATGTCCAGAATAAAAGTATGGCTTCTCCTGGGGGAAAAAATATTGTGAATTAATCATTTTTAAAAATTTGGCGGGTCCAAAATAAATGTTTTGTTTATCTCTGTGGAAGAGATCTGACATTTAGTTCCCACTTCAGACAAGGCTTGTGAGCCAATAGTAAAATGACGTTGGTATCACGTATCTCTGGGTCATCAGTGCGAAGAAACTGTTGTTTGTCAGTAAGTGTAATAACTTGTTGTGAAGTAAATGCGATAGAACAGGGGAGGAGAATGCAACATCTAGTGAACGAATGTAATCAGCAAGTGTTATCAATAGCACCTTTAAAATGTATCTTTATTTAATAGTTGTGTTGCCAACAATGTCAGGCAAAAAGAATCACAACATTTTAAACCTTTATACAGAGTTTGACAATCATTTGACAGTTGACACACGTTTGGTGGTTTTCTTTTTCTTTAATTTCCTGGTTTTGGCTTTAACCACCGGTTGCTTGGCATCCAGAGCCGGCCTGGACGTGGTCAGGTGGTTAGCGGTGGGGCTCAGTTTGCTGTGGCCCATCTCTGGATCGGAGCGTACACCCTGGGCAGAGATGGACTGGCCTGGAGCAGAGCGAGGGGAGTCATCCAGCAGGTTTGGCTGGGAGTAGGAGCGCATAGCCGGGGAGCTGGTGGGACGGTACTGCGTTGTGCCTCCTGACATGCGCAGGTGGACGTGCTCGTTGCTCAGATTGGTGACAGAATAGCGGCTGCTGTTGGACATGACAATGTGGTGCCAAGAGCTCAGAGGGGTGGCGGAGAAGTGCTGGGGGCCACTGGAATCCTCTCTGGCCCCTCCTGGAGAAATGACCATGGAGCCGTGCGGTGTCACGGCCTCCACGGCGCTCTGGAAGGTCTTGAGGATGCGGTCGCTCTTCTGCTTTTCTTTCTTCTGACGGGACTCAACCTTCCTCAGCTGGCGGCGGTGATCTTTCATCATCTGCTTCCTTGTATCTGCCAGTCCCCTACATAAGATAGCACACATGCATCACTCTTTTACGGTATCATTCAGGGTGAAGATCTGGACAAATTTACACACTTGGTTCAACTATGCCATCAATCAATCAATGATAAAACTGTACAGTTCACAGCAACGTCATCACTCAGTGTTTTGCAACAATAAAACTTAACACACCACAGGCCTGCTCTGAGAAACTATTTAGTAGGCCCACCTGTAAGTGTGATCAAACAGTAGCTCACCTGTAGTCCACCATTCCGGTCCTGTCACGATCAAGCCTGTGAATCAGCTCCTCAATCTGGTATCGATCCAAAGGAATACTTGATTGCTGTCATGGTTTCACAGAACAGAAGAGAAAAGTGATTCACCAGTTGGTCGATGATCAGCGTCAGAAAAGATCTTGGGAGAAGGACCAGAAGAGAGCTTATCATGCATGATTTCAGATGGTATTCTGCCCTGCAAATGTCACTGACTCTGCACAGTTAAGTATAGGGATTTAACTGGAAACCTGCACCGCCTTCCTGAAGTCAGCAACGGGGACTCGCATGGTGCCATCTTTGTCAATGTTCCGAAAGAAATCCCACAGGCGTAGCTTGCGCTGATCCAGATAATCCTTTAGGGAAACATCGGGAGAAGATGTTTCGACAATTAGAGCCAAACAAAGACAGAGATGCCGTCATTTGACAGCATTACTAAATTAAAGGTACAGTGTGTAGGATTCGGCGGCATCTAGTGGTGTGGTTGCAGATTGCAACCAAATGAGTACCCCTCCGCTCACTCCTCACTTTCCAAGACCGCAGTAACATGAGGCGAGTGCAAAACTGTGGAAACGCTGTTTGCTTTGCTCAGAAGTCATCCACCATATTAACACTACTAGCAACAGACGTCAGTGCTCTCTATAGAGTCAAGGTTTGGTTTGTCCATTCTGGGCTACTGTGAAACGTTGCAGACCAGCATGGCGGACTCAGTCATGAGGACCTGCTCCTATGTAGATATGAAGGCTCATTCTAAGCTAACGAAAACACAACAATTCTTAGTTTCAGGTGATTATGCACTAATGAAAACATAGTTATGAATATCATATTTGATTTCTGCTAATAGATATCCCCAAAATGCTACACACTGTTCCTTTAATATGTGAGTAAAATACTTATTCTATACATGAATATGAGATTAGATTGTCATATACAATGCTGGAATGTAACCACATTGTTAGGAGGGACTTGTTCTCATTCGGCGACCAAAACAGACCTGGATGACTTTCATTGGATCCACACGTTTTGGTGGCTTCTTAGCGATGAAGCCTCCTACGCCTCCATACTGTACATCCAGACTGGGATGCTCTTGACAGGTTACCTCCAACAGATGCACAAATGTCTCATTTACCAGCACATTCTGGTAAAGAGTAATGATGGTGCAGACAAGATGGGATAGACAGGATACAGGTTGTTAATTGTGCTTCATTTCATAGTGAAATATTTGTTTGAACTGTGATAAAATGACGTGACAGTAACTCACGCATATGTTGATCTCCTCCAAGGCAGTTCTAGGCGTGTTCTTCACCACATTAACCAGGGCCAGTGCTCCCTCTACTGTTAGAGAGTTGTAAGCCAACTGAGGGAGTGTAAGAGTAAAACATCACCTTAAAATGCACCTGCATTATACTGATGATGCATGTTCACTTTACACAATCTCATCCACCCACCAGCAAGACTCTGAGTGTGTCATTGAACTCCAGACCCCTGCACAGCATGCCGACCCCCTCGTTGGTGAGGCGGTTGTTGTTGAGGTTGAGGTGCACAAGAGTGTTGTTGAATTTTAGGGCCTCTCCCATGGCCAGGGCGCCCTCATTCCCAAAACCGTTCCACGATAAGTCGAGATGTTTTAACATCATATTGACCTAAACATGGAGAATGTGCTCAGATGTTTTATACCAAATCAGCGATCAAATAGATTTCTTATACAGCCTCACCTTGAGTCCAGCACAAAAAGCCACAGCCCCTTTCATTCGGAGATGGTTCCAGCTCAGATCCAACACCTCGAGACCTTCATTGTTTGCTGTAGAAATGGAGGTAAAATCAGGCATTACATTCATAAAGTAAAGCAATGCATTTGGTCACATCTACATTAAGATCGGTGAATTTTACCATACCCAGCAGTTGTCCCAAATGTTCCCCTCCTTTTCCACAAAACTCATTATGGCTCAGATCTAGTTCCTTTATTCTGGAATTGGTCTATGTGGAAAAAATATTAGTAACCAGAATGACATTAATTAACCTGTTTGTGCCACATTTGTTCTGATTGGTCAAAAAGTCTTGAAATTTGGTACGGACATACACTGGGCAAGTATCTAACAGTAAAATTCACACTTTTATTAATAGTCAAAGTCAGGATTTATGTAAAAATTAGGAAATATGTTAAAAGTGTGTTTATATTTTCCATAATTTTTTTACACTGCATGTGTGCATATCTTTTATATTTGTTATGAGTTCATAGATATCAAATATTTGATTGTGCTCCAGGCATTTTTTTTAATCATACTATATCTAGTATTTGGGCACATGCTACTGTTTTTTCCTAAAATATAATGGAGTCTATTATAAAAACAGCAGCATCAAGCCAAACAGCCAAAAGGTTTGACCAGTTTTGAAAAATTTGAAAAATAAAAAATAAAAAAACCTAGCTGTGTGCACAAATGGGTTAACAGCAAATTATATCATATGTCATGTGAGTCTTAAAAGTCAGTGTTTGGATAACTGATTATAATCACTTACCGACAGAGCATCTGCAAAATATTTAGCGTCATCATCAGTAAATCCATTTCCTGTTGGGACAAAATATGAAATGTATAAATATACAAAATAAGTTTACTAGTAATAAAAAAAAATGTCATGACTGTTTGTTTCCCATCTTCCCATCATTGTGTCAGGCCTGGTACTGTACTGATGTACATCACCTTTCTGACAGTATGGTTAAAGCTGCTAATGTTACCTGAAAGCTTCATAGATTTTAATGAAATGTTGTCCAGCAACACTTTAGCCACATACTCAGCTCCTGCAGACTGCAGACAGTTGTTGGACAAATCCTGAAAGTAAAACAGATGCTGATACAGCAGCCTGCACACTCCACTGCAGTAGTGCCCTCTAGTGGCAGCTGTGCAGTCTGACATACCAGGTGCTGCATGGTGAAATTAGCCCTCAGCATCTCCACCAGGTATTTGGCTCCCTCAGCTTCAATGTGATTGTCAGCCAGGTCCAGAGTGTCGATATGCATATCAGCCTGGGTACAATGAGCTTATCAGACAATTTCTATTTTTAAAAAGTCGCTATCGGTATCATGCATTTTAAACTTACCACCAAAGCGATAGCAAGTGCCTTGCACCCCAGAGGTCCCAGCCCGTGGTGGCTGAGGGTCATGGTTGTAGCGTTGAGGTTTCGGATGAAGTAGGAGACTGGCACCACACCCACCAGCTTACAGGCCTGGAGGTACACTTCAGATACAGACATCTCCTTGCTGCTCTCCTCCTTTTCTGGGAATGAGAAAGCCCGTACTGTATGAGTGGTCTACTATAGTCTTACAAAAAACATATTTAATCAAGCGTGCTGTTAGTACACTTCTTTTATACTTCAAATAAGACTTTCAGATCACTTTTTATCTACTTATCAGAGATGTACTTTTAAGTATCCTTAGCTTATACAGAAAAAGTATACAGAAAAATCTAAGTGTACTTGGCAAGTATACCAAAAAGTCAAGTATACTTGGCTTGTACTGAAAAGTATACAGAAAAGTATATTTAGCTCAGTATTTTAAGTTCACTTAAAGAAAACTTGCAGTAAAAACTATTAAACTAGTAGTTGAACACAGAATGAATGTATCACAGCAACACTTTTTAAAAACAAGCTATTCATTTACACTGTATTTTTTTGTTTTTTACCACATGATTATGAATTTACACTACAAACGTACAGCAACTAAATGTCTTATACTGTATTTAATCAATGACTCCAAAATTAATCCAAGATTGACTGCTCACCGTCCGACTCCAAGTCTGTGTCAAACTCATCATCCGTGACCTGCGGTCGAGTCGGTGATGGACAGTCATCATCCTTTAGGCAGAGGGACTCAAAAGACAGCGTCGACATTGCTGTGGAGTCAGAGCCTACGTCCTGTTTGAAACCATTTCCCAGACAGAAGAACTGTCCGTCTTCAGGTCATTTGTTCATTTATTCCTGTGTGTTCTGTAGCCTATGGGCTGGCACTGTGAAATGAAATAGGCCTGTGCTGTCCAGCAGGTAACTGTACCCCTCAGGTAACGTTTCATGTGAAGTGACATCAACAATTCATGCCTCAGTGTGCTTACAATGCTGTTTATTGAAGTAGCCTTAATAGCCTTATGAAAAAGTAGTATACTTCAAGTTTATTTTATGAAGTAAACTTAGGTAACATATATTTCTCAATGTAGTAGTATGTTTTATGTAGTATGTATACCAATATCAACTTACAAGTAGTATACTTGTAAAAGTACTACTCAAACTACATTGGCCCAATTTTAAGTCAAAGTATACTTCTCAGTGTACTTTGATTACACATATAGTTTACATCTAAGTTGTATTTTGTACTACAGCTACTCAATACTATGAAGTGAACTATATTACAAGTGCACTTCTACTGTTACTTTACTAGTTATATGCTGGTTACTTTTTAGTTTATGAAAATACACTTTAAAGTAAACTCTCTAAAACTCCTGGATTAATATTTTTACAGCAAGTATACTTGTAAGTTTTCTTTAGTTTATAGTACTTAGCCACTTAGACTTGCTCCTTTTGCGATTTGACTTGATGTTTTGTGACGAGATTAAGAAAATACATAATTTTAGTTTTTCTCACTTGCCTCCACAGTAAAATGCAAAAACGCAGATTAAAGTAAATTCATATCAAAGTATACGTTTACAAACTCTCACACACTTAAATAGGCTCAACGGGATAAACAAACCATACTTTTCTAGACTAAAAAGAACACTGAAAGCATATTCTCGTATGTCACGTTTAATTGAAGTATACTAAGGACACACTTGAATAATTATATATATATTTTGGTAAGGGGACACAGTATGTGAAATGATCTGATTTGAAGTAAAATGGCATGTTATATGATGATGTACACATTCATATCATCTTATTTTATAGAATGCTGTCGTTATTTTCTACCAGTTAAAGACAGATGAAAAACCAACCCCACACCCACGAGGAAACCACACCACTGACATTTGCCTTGTGGCCTCTAACCTTTTGCGCCGCCAGCAACTTCCTAACGCGCATGCGCCGATTGAGCATACACAGAGAAACATGATTGGCAGCTTGTTGTATTACGCGCTCTACCCACTGTCACGGTACGTGGCAAGTCGACTCTCGGGTGAGTCTTACAGCAGGTTTTCGCACAGGTGTGCGTGTTTAAAAGTGTCCGTGTCACTGTGAGCCTTCCAGCTGAGTAGCTGTTAACAGCTAACGGTTGCTAACGTTGTGTCCAGTTTGTGCTGACTGAGCGGTTTGTCCGGCGCGAGCGTCTCGGATGGTGATGTGAACTCAGACCCGGTGTGACGCTTGTGTCGTGTTTCCCCAGTGTGAGCTAATATTTCCTCTTGTGTTAAAATAGGGAGTTAAGGCACATTATGATATTTCTATTCGGCTAACTCTAACTCACGTGTCAAACTCAAGGCCCGCGGGCCAAATCCGGCCCGCCACCTATCTCTATGTGGCCCGCCACGGCTTTCGAAAAATATATTATGCTTACCATACACCTCTATGGCGCTTTACAGAAGTACTGTGTCCTTAAACCACATGTCCCACAATGCATCTCGATTTTGTGACATGCGCACTGAAGCTTCTCAATATCAGCAGTTTCCAGCAGCAGTGCAGTGTCAACTTAGCGATTTAGTCGTTGTATTTAGCACGTTTTCAGACCCCTTAAGCGAGTCTTTCAAAGAGAGACTAGAGACAAATCTAGCGACTTTTTTCTGGTGTTATTTGAGACTTTTGGAGACTGACATGAAAGCAGGTATCGTTCTTCCTCTTTTAAACAAGCAGCAGGTGCTGCCGTGGACCCCTCCTCAGTCCCAAAGCACTCCCAGGTGCCCGGTCCTGGTCAGCAGTCCCTCCTGGCTGCAGTCAGAGCTGTTCACCCCCCAGCATCCAGACTGATTGAATCCCACATGCACGAAGCTGCTACTGGCTGACGTAAATGTAAAATTTTGGGACTCAAACCCAGAATTAAAAAAAAAAAATGTCTGTCTCGCCAGAGTGTCTGTTTTGGGTCACTTTTACTGTTCCCAAGCCCGGATAAATGAGGAGGGCTGGAATAGTGGCAAAGAGAATTAACAGAAAAAAGGTCATTTGTAGTTACAAACATATTTAGGATGGGTTTTTTTACTCACTTTTGTCTTCAGAGCTAGTTATTAAATAAATTATGACTAAAACTAATAATAATCAAATGCAGAGGCATTTTTGTAATACGATCAAGAGTAGATATACTTGCATTGTTTTACAATTACAACCGGTCCATTGAGGGCAACCATAATGCCGATGTGGCCCGGGATGAAACTGAGTTTGACACCTCTAACTTAAATAATAAACATTTCTATTCTGACCCTTGTCTTGTAACATCTCTATGCTTTGCCTGAATGCATCCATAGATCAGCACATCTCTTCTTGAGCTGCACGGTTCTTGTGAGACTCACATGAACTGTGTCACATCAGGCCGTATTCCCCTGTGTGAAATTGAAAAATAACTGGCAAATTTCACAAAACTCTGAGAATCACCTACCACTGGCTTAAAAATGCTTTGACAGTCTTTCTTGTAGCTGCTCTTTTTTTTTTTGTGGTAGTTTCCATCATATGCCACCTACATCTGCATAACTTGTGACTGTACAGTTTTCTCCGTTGGGCATAGCGTTGCAAAGAGTGAAAGGTTAATGCACTTGAGTTTGACAGCAAATATAGCCCTGTGATGACAGCCTTCCCTGCTTTCTTCAAAGCCAGATTTTTAAAAAGTGTCTGTCCTGCCGTGGCTTGACATCTGAAAACCCTCAATATGTGGGACAAGGGATAAAATGCAATGCAGTTTCTCGTAAAGTGGGATACCTGGTCACTGTAATTTAAGGTTGATTTGACTAAAACAGTTGTGATATGATGAAAACAGAGCCACGTTTCATCATTCTTTCCATCTTACATTCATCATTCACATCACAACATTGCAATTTATCAAGGAAAGTGGCTTCAGGGGTGGAAGTAACTAAACATAATGATCAAGAAAAGGGAAGTGATGAAAATGCTTATGAATTAATAATGGAAGTGATGAATGTGAACTGAAAAACAGAGTGATAGATTGACATTTTATTTGGAACACTGTTGATCTGATAAACAACTGTTGACTGTTCATCATTTACAACCAACAACCAACTGACATTTTATCGTTTACAGTGGGCACTTTTTGTCCACACAGAATGGCCCTAACCCTTTGCTGTGAGGCGACAGAGCTAACCACTGCACCACCATTTTACCACCACCAATTTATCCCTCTCTTTCAATTCACAAGCATTTTTATCACCTCCTTTTTTATCAGTTCATTTTTTCATATGCTAATCTTGTCTTTATAGAGGCCTCAAACAAGGGTCTCCCTGCTGCTGGGGTTAATGGCAGTGCAGTGTGGGATGGTGGTGCTGTCACAACCAGAAGCTTCACCCAGTCTCAGAAAACCCGGCTGGACCAGTGGCTCAGCCCAAGCGGTGGGACAAAGGGAGAGACGAAAGAAAGGATGAAAGAGCCAAACCCAAAAGGGGAGGACGATACGAGGCCCGACACAGACAAAGAACAGTTGACAGTTGTCCTGCATGAAGAAACACAAAATGAAGCTGCTTCAGAGATGAGTGAGGTGAAATCTGCAGAGCAGCAGCAAGAGAGAGTGGAAGAGGTCAGAGAAATAGCTATTCACCCTGAGATGCAAAACATAGACGATGGAAGTATTTTTCCAACTGAGGAGGACATTTGTCCAGTGCAAGCTCTTGGGACACAATTAGAGTGCCTACAAACAGAGGAGATTACTCAAGAAACCACCAGTCCAGCGCAGGAAAAACTAAAGATACCAAGTTTTGAAGAGTCAATGACTCCAGCTGAGCCAAACATACTGGAAACTACCCGTGTCGAAGAGACTCCAGCTGAGTGCTGGGATGAATACGACATGGCTCTTACTGCTGATGAAGCGCATAGTGGGGAAAGCACTGCTAATCTGGTATTTTCCTACCCTCTACCTAACACTCAAACCCACCTTAACTTCGGTGGGCAGCATGATGCACAAACTTGCTGGCACTTTCCTGCAGGACCTGGCCTAACAGAAGAAGTGCAGTGTCCGCTGTGGCAATTTCCTGCCCTGAGCTATTACCCTCCAGGAGAGCCCACAGTGCCATTTGAAGGTGAGAATCGGATATCTCTGTTAAGTGGAACAGTTTCATTTTTGTCTTTCATGATCAATCTAATATTTTCACTTTGTCAAATTAGTGAGATTTGTCTAAACTCACCTGTAGTTTAATATCCAGCTGTTAATTTGCACAGTTTGGGTTTATTTTCCACCCAGTAATGTGGAGAGTATGGGAGGAGATAGATGAGAGTGCAGCTGAGCCCATCCCGTTCACTAAGGCCTCAATGGACTTTACTGTTATGTCCTACAACATCCTTGCTGACGACCTACTGGAGGCCAACCAGCAGCTGTACACACACTGCCCCCTGGAGGTGCTCGACTGGAGCTACCGCTGCAACCTCCTCCTAGAGGAAATACAGAAATGGAAACCTGATGTGAGTGAAGTGCCAGCTGTCTCAAAATAGACTGTACATTTATCTTTTGTTTCATTAATAAATGCAAACTAGATGCACTGTAATTGTAACCTTGCGGTGTCTGCTAATGAGTTGTGTGTGTGTAGATTCTGTGTCTCCAAGAAGTTCAGGAGAACCACTACCATGAACAACTGTGTCCAGTCCTGTCTCAGATGGGTAAGTCATCTGAGAAAATGCAGTTTAACAATCATGTTAAATGATGTTATTACAAAGACATTATCTCCATGTTCAGGCTACACGTGTGTGTACAAGCGGCGTACGGGGACCAAGACCGACGGTTGTGCTACGTGCTATCGCAGCAGTTGCTTCTCTGAGATGTCGGTCACCAAACTGGAGTTCTTCAGGCCTGACATGGAGCTACTGGACCGGCACAATGTGGGCATCGTTTTGTTGCTTCGGCCGGTGGTCATCCAGGGGTCAGAGGTCAAGGCGAAAGGCTTACCCCTCTGCGTGGCAAACACGCACCTGCTCTTCAACCCCAAGAGAGGCGATGTGAAGTTGGCTCAGCTAGCCATAATGCTGGCAGAAATCGACAGCGTGGTCAAGTCCTGCAAGGCCAAAGGCGAACCCTGTAACCTTATATTGTGTGGGGACTTTAACTCCGTCCCCCACATGCCTCTGTACCAGCTGATCACCACCGGCGAGCTCTACTTCAAGGGTCTACCAACATGGATGGTGAGGATAATGCTACATTCAATGCTCAGTTCGATCTTTCTACTTGTTCATGTTCATGTTTAAAGTGACCCATATTAGTGTGAACACGTGCAACCAGTAACATCACACACACACAGGGGACTGCCGCCCCCCAGCGCAATGTTTCCGAAAATACATACCGGAGTTGTTTGAGTTCAGTGATGCCACACTCCATTAACATATTGTTCAATTTAACAGATCTGGGTTCCCCGTTACACAGATGTTACTCCTAAATCCTAAGGTATATCTTTGTATGGCTCCTAAAGAAAGGCTTTTCATTACGGCTGATATTTAAATTTCTGTGAACTAATTTAAATAAACTAAGGTCAGATGTGTAATGTTACTCTCTGAGATCCCCAAACACCGCCAGACAGCAACAGCAAATCCACACAATTTATGTAACACATCATTTCATTAAATCAGAGTTCTGCTTTGTGAAAGCTAGCCAGAGCAAAACGTCTGCTGGCATATTGTTAAATTTAATAGAGCTGAGCTTACCAGTAAATGTCTCCTCCTTCTGAAAGATGATTTATGATTTCTTACAACTTATAAACACACACTAACTCAATTGAATAAGCGAATAATGTGTTTTAACATTTTTATCTCACATGTAAAGTGAGTAAACATGATGTTTCCCAGATAATGCTTATCTGCCTTAACGTCAGTTTACACATTTTTGTATATGGTGATTTTATTAAATGAGAGCTCTACTGAGGGAAAAATGTAAAATTTCAGTGGCTGATTGACACACTGCCACTGTGGTTTCAACGGACGCTCAGACACTGAATGGTGAGTAACCATGTGCGTATTCACCATGTCCAACAGATATCAGGTCAAGAGGACCTGTCACACAAAGGCTATTGTCACAGGCTGTTTGCCCCACTGTGGCCCAGCTCTCTGCAGATCACTGACCGATGCCAGTACACGACTGTCGAAGAGATATTTAAGAGCCAGAGTCAGAAATCAGGTCAGTGTTTGAAGCATGTTTAACCTACTGTTATTTCCATTGACTGAGTTTCAGTCTTTTGTGTGCCACTTCCTCTCTCACCTCACTTCCTGTCCTATATTTGTTCTTCCTGAGTAGGAAACTGTCAGTACAGCCATGACTTCATGCACCAGCTGCGCTTCTGTCCAGCCGCATGTGTTCGTCCTCTGGACTTGGAGATGATCCCAGGTGTGACTGACAACACACCAGGTACGACCTTACAATACGAACACATCATCACTTCTTACAGTAATGGTTTTAATACCTGGGTCTTCTTTGTTTTTATGCTCAGACGCTTCAAGGAGATATCCGCCTTCTGATAGAAGGTCAGTTTACCTGCATGTTTAATCATCTCACATGCGTGACGTGCCCGGTATTAAAAGGGGAGTAAAGGCTCAATTAGGTGGAATGTGTGATGTGACTTTAGTCATAGGTTTTGTGTCACAGGATGAGAGACACCATCAGTCATCGGTTAGACCTGGAGTCGGTCTATAAACACGTTCTTCCAGGCTTTGGCAATCCAGAAGTCACAACCCTCCACGCAGAGGGGGGAGCAACGGTCGACTACATCTTCTACACCCCAAGACACATCTTAACCGGGGATCAAAACGGTACGAGGATGTGACACAAAGGACAGAGCTGCACCTCTAAATTAATTTGCTAACTTGTTTGTTCTTGTTGTTTTTCTTGTTTTTTTCTCAGCTGGTGACTTTTTGAGTGCGGGTCTGAAGCTGATGGGTTTTCTCTCCCTGCTATCAGAGGATGTCTTATGGTCAATGAGGGGTCTTCCCAATCACGTGTTCCCCTCCGACCATCTCAGTCTTCTGGCCAAATTTCAGTTGGACCTGAACGCTGCATGAGGGGAAAGACTGGCTGAGCTCAAAGTCATATCAGAGGGTTCAGGTGAAGATCTGTACACATTTTGTTTTTAATTTTACTTTTAGTTTTGTTTTAATTTTAGTTTTGGCATCAAACTATTATAGTTTTCTAAAAGAATATAAGATAATATTTTTTCAAAAGAGGAAAAATAAGTCTTTTTTTTTCAGTTGGTAAAAATATTGAATAAATATTTTCCATTAATTTGTGGCCCTTTTTTATTTTTGCTATAGAAATCAGCCTGTCTCCAGGCATGTGTAGCTCTCTCCTGGATTTATAATGTAGCACAGTGAAATGCATCCACCAGCATTACATCCTCCAGTTGGATGTCTGGCTCCCTGTGTATCCTTACTGGTCTAATGCTGAGACTGTGACCTGAATGCCGACTCTGCTCCTCCCATCTCACTACACTGGGACTCAGTTAGTCAGGGAGAAGATGTCTGCGTGCATGTGTGTGGTTGATGTATGAATGAATAATTCATTTAGATAGTTGAGTGTTCATGCATGATGGGGCTCAGTAAGAGAGCTTTGTGTTGTGTGTGGGCTATAAAATGTCTGCAGTGGTGATAACCATCAGTGGGACGTCTTTCACTCACTCATTCTTGTCAGTGCGCTATATTTGCCATATAATACAATCATCTATGAGTTTAAAACTTTAATGCATAGAGGAAGAGATTGGGATTCTTCCCCCTGCACCCTCAAATGCAAGTAAATGAAGTAGGTCAGTAGGTTATTTACCGCTATATAGGTCATTGTGCTTCTGTTTCTACATCGTACAAACACTGGTGGACAGTGTTGTTGTTTAGCTTCATTATGACTTCTATCTCCTCATAATTCACTAAGACAACTGCCACATGCTTGTTTAAGGAGCTCACTTAAACAGATCTTGCCACTCTCTCTCTCTCACATGTGGTTTTACCGTAGTATATTACAACATGACATGCAGCCCACTCTGAGTTACTGGCCTACACCATGAAAGTGGTTCCTTGCTGACTGGGTTTCATTGACTGCAGCTGCCATTAAGGCTTGTTAGCTGATTGCTGTCAGGTGGACTTGCATCCATCCTCTTGGGGATCCATTGAACAGCAGGATCCCCGAACATGAGCGCCGCACACATGCTGCCAGCATATTACGGCCATTATTTATATGACTGCTGCAGCAAAACAATATGACGAATGGACTGACAATGGCAAACAATGTCAGTCTTACTTAGTTTTTCCCTTCAGATATTCAGAGATCTAGAAGGTGATCTCAGTGTATCATGTAAGTGTTTTAATTCAGTAGTTTACAGGATAATGTTTCCCTTTTATGGAGTTGTTAGCGATAAATAGTACAGTGTTTAGGATTTGGTGGTCTCTTGTGGTGTGATTACAGATTACAACTGAGCACCGCTACACTGACTCCTCCCCACTGCGATAATGTGAGCCTGCTGACGCTGTTCTCTGTCAGAGGTCATCCTTACCATAATAACACAACTTTAGAAGTAACAGACATCATACGGCGACTAGCGGTACCACGGTTTTTCACTCTGCAGCTCATGTTACCAATAGGGATGTTAATCAATTGTCAACTGAAATTAAGAATATTTACCGATTAATGCTATCAGTTAAATGGTTTAAAAAAAAAAAAATATTACTCACTCTCTCTTACTCATCTTATCCGGGTTCGGGTTGTGGGGGCAACAGCTTCAGCAAGGGACCCCAAACTTCCCTTTCCTGGGCCACATTAACCAGCTTTGACTGGGGGGTCCCGAGGCGTTCCGAGGCTAGTGTGGAGATATAATCTCTCCACCTAGTCCTGGGTCTTCCTCTGGGCCTCCTTCCAGCTGGTTGTGCCTGGAACACCTCCCTAGGGAGGTGTCCATGGGCCATCCTTACTAAATGCCCGAACCACCTCAACTGGCTGCTTTCAATACAAAGGAGCAGCAGCTCTACTCCGAGTCCGTCATGGATGACTGAGCTTCTCACCGTATCTCTAAGGGAGACGCCATCCACCCTCATGATAAAAAACTAATTAAATCTAATTAAAAAGCTGAGCAAAACTAATAGGAGCC
This sequence comes from Pterois miles, assembly GCA_947000775.1. Taxonomy (NCBI): domain Eukaryota; kingdom Metazoa; phylum Chordata; class Actinopteri; order Perciformes; family Scorpaenidae; genus Pterois; species Pterois miles. Next base: position 13,374,814 of record CAMQGK010000471.1, on the reverse strand, counting down.
ACTTTAAGGAGAAAAGCTGGTCCACCTTAACAGCCCACTTTAATTGAGTCTGAGCCAGTGTTGCACAATACAGGAATTTTGCTTGGGTCTTGAGTTGTACCATTTCTTCACTGACAAACTGCTACAGCTACGTTCAACAGCTAGAACGCCACCGACAACCCCACACTCACCACCGCCACACAGACACGGTCTGTCGACCACTCGCTAACGTTACACAGACCACCTCGAAGCAAAACTAAATGATGCAGTGCACTTCTACTAGGAAAGTGGCTGAATATGTCCTCAATAATAAATGCAGCATCATGGCTGCAACAATAACTGTCCAGGACAAGTGAACTGGGGACTCCGAGTGTCTGTTTTGTGCGTACACTGCAGCTGAAGGTAAATGATGGATTAGTAGGCAACAATTTTTTGGCATAATTGGGCAAAAATTCATAATAACCTTTCAGCTTATTGTAATTCAAGTATTCTGAGAGAAAAGTAGAGTTCTGCACCTCCTCATGGCTGTTTTCAGGCTTTAGATAAAACTATCCTAACTATAAGACTTTGGCCAATCACAGGTCATTTCAGAGAGAGAGCGTTCCTATTGGCTGTCCTCCAGTCATGTGAGCGGTGCCTGAAAACATTTGAAATAAGAAATAGTCATTAAAGTAATTGATTCATATTGATCAGTGCTGCCTAGTTTGATTGAGTAATTGACAGCTGGCTCTCATAGACGGCAGCTACACAGCAGCCCTCAGGTCTGATCTGATTGGTTGTTTTCCTTCAGTCTGTTAAAACTTGAAAATGCCATTAGGAGCACCAGAGGACACAGAGGCACATGTTTTTTACCTGTTTGTTACCTGTTTCATGCACTACTGTCAGGACGTAGGGACCGTTTTATAAAAACAACTTTTTTTAATCATATTTGCTCCAATCTGGCCTACTGAGGTTTTAACCTGTTTGTGCAGCAGCTTATTGTTGCTGCTGGGCAGCTTGTTAGGCACTAAAACCACAGCACAGCTGCATGCAATGCACCAGTCTTGTCAGGTTAATAATTGGTTAACAAGGAATCAGATATCGGTAAGAAAAAAAAATTCAAAATTATCATCCCTAGTTACCACAGTTTAACATGAAAACATAAAAGGCTCTCTAGAGTCAGTGTTTGGTTTGTCCTTTCTGAGCCACTGTAGAAACATGGCGGACTCCGTGAAGAGGACCACTTCCCTATGTAGATATGAAGGGCTCATTCTAAGCTAACGAAAATAGGAACAGGAAGCTTTCAGAGCTCTACACAGTCTGCTCTCTTCATCATTTGCTCTGGTGTTAAAGGACACCAAAACTGGCACCGTTTGCTGACACCCAGCCTGCCCAACAACTAATTACAGCATACTTCCCAAGGCTACTTAAATATATATATATATATATATATATATATATATATATATATATATATATATATATATATATATATATATATATATATATATATCTTATTACAAAACTGAATCAGAAAACGGTAGTGTTGCCACAATCCTAGTGACCCTTTATTGTGATCCTGTAAATCAAAAGTCTTTTGGTACAAAACAACTGTGTTACACAAGAGCACTGAAATGAAAATGGACAACACCTACTGTACACGTAAAAATGTTGGCTGTGTGGAAACGTATTCAAAACAGTGTGTGTGGTAAATATTGGTCTACTGGTGATCAGCAGTGAGGGAAGTACAAAATGACAGAACATCCAATAAAAAAATACAAAATGCAGATAAAAGTGCCGTAAACAAACTTATTTACACCTCAGTGGAAGTCGGACCACTTAAGGCAAGTGAAACGTCGGATAAAGTTGCTACAAATAAAAGTTATAAACAATGTATATATAAAGCAGTTATACAGTACATATAAACCAACTTCTCTTTACATCTACATTAAATGCAGATGAGCTCAGTCGGTGTGGGGCAGCTTGATAATCGCCTTGGTTCATGTGAAAGGTTTTATATTCAGCAGCCAGAATAGCTCTACAGATGACTTCATACTAAATATACTATTGTTTATTGCACGGCTTTGTTCAATACTTCATTCTGATTGGTCAATTATGGCGTTCTATGGTCTATTATATCTTTATAACAGACTGTTGCTATGTATAACAAACTGTTGCTTTGGGCACAGTTCTGATGTCATTCTGTGGTAGATCGTTTTTGTGTCAAAGTATTGATTTCTTAAGTAAGTAGCCGTGTAATAAGTGGGATCAGTACTGTGAAATAAACCCCTTCAGGGCACCCTGTCGGGGTTTATTTCACAACAACGACCGACTCGCTGTACATTATCCCTTACATATTGTGTATTCACTCCCATATTCAGTCTTGATAAGGTTAGTAGCATGCTAAACATGGCAGCATTCTGGATATTAGATGTCTCACACAATTTATTTCAGTTTGGAAGAGCAGAGATTATTACACTGCTTTGTGTTTAGGCAGACAATGAGAATAATGGGGTGGATATAAAAAGCCTTTTCCTTCTTTTTGAGTTTTCATACAAGGCACAAGGGTAGTGGTTTTGCAAACTAGTAGTCACTACACAAGCAATTGCTGCCCAGCAAAGGCTAAGTGGATTTAAAATCACATTACATGTATTTGCACACTTACAGTACGACGATACAGATTGCAGATGAGCCTTAAGAGCTTTTGTTGATCATAAGAACACCACAGAAAGCTTTGATATGTCCAGCAGCACATTTACACTGAGTGGTGGTGTCGCCCAGCGTCGGAAGAGTCATATTCCTTGTTGTGTTGAGTTCGCAGTTATTTAAAAATGTTTACAAAGTACTGTACTTTTGTCCCTTTTTTAGAATTTGGGAACGTTGCCAGCACCAATTACTACGCACAGTAACTGCTGCAGAAAAGCCTCTAACAACGCAGACGTAGGGAAGCTGAATGCCACATTTGTTTAGAGAGGAAAGGTTGCTGGTGACCTATTCGACATTGCATCCTGTGAATAGGACAGTGTGTACAAAGAGTAAATCAGTGGCCCCCGTGAAACAAGTAGGTGGTACCTTGTAAGTTTACAAGCATGCTAAAATTCTTCATCAGACTCGAATCTGGTATCCATTCATGTCTGCGGACGATTTTGGCTCCAAAACCTTCTTCTCTCCAGAGGGACTGCAACAAAACAGACACAGAAATGAGTTTTATTAGCATCGGAAGGAAACCGTGACTAATTCAAAACTCCTTTACACAAGACATCTGTCATCCAAATATGTTCCAGTGACTAAAACAGTTCACATGATAGTGGCTGTATTTTTAGTGAGGTTATCTGGAGCACATGATCAATCGTACCGTCTCTCAACGCGACTGATCCTGCGTATGGGGCTGCTCTGTCCTCTGAGGGGTGAACCCATGCTGTTTCTCCTGTCTTTGGTGGGAGAGGGCGGCGCAGGCTTTCCTATCTGCAAAAACAATTCACACGAGAACGTTTTAATCAGAATCACTTTGGCGGGTGAGTTAACTGTACTTTTGTCTTCGCTGTGCAGGGCAAGGCCTGGTATCAGTGGCTGAAATGTGTCTTTAATGTAATTGTGCAGCGCTGTAAAAGATCAGCGACTGATGGGTTGAGGCGGCCATGCGTGAAGCACAGCAGGGCAGAGTCAAGCCATCACATCAGTTTTATTATATGCAGAGCTCAGCATCAAGGCTGCCTTCATAATGTTAGCAGGAGAGGTGATGAGAGAGCAGCGTTTGAGAGGAATCGCTCCTCAAATAGCCGGTTCAACTCGGTGTCACCGTGCATGAAAAGGCAGCACGTCAAAAGAAATCTAATAAGCAGTGAAGAAGAGCAGCTCCTCTGCTGAGGACAAATTACATTTATCATCATTGTCTTTGGAGAGAGCTCCATCAGTGTGTGCTGGTGTGATCGGCACAGAGGCGTCTGCACTGCCATTCACAATGCTTATGAAAGCAGAACACCTTTTCTGTTTGCTGTCTGTCCCACCGGCTCGTACCTTCAGCCTCATGTCTCGAGTGTGTCTCTCCAGCTCCTTCCGTAGCTCCTCCTTGGTCAGCTTGTCTACGTCCAGTATGGAATGTTTCCACTCGATCTGCTCCACGCTGTGAGGGTCGTGGGACACGTACTGGCCGATCCTGACCTTGCGCAAGGTGTGCCAGTAGCCCCTGTAGGCTCCTTCGAACTCTTGCACCAAGTCCATCAGAGTCCGGAACTCCATGGGCTTGAACATGAGGTCTTCCCTGCGGCTGGTGCCCAGCGCACCGAAGCGTCCCCCGCTGTGAACACCCAGCACGATGTGGTGGAAGTTGTTCCCTGAGAAGTGAGACTGAAAGCTGAGGGGGAAGCGCTCCACGCCAGGCATGTTGTTGGTGAGGTAACTGTACAAAGGTGAGTCAAGGAAATGGACATTTTAAAAGGCGTCTGCCAAAAAACTCATCCTGTGCTATTAAACAACCATGTGTGGTTGCTGCAACCACTATTCTAGGTTTGCAACTAACAATCATTTTCATTGTTGATTAATCTGTTAATTACTTCCTCAATTAATAAATTAGTTGTTTGGTCTATAAAATGTGAGAAAATGGTGACAAATGTCATTCAGTGTTTCCCAAAGCCCAGGATGACATCCTCAAATGTCTTGTTTTGTCCTCAACTCAAAGGTATTCAGTTTACTGTCCGAGGTGTAAAGACATCCGAAAACATTCAAAATGTTATATTGATAATCATTGCAGCTCTAGATTAATCAATTAGTTGCCAACTATTTTGGTATAAAGTATTTTTTAAGAAAAAAGTCTAAATTCTCTGATTCCAGCTTCTTCAATGTGAATATTTTCTGGTTTCTTTACTCCTCTGTGACAGTAAACTAAAAATCTTTGAGTTGTGGACAAAACAAAACATTTAAGGGCATCATCTTGGGCTTTGGGAAACATTGATCGACATTACTCAACATTTTATAGACTGAACTAATCAATTAATCAGGAAAATAATTGACAGGTAGTTGCATTCCCAGTCGGTGCACATATAAAAATAGCTGTCGTTGCAATAAAAACATAGAATAAAACTGGATCATTGCATATCCAGTGGGGGCAACATGAGCCGCTGCTGTAAAGATACATCCCCAGGATCACCGCCTCCAGGCATTTGATTGGCAGAGCCTCCCGCGTCATCTCCTTAGCAATGTCCATCAACCTGCACCCAGCAACGAAATGAGAGAGAACACCTCTAATGGTTATCTGTGATATAAGACACTACATGCACACACTGTTACTGAAAAAAAAAAAATCGAGCCAGGGAAATATAATTTGCACCATCAAATGTAATAAAGTGAGGTCAGTAAAATTGTGTCCCTGGCCTCCTGCTGCTGCTGTTTGACATTACTCACAAAGCCCTGGGGGGACACAGCTGATCCACATGCATCAGGCATTAGCAGTACAGGATAAACCAGAAGAAATTAACAAAAAACATCTTCGAGTTTAACACTGATCTTGGGATGAAAGTCAAAAAATTTTGCTTACGCGGTAAGAGGTCGGCTCTTCTTGATCTCAAAAAACTGCGTTCCCGTGTGATTGTACCTGTAGGACACAGTTAAGGTCACACCGTGACGGAGCTTTGGGATGATACTCTGCTGTGTGCAGCTGGGAGAACCACTTATAGTGCTTTGTGGTATTCATAGGCTGTTAGTTAATTATGGATGAATTTAGTCTGACTGGAAATCAAGCTTATTATAGAGTAGCGGATTTACAGTGGCCTACTTTTGAATGTTTGAACTATATCAAAGTGTGTCAGTAGGATTAATAAAAGGTTATCTGTACATTAAATACATCCATTTGAATAATATCTTTCCAACTATAAATGACATTGTCAAAAACATGTATACGCACTCAATAATTACTGTAAGGATGCACTGATCTGGCTATTCCAGTCCTGATACCGACATCAATAGCTGGGTTTGGGGTATCACCTGATACAGAGTCTTGATCTGATACCACTGTTTAATCAATAAGCTGTATGCCTCACTGTGTGGATGTGACTGGGCTCATTATTTTGGGATCAGGCTTGACTTTAACATCTAACTTTGTAAGACAAAATGTAACAAATATTTAAAAAAAAAATACAAAATTGTTATTTATTATTAAAATATTAAATCATGCACCAGCAACTTTTTTTTTTTTTTTTTTTTTTTTTTTTTTTTTTTTTTTTTTTTTTTTTTTTTTTTTTTTTTTTCTTTTTCCCCCGGTATAAAAATATTTTCTTAATGGTAAAAACTTTTCATAATTAACAGAAATTACAATTCAAGTTTAAACCTTTATATGCAAAGCAAAAAAAATTTTTTAATTCAAAAATATGCATTAAAATTCCAGTATATAGTGTATAGAAACAGAGAAATACCTGATCCAGCTATTAGAGTCAGTATCAGCCTGATATCTGATCCAGTATCGGTGCATCCTAGTACTAACCAACTAGCCAGTTACACCAACTCAAAGGATACTGCAATTCCCTGATGTATTTCTGTATGGCTTCCAGACGCTGTGGGATAGTGGTGGTAGGTTGGTATGTAGGCACACTCGGTACTGGAATCTGTGGGACAGAGCATCCAAACAACTGCATCACCATCATACAATCCCAATATTCATTGCAGCTGGAGAATGTAGTCTTGTGTGAGCGTGGTGCTTTTCTCTATTCAGCTAACTGATGGCAGCAGCATCCTTATTACTCTTTAACCACTTTCATGGGAAATGAATAAAAAGCACCATTCTATTGTGTGTACACTGTGCAGGGCAGCCTGGACAAAACATGCACTGTGTTTTACCACTGTGTTGAAGAACTTATCATGTACAGTTGAGTATTTCAGGTTGATCTCATCTATCAGTCATGTGGGACTGCATAGTAACACTGTAACTCAACATTTTCCCTCAACACTTGGGTGTAAATTGTTTCTCGCAACAATGTGAAGTGACCGGCTGCATCTTTACCTTGGGCAGGTCAGCGGCACCCCGGATCTCCTTCCCCAGAGCTTCCCCGTTGGGGTGTATTCGAGCGACATGGCGCCACATCCTCTCCCAAGTCTCCTCGTCCACCGGGAGGCCTCCTCTGTTCACATAGAAAGGCACCCCTCCATCCCTCAACTCTTCTTCGCCTTCATCCTCCTGCTCCTCATCTCTCTGCTCCAGTGAGCCTACCGTGGCCCTCAGCATCCCTCCTCCTCCTCCTCCTCCTCCTCCTCCTCCACCAGGAAGCCAACTGAGTCCAGGCAGAGAAACGTCCAGCCTGATGGACCTTTCACTGGTTAATCTGCTTGCAGGTTTAAGTAGGTTCCCACAACAGATGGCCAGCTCATGACATCAAGCAGCTTGTGCCACAGATAAAAAAAGAAATCTCACTCCTGTAGTTGGAGCATCAGTGATTTCACCAGTGAAATACAAAAGAAAAATCCTTTTTTAAATAAACAAAGCTGTTAACTATTCAGCTCTTTGGTTAAATCTAGCAGGCCATTCAATAATCACACAGTCGTGTAAATGAATAAATGAAGACACTAAGGTAATACAGCCTTTAGCCTATTTTAATGACAATACTGTGAAGTTCATCAACAAGGAAACACAAGCCAATGTAAGGCTGCCACGGTCTGTAAGAGGATTGACTGTGCAGACAACAAAGTATTAGAAATGACTAAATCCGTGTACCGTCAGAGGTCATTTACACCACAGATATCCAGTAAAACCAGGGCTGCTGTACATTCCCATCGCCTCGACACTCCTCAAACGTCCCCTTCATCTCCGTGTCATCGGTGTTCACCGGTTCATTGTTCATGCAGATGTTCCTCCTGGGTTCAGCGAGACTGCGGGTTGGATTCACGTCCTGGAGCCGCTCAGACACTCCCAGACCTGCGTCTACTGCGCATGCTCCGCACTGAGCGGATGATCTCAGCCGTGCCAAATGCTGCATTCAGGTGCTCCCCGAAAGGTGTCAATCCGTTGACACACACTCAAGTGTTTTTGGTTATTATTAACGCTCTCAAAAAGCACCTTTTTGGGTTATGTTTAAATTTATTAATCTGATAGTATTGGGCTTGGTGCTGTGGTGGAAGAGTGAAGAAAATGTATTTTATTTTAGACGTTTCTGTAAGATAAAATATAAACTGTAAAAGGTAATGAAAATAGACATCCAACAATTGTGCTTATTTACACAATTTGGTTTTTACCACCAGTTTAAATTCCAGCATCTTAACATCATAACACTCAACTTAAACCTGTAGTAGGCAGATTATTCCACAATAACTTTTCAGCATATTGAAATTCACCTGTCCTGAAAACTCGACCCCTGCTCCCCCTTATGCCTGTTTTCCGGCTTTAAAAAAGCTGACCCATGACTGGAGATTCTGACCAATCATAGGTCAGTTCAGAGAGTGAGCATTCCTATTGGCTGTGCTCTGACTGGTGGGCAGTGCTTGGTATTTCTTCTTCCTGATCTCAGCATGGCTTCAAGGTCAGAAACGTCCTCATTATACAGTTAAACTGTACAATACAAGATGTTTTTAACATCTGAGGCGAGAAATGGGCATTACGGTAATAGAATATTGAATCAGATTTGATCAGTGTGCGAGTGATTGACAGCTGCTCAGAGATGGCGGGCCCTACCTCAGCTCTGATTGGTTGTTTTCCTCTGGTCTGTGAAATCTTGTAGATGCCATTTGGAGCTCCAGAGGACACAGGGACACGTTTTTGTTTTTTTTAGATTACCTGTCTCATGCACTACTGTCAGGATATAGGGACCGTTTTATAAAAATAACTTTTTAAATCATATTTGCTTCATTTCCACCCACTGCTGCTTTAATGCTGACAAAATGCATCATATTTGGTTTATGTTTAAGATAAGATAAGATAAACCTTTTTTATTCCCCGGAGGGAAATTCGGGAAATTTACTAATCTAATGGTATGGTATGCGCTTGGTGCAGTTGTGGAAGGTTGGATATATAAAATAAAAAGATGAAAACGTTATTTAAATGGATATCTCCTTAAAGATAAAATAAAAACTGTAAAACGTAATGGAAAATGAGACATTCCACATTTGTGCTTATTTACACAATATACTGAAGAGTTGAAACTTATTACCATCAATTTAAATTCAAACATCCTCTGGTTGTGTAACACTCAACTTAATTAGGGGTTAATTTGTCATTAATTTGTCATACTGACAATGCTTTCTGTTGTAATCTCAATTAACAGCATTATAGGCTAAAAAAAAGAAGAAATATACTTCTTCCATAATTAAAGTCTTACTCATAACATTTTACATAGAATAATTTAAAAATAATACATCCACAGAGCTTTAGAAATGTGCTCAATAAAACTATTGCTTTTCCTAGAAACAATTTTTATGATTGTGAATTAATCATTAAAAATATTTGGCAGGTCCAAAATGAATTTTATCTCTGTGAAACTTCTAGCAAGGTGTAACATCTATCAATGTTATCAAAAGTACCTTCAATTCAAAGACCCAAAGACAAGTTAATTGAGACAGACAACTGTGTAAAAATTTGAACCTGTAATTTCCCTAGTGCATCTTTGCTCATATCGCTCATGGGGTGTTGGAAAAACTGGAGACTGGAGACATGGACATTGCAACAATTACTTTATTATTGTAACAAAATGTTTTAAGAACAACAAAACTTAAGTAATTGCTGTTTGATCAAACACACCCCACCCTAACCAAATCAAACCACAAAACAATTTCTCTGATATACATAAAATAAAAAGAAAATAATACTTAGCAGGAAAATTGGTTTATTTACAGGTCTAGCTCAGTTGTAGAAATATTAAAACCTTGGAGCACCATAGTCATCAGGCATCCGTTCAATATTGTACCTGTATGAAAAAAAATAAAAAATAAACACTTAAGTTTTTGATGAAGCTGGTACTGAGTCCAGAATAGAAAAATGAAATAATAATAAACTACCATATACTTAAAGCAAAAGTTTGCAATAGTGTTACCTGTGGTTTGAGATGTACATGATGGGAACCCCGGGGATCTTCCTGATTCTTCTCTTCAGGTCTCTGTCCACAGTGGCCAGGATGTAACACTTGTGCTGTGGATATATAGTTATGTAATTGATATCTACCCTTATGTGCCAAAACTACAGAGTAACATGACATACAGTATATTCACTATAATGATATGACGACTTGTTATAAATGTTATTAATTATGCCTATGCTTTTCCTGCTATGGCATCCAAAATGTCTGCTGTGTCATTACTCAATATATTGTGGTGTTAACTTCATGGCAGTCTATTACATGTATGTATAGCTACACCTTTATATTAAAGCATATTACCTGTGTTACTCTTTGGACTAAGCAGTCATCGGCATATGTTCCCTTGTGCGTACACGGCAGGCGCTCAAACCTTGGATCCTTGGCTATTCTGCAAAAACAAAACAAGCAAAAAATTTAATTAGATAAAATAACTCAGGAAGAAACAGAATGAGTTCATGCCCCCAATGCTGTTTTATATTCAGCAGTCTGTACCGGAGTGCGACCCTGTACTTCATTCCAAGCTTTTCAATCTCAGCCATCACACAGTCTGTGATACATGGGATACCTGGATTGGATGAAATTGCAGAAAAAAAAAATACAGTATGAATTATTAGATATAATAATTACTATCCTCATTCATATTTACCACTTGGCTATATTATACTTACATTTTGCATACAGACAATCCATCATAGACTGAACAATGTCCAGTTTGGCCTTGATGGAGAAGTTGATGAAATTTGTGTCAACCAGAATGTAGTATGGTGGACCAAGCTGAGTATTGTACTGGAAGAACAGGCATGACGGGTACTTTGTCCTGCATAAAATGTTAAAATCAATCAGTTTAAGGGGCCATCAACAAGTTCTTCATCAACTACTTCAAGCTCTTGAGTGGCAAACTTACACTTCTCTCTCTTTCAGCGCTGAGGGATCCTTCTTCTTTTTCTCTTTGGCTTTAGCCCGGTCTTTCTCTTTTCTACAAAACAAACAAGGAGTTCTAGTTCTTGCACGGACCTTTAACAACCCCATATAACTATTAAATGTTTTGTTGAATTTGCATGTGATACTTAGCTGGATTGGTCAGATGGCAGAGCTAACAAACAGGATGTTTATACAAAGGGTGAGCAATTATTTAAACTCACATTCTATTATCTTTCAGACTGATCATTCTCTTCATTGCAGCAAACTTCCTTGTTTTCTGCTTCCCCTGGATTGAACAAGTCAAAACACACAGAGATTGATTTCAACCAAGATATCACGACCAAGAGTGTATATCACGTTATAGCAGGGGTGGACATTGTTGAAATTGTATTAGTTAGGGACAAGAGCTTTAATGATTAAAAAACATATCAAGCACTCCACAGTTTACCTTTAATCATAGAAACAACGTTAATGTCATTACTGAAGCTGTTCTTTAGGTAGGAAGTTGACTTGTATAACTACAGAAGTTACAAAACAAACACTGAATGCGTCAACTAAACACTAACTCAGGCTAGACGTGTGGGTTTAACGCTTTAGGGACACCACTGCCGATTGAATGTCATTTATATTGAGACCAAAATCTTTAATTGATAAATGTAAATTATAGATTTAGACGAGTCAGTCATTCCTTTCAGCAAGTGGCGTTGTACGTGTAGGATAACGTTAGCTTACTTTAGCGCTAGCTAATTTAGCTCAGTGGCTTGCCTGCTAAAACAGCTTCAACGTCAAATTAATACATTAAACAGCGTAATTTAGAGGATAATAATTATCAAAACAGCCGTAGTGTATCTGTAACATAGTTGAAAATAACATACCATGGTTTAAATTTGAGGCCACAGAGTTGAACGTTCGTCACCCTTCCCCTCGTGTATGTATGCGATTAATGATGACGTAATCAAAACCCGACAAATTTCTGCGCATTTTTCCGGTTGCTAAGCTAATACCCAACAGACGAAGGTAGATGCAGTGTTTAATAGCATATATGTATCACGTTTTACATTTTGAGCTTTGCTTTGTGTAGCTGTGCTATTGCAAGCGGTGTCTTATGAACGTGTTGTGATGTGCATTTGTGTAACCGCCATGTGTAGGCGACGAGCTTCCTGAAATTCCGCTGACATTGTTGGGTAACTTGGCTAGCTGTTAGCATTGTGCTGTCGTTCGCTAGTCAACTAACTGGTACTGTAGCAGTTTGTCTGCACGATGCTAACAGTTGTAGCTTCCAGCTTTACCCTGCGCTCCAGGTGACAATAGACCAGCGAGAATTGACGATATTGCAGTTAGGCGATTTATGTTCCGTTCCTGGGGTTTTCTGGTTTTTCAAAACGTCATTCAAGTAACTGTCTGGTAACCAAAGCTGACTGTTTGAATGGGTTATTTAATTAGCTATGTGGTTGTTTATAACAGTGGCAGCGGATGACATTTGGAAACGTTTTGACACCTGAGGTAACGCGTCTAGACAGTTTATCATTATCAGTACCATCATCATTATCTGGACTGTTGTTGGCTGAGATTTAGAGTGGTGTCTTTGACTTTGACAGTTTGTCCGGGCGAAACAGAGGCTAGGGGAAGTGTTATGACCATTCTTTAGCCAAGTTGTTCATGCATATTTCAGTGCTGTGGATTGCATGTAATGTTATTCTCCCATCAGCCAACACTTCTCCAAGGTGACACTTAAATATTCATGCTTTCTTGGCAGAGCAGTTCATCGTTAAGCTCATCTAAGGCATACTAATGTTTCATCTGTTTGTCCAGTGTTCCTCATGAAGATCTATTTGTTGAAAACGTAAGCATTTTTACTCTAGCTGTTTTGAGCCTAAGCAGTTTCTTTCTAATTGTAGGAAACTTGATAAGCCCCCTTGTGAGTGGCACTTTTCCTCTGAGCACGGAGGGGTCTGAGTGAAGGCTGAAAGATGGTCTGATGGACCGCCGCTTCTTCCTGACCTTCCTCTTCTGCTCAGTGTCGTGGATCTTCTTCTGGGAAGTGCGCTGGAAGAAAGGAAAAGAGAGTCAGATTGAGGAATGGCTCCAAGGACATAGCCTCTCTCAATACAGGCACTTATTTGAAGGTCAGTGGCCTACAGTCATCTTCATTTAAGATTTACATGACCATTGCAGCCTGGAAGTTTGGCTGATAGTCTAATCATGGGTGAAGTAAGCAGATGTATCTTCAGTGACCTGCACAAAGACCTCTGCAAGATTACGTGAAACTTTGTGGTTAGGATGGTCTCTCCACCTTCAGGGCTTTTGCAGAAATACCAAGGATACGTGTCATGTCTAACTGGACATGAACCATGTTTAATGCAAGGAGATTGTGTTGCTTAGTGCTTCGAACTTGGTCATTTTTTGGTTTTGAACACTGAATATTCAGGCTTATGAGATGCATGTGGCATGCACGGACAATCAGCACAGGCTTAAATACTCTTTATAATAGACTTCAATCAGGATTTAAGCCTGTGCAAGGGCATTACTGATGCTGATTTGTTGGCCGGTGTGTGATTGGGGATTTTTCTGTGCTGTTCATGTGTCATCCAGATGTACAGACACTGGAGGAACTGAGTCTGAGTGTACTGAGTCGTCTGGAAGAGGTGGTGAAGGAACAGCAGCGCTGGAGGGAAATTGCAGAGGCCCACATCCAGCTGCTTCGAGACTTTGCCTTCCAGGAGTGGCTTTGCTCCCAGAACCTGGGGCACTATTACCAGACGTAAGCAAAGCAAGGTCTTAAATATAACGGAGCGGCTTTAATATTTCGGATACAATTACTTGTTGGCATGTCATAAATGTAAATATTTCCCAGCATAGTTATGTTTTTTAATGTCTTGAATTGGTTATGTGGTTATGGTCATGTTTTATGCTGGTTAAGACAGGCCATATTTATTTCTGTCCACTTGAGGGCAGCCTCCATTCATAGCTGGCTGAGTTTGCTGACATTTGAGCTGTGAAGGCTGCAGTGTTTCAGAGGGTCACTGCAGTAAAAAGTATTCTTTAGAGATTGTTTGTGTGAGACCCTGCAGCAATGCAGGTATTTGCACATGTGCGAAGGATGCTCTCTCTATTGATGTAGTCACAGCCGACTATGAAAAATAGTTATGCATTATCAAAATGTTGCCTTAGTTAATAAGGTCAACTGTGTTTATAAAACACAGTCCTGTCATAGTCATCATGTTTTTAAGGATATCAGTTTGTTTCCAAAGAGACACAGTGTCCCATTTCTGAAGGTCATGACTGTGACAGTATTGCTGCCTCTCATTGCTGTTTTGATAGAATGGACTTTAAATCTTTATTGATAACATAATTATGACAGAGCTTCAATTCAATGACTGTGTACTATAGTAAGTAAGCCTCTAATATAGCCTATAATACAGTAATATAGTAAGTCATTACTTCATAGATAAATAGTGGAATTAGGAGTGAGATAAAAACAATACAGTTATGTTGGGCTAACCCAGATGCCTCAAAGCTTTGATCATTGCCATGGAAATCAACCTCTGAACCAGCATTCAAATGCTTCAATTAAAATATATATATGTATATACAGTATATGTGTGTAATTATAATGAATATATCTCCAAATAGCCCATGATACAAGGAATAATCCCACAACATTATTAATTCTTTATATTATGCATTAATCATCATTTGTTAATCTCAGATGTTGATATAGATGATTCTCTGTTTGTTGGCTGTAGAGGTGTGTGTGTGTGTGTGTGTGTGTGTGTGTGTGTGTGTGTGTGTGTGTGTGTGGGTGTGTGTGTGTGGGGGGTGTGTGTACACGTGTACAACAGTGCGACAGTATCACTGTCCTGAGATGGAGAAAGACAAGCAGAAGAACGTCAGCCTGCTGTGCCGTGCCACAAAGCTTCAAATACGTTATGATATTTATTACCAAAGCTTCAAAGTCCAAAAAATTATATTCGCGATGGCCCTACAATTATGTACTTCAATAGAAAAAAAATACCAAGAGGATTTTTTTTTCTTTTCATTATTACAGTAATTAATCAGAAACACGGTGTAGATAAGTAACCATGACATGCAGTATGAACTGGACACAGCAGCATACTAGTAAATTCACATTTGCATGGCATTAGATAAAGACAGCAATGTTGCAGCTATGTTGAAAAGTGGTGTTGAAAGTTGAAAATTGCCATTTGGAACAAGTTAGGTTTATTTTTCTGTACAAAGTTACAATTTTGACTAGAAGTCGACCGATATAGTTTTATGGCTGATGCTGATGCCAATTTTTTACAGAATTAGGACAACCGATGATTGATATATGATAGATAGATGCTGATATTTTTTTGCTTATAATATTATTATTATTATATTATATATAATATTGCTTATATCTTTGGCTAGTTTGGTCTTTTTTTTCTCCATCTGATAAAATATAACAGCTTAATAACAACAAATGATACAGGAAATTTCTTAACTAAAGTAAACATTTATTGAACACTGAACACTCTCTCTAATCTGCATTTTGTGTCTGCACGGTTTCTCCATTAGGACGTTGTTCTTCTCACACACTCTTGCAACGGTTAGCCCACAGGGCCAAAATTTGTCCCGATTAATCGGTAGACCTCTAATTTTGACATTTTGGATTGAAAATGTGTTTCACAATGGAAAAGAAAACTTTTTAGTGTGTTTGGTAATCACAAAAGTTTGTGTTTATATCATTAGTGAAAACTACACTATGAAAGGTGATTTGCAGCACAGGCACGTTCCTAGTGTTAACAGGCAAGGACAGTGTTGTAATGATAGTAGCTTTACAATGGCAGATTATATTTAAGTTTTAATGGTCACAACCATTTATTTGCAAAGCATTTTCCTCTTGTGCTTATCTAGACCTTTGCACGTAATAAAGCTTTACAGCTTTAAGTGTTTTGGTAAGGCCAGACGAAACATGCCATACTGTCTCACTCCCTGTTAACACAACTGAAGAGTTTAGCTGATAACATTGAGCTTAAGCTTGTAAAAAAAGTTGCACAAAAACTAGTGTTTGTTTTGTGTGGGACAACCTGTTGTGTGCAGTCAGCAGTCTTGGTCAATAGATGTGGAGTTAACAGTCATGGTACGGTTGTATTTCTAAAGGCTGTACTTTTAAAGTTCTTAAGCATTGCTACCATTCCTGTCAATTATCCCCTTCATATATTTTTACTTTTCCTTTCCACTGCAGCCTGAAGACGTTGCGTTGTATGAATCTGGATGATCTGTCTCAGTTTGACAGTCAGCTGCAGCTGTCTCTAGCTGCCTACTACGAAGACTACATAAAGTTGTCTACAGGCATCAAGATCCTCCAGAATTCCAGGGGGAGTCGTGACCAGGACTACGAGATCCGGCTGGTGCACAGCCTTGCTGTGAGGCGTCTGAATGAGAAGTGGACAATTGGTGAGATCCCGATCCTGATTTTCTGCCCTTTTAGACTTGTTTTTAGTTTGGGTTGCTTTCCACAGCTGCACAGTATTAAGAGGCATTTATATATAAGACATAAACATCAGATGGATTATACCGTCGGTAAGTGTTGCTAAGTGGTTTCACAAGTGTTGTTACAACAAGAGTCGCGTATCATTTGAATGTAGCTCAAGTGTTGTAATGGAGAGTTTCAGTGTTGCTTCATTTCTGTGTACAGCCCAGCATCTGTTTGTTTTTCTGTCTCTTTCTCTCCTTTACTGTATAAACATAGTATTCCCTCCCATTGAGGATAAATGTACGGTAATGTAAAACAAATAAATGTTGTCAGTTTATAGCATTCCTAATGTACTACCATAACGCTTGTTACATTGGTATTCCTGTAACAGGGTATGGATTTGTACATCTACAGTGTATACCAAAGCTCAAAACTTGACACATTTCTTGGCATTTGTTGTTGCTTCATTTGATAGGACACCATGTAGAATATATTGGCGCTGATATTCCAGCCTGGGATTATATAATCATAAAACAATATCCGAAGAAGAAAAGAAAGTAAAACCATCAACATTTAAACTGCAGACTCAGACCAGGAAGTGTGTATTGTTTTCATTTTAATTATTCATTGGCACAATGTCCCATTGTTTTTCAGCGGGAGCTCTCATATTTGGCTGTACTGTGGCGCTGTGCTTCTTGATAAGGGACCTCATGTTTTACGTGATTGGTGAGTCCAGTGTTTGCTGTTTGGACTGGGGTTTGGGCTAATATGGCTGCTCCTGGCACTGCTGCTGCATGACACTTCTGCAAGCACAGTGAAGCAGCTCTACCGGTTTTACAAATTGCTTTATAATATTTATAGCCCAAGGACTTGTAAAGTAACCTTTGTCAAACTTTATCAACTTTATCAAAACTCTGCTCTGTTTTACTGACGAATCAACTTATTTCATAACCAGATGTATGACTTGCATGTAGTGCAACTACATCCTGTGCTTCTCCCCTCCTTGTGGCAGGTGGAATTACTGTTTCCATCATAGCGTTTGTCTTCACCATCAAGTTCCTCTGTGAGCTTGCAGCGAGGGTTGTCAGCTTCCTGCAGAATGAGGATCCAGGGCGACGCGGTGACCGGAGCATCTACGACTATGTTCGGGGCAACTACCTGGACCCACGGTCCTGCAAGGTGTCTTGGGATTGGAAGGAACCGCAGGAAGTTGGGCAGACTATGAGCTTCAGAGTCCAGGTGATAATTGATCCCTCATGTGCTGTAAAGATGTGCCGTACCATGTGTTTCTGGTCTAACTGACTTTCTAACAAGTTGTTTTGGCATGCTGCAGTGTCAAGAATATTTGGCCAGCAAAACTATATTAACAAATGTAAAATTTACCTTTTTTACTTCTGTCTTCTCAGCTCTTCTATAAGAACGGCCAGCCTTTTCCGGCCCACCGGCCTGTTGGGCTGAGGGTCAACATCACCCACATCGAATTGGCTCTGGACATCCCTGTTACACAGGAGGTTCTGCAAGAACCAGAGTCCAATGTAGTCAAAGTAGCCTTCACAGTGCGCAAGGCCGGACGCTATGAAGTGGCTGTGAAGCTGGGTGGCCTCAATGTAGCCTACAGCCCATATTACAAGATATTTCAGCCAGGTATTACCAATGTGTGTGTTTTCGATCCAACCTGTCTTTTGCTGTATAATTATTAGGGCTGCCGATTGATAAGAATAGTTAATCGCAAAGTAATAACACAGTTTGTACGTCATTAAAATGTGCCTTAAAGGGAGATTTGTCAAGTATGTAATTCTCTCTCTCTCTCTCACTCTTATCAATATAAGAGTGGGCAAATTTGCTTACTTTATGCCAAGGTATGTGTATATTTTTACATGCACAAAACAATGACAAATATTGTCCAGAATCTCACAGGTACTGCATTTAGCATAAAAAATATACTTAAATCATAACATGGCAAACTGCAGCCCAACAGGCAACAACAGCTGTCAGTGTGTCAGAGTGCTGACTTGACTATGACTTGATCCAAACTGTATGTGATTATCATAAAGTGGGCATGTCTGTAAACGGGAGACTCGTGGGGACCCATAGAACCCATTTACATTCATATATCTCATAAAATGGCCATGCCAGTTTTCCTCACCAAAATGTAGCTTAAAATTGGACCATTATTTAGCCTTCCTCCTGAAGTGGTTGGTACCAATGGATTTCTCAGGTTTTCTAGTATCTTCACTCTAGCTTTAAAACTGAGTGTGAGTTGCGTTAATGCGTTAAATAAATTTGAGGTGTAAACTTGGTATTCCATAAATTTTGACAGCCCTATTAATTATTGATTTCACAAGCTGAGTATTTTTCTGTTCTTTTGTTCATTTCAGGTACAGTTGTCCCTTCCAAAACCAAGATAGCCTACCACTTCTCCACCCTGGTGCTAACAAACGGCCAGCAGCACACTTTGCAGATAGAACCCAGGGACGAGTATGGAAACCCCACCAGTAACTCCACATCTCTCACAGATGAAGCCAACTACAGCGTCCATGTGCACTCTGTAAGGGGGGAAAAACATTTCTATTATCCATAACACTGTAATTTTAAGATTTACTTCTTGATTATGACTGTAAAAACAAAAGCCAGCATTTCTTTTCATCCTTCTGTTCCCAATTGCACAGTTCACTAGCTTTACAGCGTAGCAGAACGGGCTCTGAGCTGGGATTCATTTTAGTTTTCGTGTTCTTGCAGCTGGGCACGGTGGATGATGACAGCGTGGAGGAGCACTACAGTAAGTCAGTGTCACTCAACAAGCAGCAGTGCCAGGTTCTGCTGAGACTGACGCTGAGGAAGACGGGATGTTTCAGGGCCCGCATTTCCTACAAGGACCAGCCGCTCAGCAACGGGGAATTTGACATTATTGTTCTCAGTGGTGAGCAGCCTTTACATGCTGGAGAAAAATACACTGTTATTGCCTGTGTCTTCAAAGCCTAATACTCATATTGTCATTGAATATTACAGAGAATGAGAAGGCCTGTGTGGAGAAGAATGTGTCCACTCCAGGCATAAGTATCTACTTTGAGGCATACCTTTACAGCAATGGGAACTACAGTTCATCATGGCAGTTACCAGCATCCTCTTTGCTGGCTCCCCAGAGGAGGCCCTCCATGGGAGAAGAGGAGGATGAGCATGACTCTCCTGTGGAGGGACAACCTGAGAAGGTCAAGAAACCAAAAAAGGTCTACTGTTACATATCGCCAAAGGTAAGTGGTCAGCGTCTCATGGTTTATTAGTAGGATTTGTCTTCCTCAGCTTATGAGGAAGAAAGAAATGTTGTAGTTGAGAAACACACATGACTTGGACTTTTTTGTCAAACAGCAACTATCCGTGAAGGAGTTCTACCTGAAAATTATTCCGTGGCGCCTTTTCACCTTTCGAGTATGTCCAGGAACGAAGGTGAGCAGAAGTAATGTGACAAACCCCGGAGACTGGATCACTTTAATTTGGTTTGACAATCTCACAGCTATCCTCTGCTCTCTTTTCAGTTCACCTATTATGGTCCTGACCCGGTTCACAAGTACCTAACTCTAGTGGTGGATGATGGGATACAGCCTCCTGTGGAGCTCAGCTGCAAAGACAGGAACATCATGGCTGCCACCTTCATTCGCTTTCTGCACAAAAACATTGGTCCGTTTCAGTCTAATGTGATAACGTTTGCCTTTGCTGCACTGATGAAACTGTATTTTGTGCAGACAGCAGCAGTAATCAGATGATGTTGTCCACAGGTGGCTCTGAAACCTTCCAAGACAAGGTGAACTTCTTTCAACGTGAACTCAGGCACATCCACTCCAAGAGACCTCGCACCAAGACCTGCCTAAAAATCACCCGACACTCCATTCTGGACTCGGTGAGCGCTGCCTTATGGCAATATAAAGCTGTTTCCTCAGTAGGTTTGTAATCTTGACAATCACATGACAATTCTGACTCTCCTATTTGTCTGTCCATCTCGGTGTTGCTCAGTCCCTGAAGGCTACCAGGAACTTCTCTGTGTCAGACTGGAGTAAGAACTTTGAGGTTGTGTTTCAGGATGAGGAAGGTAAACAAAACATGAATATAGCTGAGATTCATGATGTCTTCAGTGTGTGTTAGAGGTCTAATTCAGTACTGAACATTTTTACTGTTACAGAAAGCACATAAACCCTAAAAGCTCTTAAAATGACATCAGAATAAAAGTTGCAGACACAGTAGAGAGGAGACCGCTTACAGTTATCAGCTGCTTATATGGCTCAAAAAGCTTGGGAAAGAATCATTCCTATATAGAAGTTAAGTCTTCTCACACATGAAAGCATATGGAAAACCATTTTAAAACCCTGTTAAACTAAAGTTAGTTGAATTTTTGTTGGGATTTTTACTTTACTCCCTGACTTTGCCTCACAGACCATCTGCTTTCCAGCTGGATACCTGAGGCTGGCACTGCGTGCATGTTGAAATCATGACGGAAAAAGTAATTTCTCTTAATGAAAAATGAATGTGCACAGGGAAAGCACCTGTGGCTGAAGACGCCATTGATAATGACCTAGTCACATAATGCTCCCAAGGTGAAACTTTGTAGATCAGTGCTGTTTCCCTCCATGCCACTACTTGGTAAGCGAGCGAAAAACAGCAATGTCTTACCTTTGTTGAGGTAAAAGGCAGAAGAATTTTCAGGGAGCCGGTAAATATCAAAACTGTCCATTGCATACCTTCATGTAAGATATATATACAAGTAGATGGTAATCTGCATGAGAAATGAAGCACAACAACAAAAAATCTGTTAAAACAATCTTCCTCTTGTAGTGATCAATTTGACCCAAACAGACGTGATCACTGTAAGTGGTTTCCATTGGTTCCATTTAGGTGACCACACTGCTAAAACCTTTGACATTTCTCTGCAGCTCTGGATTGGGGAGGGCCTCGCAGGGAGTGGTTTGAACTGGTGTGTAAGACCCTCTTTGACACCTCCAACCAGCTGTTCACCCGCTTCAGCGACAACAACCAGGGCCTGGTAAGTTTGTCTTTTCAACCAGTTCCTCATTCAAACCCACTTATGGACACATAGTGCAGTTTAAAAAAAATCAGAGCGCATTCATCTTCATTTTCCAGGTGCACCCAAACGCTGACCGGCCACCCCACCTGCGTCTGAAGATGTACGAGTTTGCAGGTCGCGTCGTAGGGAAGTGCCTGTACGAGTCTGCTCTGGGTGGGGCCTACAAACAGCTGGTCCGAGCTCGCTTTACGCGTTCCTTCTTGGCCCAGATCATTGGCCTCAGGATGAACTACAAGGTATAGAACACAGTGCGTTCCCACAGAAAAGACTCGGACGTTGGAGGGTCATGTTTTGATTGTTTACCCTCTGGTGTCAGCTGGTCTGTCTCATCACTTCAATATTCCTCACAAAGCCAAGAAACCTGATTTGTTTCTTGGCTTGATTCATTTCATGGAGAACAAGCCAGCGTGTTTTGCCGTTTGTCCAACTTCCTAAGATTTGAAAGCTGAGAACTAAAGCCGACCCAATCATCTTTTTTATCCCTCCACCGAGATGATGAAATACCATGTTTATTTAAAAACGTCATATTCTTGTGTTTTCGTTTTATTTTTCCACACGCAGTACTTTGAGACAGATGACCAGGAGTTCTATAAAACTAAAGTCTGCTTCATCCTAAACAATGACGTGAGTGAAATGGATTTGGTGTTCGCCGAGGAGAAGTACAGCAAGTCAGGACAGCTGGAGAAGGTGAGGCAACACTTTGGAGAGGAACCTCCCCTTTTATCCCTGATGTAATTTCACAGGAGATAGAAGCAATAAACCAAACAAAAGAAACCATATTGCTCGTTTGGCAAGCGTTACTCTTACAAGAGGGGGAGTGGTGAGTTTACATAAAGGTGGACGGGTGGAGTTTGGCATTTGTGGCCCTTTTTAAACTTTGTTGCTCAGTTATAAAATACCACAAAATAACAGGCTGTGTAAATCCCTGAGTTGAGTTCAACCTACTTCTTTTAATGTATTGCTCCAAACTGGATTAGATTAATTGTCCATTTACAATAATACTGACAAGTGTGTGACAGCCAACACGTGTTCGACCTGTATAAATAGATTTTACCAGTCAAGAAAGTGTCTTTTATGTAATTTCTTTAATATTTATTATTTATTCTGCCACATGTTCCCTTGCAGGTGGTGGAGCTGATATCCGGGGGATCTCAGATTGCTGTTACCAATGAAAACAAGATGCATTATCTGAACCTGCTGGCCCAGTACAGACTGGCCAGCCAGGTGAGAGATGAGGTGGAACACTTCCTGAAAGGTGAAGAAACTATCACAGCTGCTGTCTGACATTTTTTTTTTCTTCTCTCTCTCTCTCATTTGAGTTCTCCGGTAATGTTCATGTAATTAGTATAATTTCCTGATCAATTTCAGGTTTGAACGAGTTGGTTCCAGAAAACCTGCTAGCCATATTTGATGAGAATGAGTTGGAGGTATGTGTGTTGATTCTAACAAAATCCTGTTGATGTTTAAAACACTGCTGGGTAATTGTTATTTGCTTTTCTTTTAATCTCTTCACAGCTGTTGATGTGCGGCACCGGTGATATTAACGTGCAGGACTTCAAGGCCCACGCTGTGATCGTCGGAGGATCTTGGCACTTCAGAGAGAAAGTACGTTGTAGGAATTTTCTGTCTCTGATTTTCTTCCAATCCCTGAGCAAAAATGTCTGAGCATGTTGACTTTTTGTTCTCACAGGTGATGAAGTGGTTCTGGGCCGTGGTGTCCAGCTTCACCCAGGAGGAGCTGGCTCGTCTGCTGCAGTTCACCACCGGCTCCTCTCAGCTTCCCCCTGGTGGTTTCAACACCCTTTGCCCCTCTTTCCAGATCATTGCTGCCCCCACACACAGCACCTTGCCCACTGCACACACGTGGTGAGTAGGAAAACACAAGTATATTTACTTACAGGATGAGACTTCAGACTTTAGTGAGGGGTCTGTGAGTGTCTGTTTATTGATTGCTCACTCTGGTCCAGACCAATGGTCAACTTCAAAGTTTGAAAAGTGAAGCCAATGTGAAAGTACTTTAATCCTGCTTTAATCCTACGTTAAGCCAGCAGGGGGCGACTCATCTGGTTGTATTGTAGTCTATGAGAAAATTAGCCTACGTCTCACTTGATTTATCACCTCAGTAAACATTGTAAACATGAGTTTATGGTCTCAATCACTGGTTTCAAGTCTTCTTCAGTACAGCATGATGTTTATTTAGTTAGTAAGGGTCCCATTTAGAGTCAAATAGACCATAAACAGGGGATGATTTAGGGCGTGGCTACCTTGTGATTGACAGGTTGCTACCACTTGCTACTGGTAGTTGTCACCACACAACTTAAAGCTTTTCTGTTTTTATTTCATGAAAAGTAATTATAACATTTTTGATCACCTAAAAATCTCTTGTTCAGTGTTGAGTTATACTTAAAGCGCCACCCTCTTGTGTCAGTTCCGGTTCCAAAAAACCAAGATGGTGACGGCCAAAAAACTAAACTCAAGGCTTCAAAACAGCAGTCTACAAACCAATGGGTGACGTCACAGCTTCTGCCCGGCCTGGGAGGTCTCAGACAAACAATTTAACTAACAAAGCTAAAAGAAAAAAAAAAAAAACAGTAAAGAAAAAAGCTTTTCTTTTGAAATGCTTGTGCATTGTTAGTGTGCTTCTTCCTGTCAAACTGCTGTTAATTGACGTGAGCGATGTTTGAAGTAACGTCACCTGCTGAGGCGGCACGGCTATAATAAGGCACCAACTGCTGAGGTTGGTGGTAAAGCTGTGTGCTTTGTTTGCATTAAATGTTGCTGTATTCAAAGAATACAACTTGAACTGTGAATTTGAGACAAAACCTGCAGAAACATCCAGAAACTAGAGATGAGAAGGAGAGGACAGCCGAGGGGCTGCTAGCTGAGATACTAAAGCAGCAAAGACTTTTTTACAAAGCTGCATGCAACAAAAGAAGGAAATGTAAGTGTTAACGTTGAGTTAAATATTAAGTTTTTGTTATAATGGAAACATTACTACCCAAAACAGTCAGTCATGTTCAGTTCAAAGACTCCTGCATATAATGTAATTTTCTTAATAATATGCCGTTTGCAGTGACTTTCAATACTATAAATGCTGAAAAATAAGTGCCCAGTGCGTTTTCTATAGTGATAAAATAGAAAACCCCCCCCGCTTTAGATCCACAATGTGTAGATATGTTGTATAAATGCTTTATCAGGATTTAAACGTTAGCTGACTCTCTGTGGTCCAATTTTCTAGTTTTAACCAGCTGTGCCTCCCTACATACGACTCCTATGAGGAACTGCACAAGATGTTGAAGCTGGCCATCAGTGAGGGCAGCGAGGGCTTCGGTATGCTCTGACTCTGGCGTCACTGCCACTGTGGTTCCACTTGTACAAGAGGAGACCAGCACTCCAGTGCGCCGGTTGAACAGTGGCCTTCTTGGCAGAGAATCACCTATAAATACTCTCTCAGGATGAGAGGGCATTACAGAAAGTCCTACAAAACTGTCCTGAAACTGGAACTCAGTCATATGAACTCGAATGCTACTGTATGTATATAAAATATCTCGCTTTTGTATAAAAATTAAAAAAAAAAAAAAAAAAAATGGAAACCAGGAACTGCTGAAAAAGGTGAGGTTTGGGCTAGCTGTATTTCTTAATGCTAAAGTTTGCTTAGTTTTATATGTTTGAAATTATCCTAGAGCAAAGGCCTTGAGTATTACTTTATAACTGCTTCTTTTGCATTTTGCAAACTGAGGAACACTTTAAGTGCAACAGCGGCCTACATGTGATGTGGGTGACATCTACAGCACTTTGGCCTTAATCGATCAGGGACTGATGTGTGTTTGTAAATATATAATATCACTCTTTTATTCCAATACTTGTACATACTAGTGTGTATATATAGGTTTTGATCTTGTTACCTTTTTGGTTTGACATTTACAGAGGGATTTCTTTATTGTTGCACATTTTGATGGGTTGACAGTTTATATAATTTCTATAAGTTTTTTTTTTTTTCTCTCTCAGAAAGAATGGGTTTTAAAAGAAGCCAAGTAATTTCTATTGTTTATACATGTTTTTAATTTATTGTGTTTTGGGGAAAAAAACTATTTGTGTTGACCCATACTGTTGAAAATATGTCTGGAGTGTTTTTGTTATGTTTTATAACCTGCCTTACTGGTGCCCTTTGCCTCTGATTGTATTAAGAGGGGTGCGTAGGTGAGCGATGCTTAGTCAACAATAGTAAGTGTATTATGGCATTTCTGCTAGTACATGCAGGGGTCACTGTGGATGTTAGGGGAAGCCCATATATAACAAAAAAATTTTGTTATATATGCTGTACCCTTTTTACTTTTTCGTTCACAGCCTTTTATAGGTTTACCTCAGAATCTCCTTTTTCATCCTCTGACACAGGTGCATCCACATGCAGTTAGTAGATAGCTGCCTCCCTCTAGTCCTCTAACCTTTAGCCATATTAGCCACATCCTCAGTCAACTGGATCATTATATCAATGGAGATTATGTCCCTGTTTTGTTTTCGTTTGTTACTGTAAAACTATTTATTTTTAATGCTGTTAGTATTGTTAATATCCTGAGCCAACAGAGTTGTTTTCTCTTTTTGTTTTGCTGTTCATTGTTATGTAGCAGTTCCTTTGCTGTTCCCGGGTTTACATGTTCAGTAGCCATTTTGTTCTAGTCTGTGCTGCCAGTCAGATTGTTTGTAGGAAAATTCATGTTTAAACTCAGAACGACAGAAACGGTAATTTATCTCGATAGTATCTGTTCACGTTCTCCGCAGAGCACTCTGGGTCCAGTGTCGCCACTCCTCACATTATTCTCACAGTCAGCAGTTAAAAAAAAAAAAAAAAAAAATGCTGGTCTCGGGCCACTAAAGAGATTTAACTTCATTGTTGTCGAATGGCAAAGAGGTTTTGACTGGACTTGCAGCAGGTTGGGATTTATTGCGTTGGCTCACCAGAGTCACCACAGTGTCCACTTGGGATCTGATGTGCATTTGTTTGTGCTTTAGCTGGCCTTTTATAGTGTTAAGAGGTTTATAAGAGGGTTTGTTTGGGTTGTGCAATGTTGACCTGATGTACTGAGAACCGCGGGGGGAAAAGTGCTTATGAATTCATTAAGGGTGTGTTTTCTGCACTAGTACCAATGGCCGGTTTCATATTTACCATAAAGTAAAAGTAGTTTAAGCATAACATGTGTTAGTTGTTTCATGCGATATGAGCATTATAAATGAATATGAAGGAGGTCTGTCCTGTAGTTTTATGTTAATGTTTAATGTTTTTGCTTTTCATGAGCATCGACTACACTGTTTTATGTTTGGATTGTTTCTGGGTTAGATGAGTGTGACTTTTACGATGTAGATATTGTGAAATATTTGCTTCTGATTTTGAAGCTGGGATACTATTTTTCTTTCTTTTTTTTTTTTTTTAAACGGTAAGCCTTTGCTGACGAATGTTGGAGATTCTCTGCACTGCAGGTCCTTTTGTTTATGGGAATAAAAAAAATGACAGACTGAATTGTTATCTCCTTATCTCACTTTTTGTGCATCATGTTTGGATTATGTTAAGCAGTGTGGTTACACACCCTTTCTACACTTTCAGAACTGGATTTGGACTCAGGGATGACGACTGATGCTGAACATCCAGACCAGTGGTTCTTAAACTGGGGTCCAAAACGAGTACTTTGAAAGGGGACCAAAGGTGTTGTCAACATAATGAAGGCTCAATGTTTTCT
Organism: Pterois miles; assembly: GCA_947000775.1. Classification (NCBI taxonomy): domain Eukaryota; kingdom Metazoa; phylum Chordata; class Actinopteri; order Perciformes; family Scorpaenidae; genus Pterois; species Pterois miles. The sequence goes on along the minus strand of CAMQGK010000471.1, from coordinate 13,347,619 downwards.
ACCTTTACTCAAGGTTAAGAACAGAAGATGTACGACTTGTAACGCCTCATCCCTGGTAACATTATCTTCTTTACCTTTATTTCACCGGGAAGTCCCACTGAGATCAACATTTATTTTACGAGAGACCAAAGTAGCCGCCGTACAAACTCAGAGCACAACAAGATACAACTAGATATACAGTAATTCATATTAAACAGAAAACAGCCGTTTAACACAACCACATTCTTTATGATGCCTCTGAATTCATCAATGGATATGAATGTTTCTGATTTTAAGTCTTTTCTCAATTACTCCATATCCAAGGTGCTTAATAGGAAAATGTCATTTTCCTGAGATTTGTCAAAACCCAGGGTACATTATTAATACGCTGGCCAAACCTTTAATTAGAAGAGGCCTTGAATTTTTTTGATTTGACTATTTTATAACGATATGACTACATGTAAAGACATCATTTGTTTATTTGCTTTCTCGGCCAGCAGAGTACATGTTTCAGACACAAGGGGGCAGTGGCTCTACATGTGGCAGGAACAGAGGATCCATGCTTCTGCTGCTGTCATCCCTCAGGACAGTTTAGCAGCAGTAAATGATGAGGAGCTTCCCTGTCGTCAGCTGACCCTCCACCACTTTCAGCCTTCAACACAGTGAGTATCCCCTCCATTACAGGCATTTCTCATTTCCCCACACCAAATATACAATACATACCTCACCAGCACGGGAAAATAAACAGTTCACATCAGCTGAAGACTTAATGGAATCAATCTTTTGAGAGCTCTGCTGTGCGCGAAATGTGATAACACCAAACTGAAAAACAAGTCCTCCCTTTCCTTTCACCATGTGGAAATGGTGGCATGACTGACAGTCGTATCAGCCCAAGACGTGATAGGCTGCATTGACTGAATGTTTGCTTCCTGAGTCATACCGTGTCTGATAATGGATTTTTTTTTTTTTATTATTATTGCTTTGCTCGACGGCTTTGAACATGGAGGCCCTGTGGTCCTCCACGCTATACACACCCACGTGTTCCTGGCGTGTCTCCTCACACTGTGGTCTGAACACTATCAGGAGCAGGCTGAAAGGCATCTTGAAGTACTTGGAGGCAGGAGTCCAGTTATTTGGTCTTGGCATGCACCTGTGGATTTGCATAATGGTCTCTCTCTCAAATTTCCCCCAGGAATGCTTTGCTAAAGAGGGACCACAAATCAGAAAGTCATCGTCTGGCACTCGCTAAGAGTAATGTACCATGTTGGAACGCTCGTCCTTCCCCCAGAGAACCTGTGGGAGATCGCTCAACAACAATGCTGCACATTTTTGTAAATTCATCTGATGATACTAATTCCCAGGGAAAACATGTTTCTCAGACAAATTTTCCATGTACTATTCCATAAACATATCCAGACCTGCTCGGGTTTTTGGGGTTCGGGGGTTGCCAAGTTCCTGGGTGAGCCAATTTATGGGTGGTTCTCTTCAACCAAAGAATTCACATGATCGAAAATACAGTGCCTCATTTCCCATCTCTGAGTCAGACACCCTGCCTCTGAGGAGACGTCCATCAGTTTCTCCGATCATAATTGTCCGCAGACAGTGATCTCCGCAGGGCAGAGAAAACAAATGTGGCACGCCTTTAGTATCTTTAGATCTTGACCGCTCGATCCCTCCTTCCTGCTAAACAGCCATGGGGTTGTCTGCTTCCCATTCCAACATGCAGGTCCTCATTACCTGATTGGACGCCACTGATTAACTGCCAACTGGATTGGCTGCAGGTATTCATCGATGATTGGGCCGATTTTAGAGGCCAATCTTAATCAGGGTTGTTGAAGGACAGGAGAGCATCGCTCCAGCAGCAGCAGGCCTGGACTGAAGTGCACCGCAAGAAGTTTACCCTTCACTGTGGAGCGTTCCGACTTCATGTTACATGTGAAAAGGTCGTTCAGGCCTCGGCCCAAACACTGGCAAAGTCTCTGTGTGGGAGCATGCAAGAGAAGAGTTGTCTTTCTTCTTTCACTAAAATGACTTTGAATGACGTTTTTATGGGAATTTCTTAGCCGTGTCTTGGTTGCCCCATCAGAGTCTTAAACCTGCAGTAGGCAGTATATGTTTGGCATCAGTGGGCAAAAATCCCATAATCTTTAAGCATATTGTAATTCAAGAGAAAACTAGTCTTCTGCACCTCCTCATGACTCAGGCTGTAAAAAAAATCTAACCTGTGATGTGAGACTCTGACCAATCACACGTCACTTCAGAGAGAGAGTGCTCCTGTTGGCTGCGCTCTAGTTGGTGGGCGGTGCTTGGTATTTCCTCAACTGCTCTCAACATGGTTGCTGGGTCACAAACTCTCATTTTACACTAAAGGATGTTTCTGAAAACACTGGATTAGAGAAATAGTCATTACAATAACAGAATACTGATTCACATTTGATCAGCGCTGCCTAGTTTGACTGCTTGATCGGAGTTTGTGAGTGATTGACAGCTGCTCAGAGACGACAGGCTTCAGCTTGTCTCTGATTGGCTTGAAATCTTGAAGATGCCATTAGGAGCACCAGAGGAAACTGAGGCAGATGATTTTTTTTCAGATTACCTGCCTCATGCACTGCTGTCAGGATATAGTGACCGTTTTACCAGCATAACTTTTTTTCTTATCATATTTTCTCTATTTCTACCCACTGGAGCTTTAACTGGCTCCTTTTATGGCCGGTGACAATGTGGTTCTGCAGTCAACATTGTTGAGGATTACGGGGAAATGGTTGTGAGAAATGCGCATCAGAGCGATGACAATAGTCTGGCAACTAAGCGCAGCAAAGGAATGTATGGATGGGATGCTGCTGCTGATTAAAGAGAATTTCCTCTCCATCTCTTGATATTTCACAGATTCTCTGTTGCTCCTATCAATCCTCTGTGATTTAAGCGCTGAGAGCAGCCACACATAGATGAAAAAGACCTCACATTCCTCTATCAGAAACAGGACCGCCGACACATGTTTTGTTTTGAAAATGATATAAACGTCCATACGCACAGCTGAGGTCAGACACAAGCAGGAGCTTACAGCCGCAAGCAGTCTTGAAAAACTGTAAGTGTGGAGATTAAGTGTCCCCTTGCTGATGGCTGTCCATGTTTTATATGATGTTGGAGAGGGGCTATTGATTCATGGGGTTAGTCGTCCTGCTGGGATTTGCAGCTGTTTTATATTCGGTGTGTCAGGAAACATTGGAGTCCTTATACTGTATTTCCTCTGTGAAGACAGGGCCTCTGATGTAGACCGTCCCGCCATTTGACAAACACCTCTGTGCCGCTCCGCCCTTGTTGTCAGGTATGAATAGGCTGTGAAGTGAGATTCATCCTGATGTCCGCCTGTAAGTGTACATGAAATATCTCAACAACTAATTCATAGATTGCTATGAAATTTTGTACAGGCATTTGTGGTCCTCAGAGGATGAATCCTACTGACTTTGTTGATCCCCTGACCTTTCCTGTAGCACTACCAGCTGGTCCAGGTTTTCACTTATCCTCTGAAATACCTCATCTATCAGATACACTGGCACTGCATTTTGTATAGACATTCATTGTTCCCACAGGATGAAGTTTAATCACTTTCATTGACCTCTCCTTTAGCGCCACCATGAGATTTTGTGTGAAATGTGTCAGCAACTATTGGATGGACTGCCACTGAATTTTTTAGAGACATGTCCCTAAATGTTTCATATAGTGCCATCATCAGGTTAAACATTTTAATTTGGTCAATACTGTGGTTTATGACCAAAACTAATTACAATCCCACCGCTCTCAGGTGTATTACATCACTGGCTCCCAACCTGTGGTCCAGGCCAACTTTAGGGGGGTGCAAAAGTTGTCTGCACTGAGGTTGTCAAAATTAGATTTGAAAAAGATATTTTTTTTTTCCGTCTTCGTTGGCCACATCCTGATTAAACCCAGTGTTTCCGCACAGTTGTATATAAAGACTGGAATACTTGTAGAATTAGATTCCAGTAATTGTTTTCGACACATGATCCAAACATTTCCAATAAGTCCAGAGTGCTGAAATGTCAAAATAGTCAGATTTTATTGCATGTTTTTATCTAACCAAATACTCTGCTTCAATCCATATTTGTTGGTGTTTAGCCTCTCAAAAACATTTTCACTAAGGAAAAAAAAAAAAGAAAGAAGGTTAGGTTTCCAACATGCAAAGGCAGGTTGAGAACCACTGTACTACATTATACTTGCTTATGAAGTAGTATGCTGAGTATTTAGCTCAAAGCCCTGCTGCGTACAGCCTCACAGACCTGCTAGTCTGTAGGTTCTGCAGGCTTGTCTGCCCGTCTCCTCATAAACGTCCCCATGTCAAATTGTCCCTTTAACTGTACATGCATGTAAAATGCTTCATTCAATTCCTGAACCGTGGAGAGGACCAGCGTGGTTTACAGCACATTCATCTGATGTGATGAAAAACTGCATAGCTATGACTCAGGGTCACAAGGTCAGCACCAAAGTCACGGTCATTAATCCTGACGAATAGAAAAAATAATAAAGACATGATGGGATGCTTGCCGCCCTGCGGGTCTTGAAATGTGCCAAACGCCTGGTTGGCACCGACCAGTAATGAGCTTGGCATTGGTCTTGTTTCCAACCACAGCCACTACAAGACAGTTAAGAGCTCCAGGCCACTGGGTTGATCCTGAACACTGTGAGACCAGGCTCGGTATCCCCGAGAAAATCCTGCTCAACAGAGAGGCCTTGCATCTACATGGACTGAGCCAGATGCTGCGATTGTGACACTGTCCAGCCTCCAGTTAAACATATGGCGACTCAGAGAGTGTAACTACAGATTTAAATACTTTGTGTTTGTATTTCTTAACAAGTCCGATGTTTCTAAATTACGTTCCTGCTGTGCCTGAATCAAATATAGTAACTGGACCTGGAGTATCCCACACCACAATACCTAAGGCTCAGCATTTGTGAATGAATCACTGTGCTGGTCTGCGGTTTGGGCCACACCACAACAATGTGGAAGGTAAAAGTCATCAGAGAGTTTGTCAGCTCCGAGGGGAATTCACTCAGTCATACTTTCTCTAGTTAGAGGATGAGGTTTTTAAACGAGTTTCACTGACCACAGCCGTGCAACCACAACAAAAGCCACATCTGGCCAGCACATTTGCCATCTCTTTTTGTGTACAGATCAGCGATGGCCAGCTTACAGTGTGTTTACAGTGCAGCAGAGCAACATGTCACCTCCAACTTCACTGTGCCGTGAAGCCCAGTCTGTTGAGAGTTTGACAGCAGCATCAAAGACAGGATGTTAATAGGATTTTACATTTATGAGCACGTTTAGCTTGGCTAAGAGATGCTGGTGTGAGAGTCCAGGCTGGCACCTCACGCTACACTACATACTGTCAAATTTACTCAAAGGGAACTGCCAGTGAGTTTGAGGTGTGGATGGAAGACAAGAGACATACAGCACACCTGCTGGAAACTGCTGATTGAGGGGAAGCGTGTTCCTGTCCGCTGCCAAGTCATCCCGAGTAGAGATGGTCAGCACGGTAGGGACCACCCCGGTGAGAGGGGGAACAGGGCGAGGCTCTGTTTGGACTGACAGGAAGATTGACTGCATCCTATCAGCCGCTGCCTCCAGAACGTGTCCACCTCTCAGTTTAGATAATAACCGGCTGCCGCCTAAACTCTTTGAAAAAGAGACCGTGTTTTCAGCCTGATTTCCTTTCAGCTATGCTCTCAGATTCACATGACTCCTCTGGACGCTCACTGCTGCATGTAAAATTACTATGTAATCATGAGGGATAAGCTACACAACATGATATTTTCCACAAATGGTTTCTCCTGCAGCTCCCCCTTCTCATAAACTTATCAGGTTCCAGGTGTGAGGCAGCCTGAAGAGGACATGATGTAACTCATCCAGGCTCCCCTCTGCTTTCCGTGTTAGCATTGTGGGTCATGGCAGGAGTCTCTTCCTGTATAAGGGTGTCAGCCACCCAACGGGATGATGAGGATACCATCCAGGACGCTCCGGGGAGGACGTTAAAAGGCCAGAGACAAGTGAGGACATGAGAGAGGCCACAGATATGGCAGAGAGTGTTTGCTTTGCTCCGTGTGTGAGCTATGCAAGGATCTGCCTGTATATTTTTCTTTTTATGGTGACTGGTTGAAACAAGGCTCCGCAGAGGAACCCCCCCATCAAGGGTCATCACACTGCTACACCAAGAATATCAGGGAGAAACATGTATTTTTAACTACACTTTAATAAGGCATGTGAGTGTAAAGACCTTTTGCTTCGTCTCATTTTCCGAACACATGACTTCACACATTTGTTTACGTGATGAGAAACATGACTCGTTCTCTTTGAGTCATTTCAAAGAGCAGAGTGTCGTGCTTGAAGCTACGAACATGATAAGTCACCGGGGGTCTTCGTGAGCAATTACGCAAAGATAAGAGTCGTGTGGTGCTAACAAAACAAAGAACGCATTTACAGTTTTCAGCAGACGCAACAAAGTGAAACAGAACAGAAGGTGACGGATTGAGATCCAGAAGGGAAAGAGCTTGAAAGGCCTGCATGAGGTCAGTCAAACAAAACACATATCTTTGCTCTGGGCTGGTGGACAGAGGAGAGACGTGCTGATATGCCTCTGATTTAGTTTGCTTCATTTGGACAGACCTGGAGAACAGGGAAGAAGGCCCAGCGGTGACACTGGCCAGGCTGTATAACCCTGCGAACACACACCACGACCCTTGATATTCACTGTATCTCCTGCCATCACCCTGTCGTCATAATCAATCAGATTGTTGCTTCCCCTCCTCCCCTACTCTTTGTTTCTTTACTCCTGCCAATTAGCAAACATATTTCACGGATCTGATGGAATCCCCCAACTTTTTGAAGCCGTAGTCCATTCCAGACCGCCGTCATCATTTCAAAGGCTTCATCCCTTTTGTTGTAACAGGCCAACTGCTCCACAAGGACATACAAATTTCGTCAGATACCCAGCATTGTCCATGGACTGCGGTCGAGATAGTTTCCACCCGCTGAATTAATCTGTGATCTTGTTGCAGTCATTAGAGAATGCAACAGCGAGATTTTTGCGGCAAAGTAAACATTACATCAGCGAAGAATTTGCCCAGACAGACCTCTCCAAGGACGCTTTGCATGGAAATAAACCTCCAAGTAAATACAGTATGTAACACTTGAGTTTCCAGTCAAAAATCCACAGACACCATGTATTTATTACCACATTTATATGAAATCCTTCCATTTTCTGTCTTTTGCTAAGTATGAAAATGACATAATAAAGGCGGTTATGCAACTCAAGGAGTTCCTGGGTGTTTGCGACAAGGAGATTGAGCTATTTTGTGTTTAGGTTTGTGATTAACAGCCCCCAGGTTGCCTCCAGATGTGGCTTGGACTCAGACACACAAGGAGTACATTTTTTGATCAATCCCCCAATAAAAGAGTGACCCTACACGACACTATCCATCATCATAAGGGATGACGCAGTGCTCTAATAAGTAGATCCGACTCCTCGCTGCAAACATGGAATCATTCTTTTATGCTAAATGGTGGACAGATGGTTGGGTCCTCTGCAAGCAATCACAGCCAAATGATTACCAAACTTCTCATCACACACTATCGACTGATGAGATGAAAACAATGGGGTGGTGGGGAAACAGTAGTTGGACTAATATGAATTCCACCATCACAGCCTCTAATATTAGCCAGGCCTTTTTTGTGGATAATGTCACAGACTGCATCTGTCTTTGTTGTTTTGTTAAAACGCCACAGAATCTGTTTATTTTCGGAGGGAGGCTGGATCAATCTACAAACAACAAACAAAGACGGGGTTGTTTAGGAGTATCAACTACACACTTCCATTCCATTCTCCATTTGCCCATTATGAAATCCCCTGCAGGGGTTTAGACAATTTCCAAACACAAAACCGGGTACAGAACAAAATGTGCAAGATTTTAAGCCAAAATTTGTTCTAAACATCCCACGCAGTCTTGATACACAAGCCCTGTGATTGATTCCTCGGGGTTATCTTATCTCAGGGCCAACGCAGTAAAGTAGAAACAGTTGAAGGACAATTTTATGACGTTATCGTTTTGTTAACAGCTCTTGATAATTGTCATGTCTGTCATCATGTATTTTTCTACTCAGCTGTCATGCTGTTTTTATTCTTTTAGCCATTTACCTCTTCCTTAGATAAACACTGCTCCGGACTGTGCCAAGCCTGTCCATGAAGAATGGAGGCTGCTGGTTACTCACTTTGACATTATAGAAACAACACTGGGTCAGTTATCATGCTCAGTTCACCCCATAATGACAGAGTGAGTACAATCTTGATATGTGCTTGTGTTTTTGTGATTCATTACATTATATATTACCGGTGTCTTGCATCTTAATGTTGTCACCAAAGCTCCCACTGTGGAAACCCTGTTCTTATCTTTGGATTGCAGAGTATAATTTAAATAAAAAACCTTTCTTGTAGTCAGCTGTGATACAGCTGCAGCTTGGTTTGAATATGTGAGAAACAGTAGTGGAATAGACCTACATTTACTGAAGTAGGCCTGCCTTACTTAAGTAAACCAATTTAGTAGATAATTGCATGCTATTTTCCATTTTATGCTACTTAAGCTACTTCATTAGGTTATAAGTGAGGGGAATATTAGCTGATTATTGCTCCACTTCATTTATCGAACAGGAATACTTCAATGTTTTAGGAAACATGCATAATCACTTTCTTGCCAAGAGTTACAGTGCCTTCAGATGAGGTTGTGTTTACTGTGTTTATGAGTTGGGGCCCATATGAACGTCCCCCTCGTGTCATATTCACGACCTTGTTTAGCAGCAGTGTTCTTCACAACTTAACTACTCAAACGCCGCGCATATGGTGTACACTACTTCCCATCTCGTAAACACGGTAAACATTTGAACCGCATTTGAAGGCACCGTTATTTATACAGTATGTCTGTCCTTTACAGCCAGCAGCCACTTAGCTTAGCTTAGCACAAACACTGGAAACAGACTGGTTGTGTTTGAAGGATAGAGCTAGGCTAGCTAGCCAAGAATAAGTCTAACACACAAAGTAAACCGCGACTTTTTTGTACGAAAGTAAACAAACTATTATGTTAATTATTGAGCATTAGCTGTCCTGGTACAGTGACTTTTGTTACTTAGGGACAAAGCCAGGTAGGCTAACGTTAGCTGTTTCCCCATGCTACCAGTCTTTGTGCTAAGCTAAGCTAACCAACTATTGGCTGTTGCCTTATGTTTACTGGACAGACATGAGAGTGATATCAAAGTCCTGACAAGAATGCAAATGAGCGTATAAATGCTAAACGATTTGTTTAAGTTTTAACATGAAGCCTATGAGTTTATCATGTTACATTGGTACAGATTACCCAAAATAGGCTATGCTAGTTCAGATTAGCTTATAGTTCCCTTTTTGCCAGCTATGACATTAAAATGCATTGCATTTTAATGCATCAGTGGTTAATTGATCCAATGATATAATGTTCACATGAACCACTCTGCTGCATAATTACATTTGATAGCCTACTTTAAGTACATGTTGCTGATATACTTGTACTCAAATAATTTCTTATTGCCAGGCTTTTACTTGTAAAGGAGTAGACTGTAGCAGATCTGAATACTTCTTCCTCTGCTGATTGGAAAATAAGAGCCCGGCAGCAGCTGCTGGTATAGGCCTTACATCCCATGACCTGCTGGGAAAATAACTTTGGGTAAGTGACACCTTTCACTGTCTTAGATGCCCTTGGGCAAGGCATTTAGCCCTGACCCGGACTGTAGTTGCACTGAGCTGGTGTGAATGTGCATAGAAGTGAGTGTGAAGGGCACACTCCTCATGTGCAACTTTCACTATATAAATAAAGATTGAAATATGATATGCATTGCTTGACCCATCAGAAATTCAAATGCACTGACCCAACACCAATTCCACAAACTCGGTATGCATTTCACATATTTCAGCCCTCCCGACCTGATGATGATAAAAGATGTGCAGTGGGTGACCGTTGGGCCACGTACGTAGGCTTGATGCGTTGCTCATGATGCCATGTGAAATCACGAGGATCAGCAGGATAAGTAAACTCACCCCTTCTGGCACTTGAGGCTGTTTAGCAGCATGTCTGTCTGCGGGCTTATTAAAACTTGGCTCCCTAATGAACATTCGCCCTTGAAGCCTGCTGAGTGCTTAGTGCTGCTCAGGAGACGGGGCTCTGGACACACGGGGCCTCGCTTCCTGCTCCCTACGGAGCGCTCCAGTATAAAACTCAGCTGTACCGGCAGGCTGGGGTAGAGTCATATAAACACTTTTACATTACAGTGAACTGGAATGTTAACAAAAGACGCAAGAAATTTCTTCTTCCTCCGTGTTTTTTTTTTTTTTTTTTTTTAGCGGAAATTTATTTTTTCCGAGCTGATGGGAAGAGCAATTTAATAATGGCTCTACGGCTGTTTTTTGTTCATACTTTTGTCATTGTCATCTTTGCCTGGGTGATTCAAACCCCAGTGCTGCGGCATGGGCAAGTGGGAGGAAAAGGCATGCTATGACTTCACACTCCATTGTGGACATGCCAATTTATGTGAGTGTGTGTGTGTACACCGGATAAAATTGAATGTAGTGAAGGCTTGTAGACAGTGTTACACAATAACGCAAGCAGCCCAACAGCTCCCTCAGGGGTGTGATTTATGAGCATGTTCACTGATGGTAGACATCCAGGAACTAAAGACCTACAGACATGGAAATCCTATTCTGAATAATCTATCTATCCATCTATTTATCTGTGACTTTACAATCTATCTCACTGAACTTCTGTGACTGAGATGAGTTCGACACAAACTAAAAAAAAGCAGTTCAAAGAGATTCCACAAAAGTGCCATGATGAATGGGGCACTTTTCCCCCCAAACATCTGTCGGAGGCCTTGGTATCTGTCCGCCTGGGGGGCTCTAGGAGACAGGTCAGCACAGTCAGAGAGGCTTCCTCCCTGAGCCTCATGCCTGTTCTTCCCCTTAGTCCTGTCCCATGGATCCCATGGTCATAACAAGGTTTCATTGATGGCCGTCGTACCGTCTGGACTGAAGTTTGCTCTTTGTTATATGCTGCTGTTGGTGTTACCCTATTGACCCTTCGCGCTGGAGGGATCCCCACCCAACACTGGTGACCGATAATTAGCGAAAGCCTGTGGCAGAAAACACTTTGAAGTCATCTCGGCTAATTGTCGTGTCCTCCCCTTTTCTCCTTAAAGGTCAACAGAACGTAGGTTATGGCAGGCCAATGGTTTGTTCCGACTAAATGGACTATGGGGAAAAGGTTTAATGGATTGAAAAATAACAAATTTATCATGCTTAATATGAAGCTATTCAGCTCAAATTGACCTCATGCGGGGGGTTAAATCGCATCATAACTTTCTGGCGCTTGAACTTCACTGTTAATTGGGGGCAGTGAAGAAGATTTTTCATTCACCTAACTGTTGCTGAAGAGCACATGATTCTCTGCTCACAGCTAACCAAGCATGAGGCCCGTCCAGCGGGAGCGACATCAGCATTACATGAAGCTACGTACGGGAAGAGGAACACTGCGTGAAAACAGAGCTACAGCAATTAGTTTGGCCCAAACATACTAAACTGATGTGGAGTCGTGTCCGAGGCTGGAAGGCGCGTGTCATCAGTGAGTCAGTGGGGTTTATGCATCATCCATTCCCAGCCGCAAAAGGTAAACAGACCGTAACCTGTATTACTCAACAGTCTGCAGTCTAATATCAAACAACAACTGACAATTCGGGTAAATCTTTCCTTTTATCCTGCGTGAGGTCGGACTGTTGAGTGGGTGGTTTTAAAAAACAACTGTTTTTTTAGTGTCTGTGCCACAATTGTTTGTTCTGGAAACCCTCATACAATTTTGTGGGTCTAGTAAACAAGCGCGACAATTAAAAACTTCCAGGGAGGAATTATAGCAGACAGTGTTACGAATGCACTCAAATTTCAATGCAACCATTTGGGGTATTTTAAAGAGGACCTATTATGCTTATTTTCAGATGCACACTCGCGTTTTATTTTTTTGGGTTTGTACTAGAACATGTCCACATCCCTTAATGTTCAAAAAACACTTTCTCATAGTAGCTGTGTCGCTGCACCTCTTTTCACCCTTTTTTTGAGCTCCTGCCCAGTGTTGCCAGATCTCATGATGGTCTATACAAAGCAACTAACCCCCGCAAAAAAGCCCAAAACAAGCAACGTTGCCTACCTACCACAATATAACAGAGACAGGCGGCCACTTGATCCCTCATTGCATTTTGCATCCATTTTTAGCTTATAACTACACTTTTCTTGTTAATGAAACCTAAAGAAGTTGAACATTTTATTTCATTTTTGTATTACTTTTTAGCCTGTAACTTAACATTTTTTAACTAAATTTAAAGAATTTGAACATTTAATTTTTGCATTTCACCAAAACAACATGATGTGCTCATATATCACACTTACAAAAACGGCAAACTGCCTTTGAATCATCCTCCACCTGAGGGTGAATCCAATGTTTAAGCCCACTTTTTTCCATGTTTTACCCATTGGCATTGTTAGTTAAACTCCATCAACCCCAAGAAGATTTGTTCATCAACAACACTGAGTGCCAGTGAGCGACTGTCAGACTTGATAGTATGGAGGAGAGCGACAGGAGAAAGCCAAAATTAGCAGCTACACTTTAGAAACAAGCCCAAAAAACAACCCCCGATTAAGAAGAAGAAGAAGAAGAAGATCAACCTTTATTAGTCCCACTAGGGGAAATTCAATTTACATTCTGTTGTTAACACACACATGCACATACAGGACCCATATACATGCAACGATGGAGAGATGTCAGAGTGAGGGGGCTGCTCCTGACAAGCGCTGCGAGCAGTTGGGGGTTTTGGTGCCTTGCTCAGGGGCACCTCAGCAGTGCCCAAGAGGTAAACTGGCACCTCTCCAGCTACCAGTTCACACTCAGTTCTTGGTCCATGTCGGGACTTGAACCGGTGACCCTCCGGTTCCCAAGCCAACTCCCTACAGACTGAGCTACAGCCGCCCCCAATTATTACCAATAATTACAAGCAACCTTTCAGAAAAACAGGCCCAAAGTTGCTCATAATAAGCAGACTTGGCAACTGTGCTCCATCCCCGTCTGCTCTGATTGGTCAGCAGCCGAACCAAACTCTTCGGACTCCGCTCCAGTTCCACTCAAACTAGCTTTGTTTGAGGGTGTGGTAAACTAGCTCCTGGGCTACTTGGTGACATCACCATGTTACGGGAAAAAAGGCGGGACTTCAAGCAAGGCGTTTCAGGCAGTTCAGGAGCAGTGTTTCTGTGGGGGCGAGCAACTAACTCTCTTTGGCGTGGACTTTGGGCTTTGTAACTTCACAGAACTTTTACATGCACAAAACGTATATATAACCCACTAAAGGAAAGGAAAACCACAAACATGATATGTCCCTGTTAAATATATATATTTTACTTTCAAAATGATCTACATTACAGGCTGTTTTATTGATAGCTACTTGGTGTAAAATATATTGAAAAAGGAGTGACCCTCTGGAGGCAATACGTAAGCAGTCAAGTGAGTAGAATATAGCTCTTTCTGTGTAGCTGTGAGCAGTTTTTACTGGTCCTGGTTCAAAAATAAAAACACCTTTATAAGATCTGCATGACACTTATTAAAGTTAGATATAAAATGAGGAAATAGACCCAATGGGGCCCCTTAATTCATTTTACATATGTCCAGAGAGGCTTCAGATGCATGCCTGAAAATTGCACACGCCAGATTTAGATGGTTAACTACCGGGAAGTCCTTGGCAGTTTGGTGCCAGACAGTTGGCATGAACTCAGAGGTTCCTGTCTCACCTTTGCCCCAATTTCTAAAATATCCCAGCTAATATTGCCTCTGCACCATTCATGTTATCTGTTATGAAACTGTGTTGAATAGAGCCATCAGTTTTGGGAGATAAGTGTGTGGAGCTGTTTTTTCTCCTGCGGTGGGCGGGGGGGATGTTGGGTAATTGGAGCAGATATCCATTTCTATCCTCCTGGTAAAGCTGCTAATGTGGAAAATGCTTGACCTTGATTTTCCGTGGTCGGCTGGTGGAGACACCATGAACGGGGGGACTGAAGCTGCGAGGCGTGTGGACCATCTATCACCCCTTCAGGACACATAGCAGCTGGGCCAGTCCAGAAGGCCTTGTGGCCAGGTCACAGCCAGGAGGACCAGAGAGAAGGAAGCCCACAGGGACCAGGCCAACAGCTAGAGAGGCACACTGAATCGAGGGTGAGGGGCCAGGAAAATTGAAAGGGAGGGGAGAGAAAATGGGGAGGAGGGAGGAAGAAAGCTCCGGGTGAAAAGCCAGGATGATCTATTACACACATTAACCCCTCCCTCTGCTTTTTCTTTTGTCAATTCTTCTAAGAGCCAAAGAAAACATGACGATGAAATGCTTCAAATTTACAAAAATGCATGTCACAGAGGGCATAATCTCCATCCTACACGTATTTAGACATGACTGCCACTACTGATTTATGTTGTGATTGATATGAATGTTTTACGTTACCTCTGGCTAATGACTAGAAAGGCCCCACATCTTTGGAAAAAGTGTGTTTTCTGGAAAAGTTATGGCAAGTTCTTATTTGACCTAATTGGCTGCCAGCGTGATCCACCCTTTGAATCTGCTCCAGCGCCATTTATCATGCAGTAGTGTGACATCATTCGATGTATTGTTCATAGGAGACACTTTTAAATCAAACTTCAAGAGACAGGAGGACTGCGCCACAAGATTCAAGGCTGAAGTGGTGGATTTAGAAAGCATTTACAGGACTGAGCTGTAGATTTTAACTGACCAGAGTTGTAAACATTAGCGTATTTCAACAGCCCACCAAGGCTGCCACTGATAAAACTATTTGAATGTGATAACCATAAATCCACAGGAATCTTCCTCTTTCTGTATTTACATCTGATCCGACTCCCTTGGCCCATCAAATCCACTTTCAGTTAACTGTGGGGGAGAGAAATGGACAGCTGTGATGAGCTTTCTTTTACATAATGTGATGCAGCTTCCTGGATCGCATTTCAAATAACAGCAGTGGTTTACTTTTTGCATATCTCGCCCCTAGATGGTAGCAGGAGGGCAGCATCTGCCTTACTGTCTATCTTTCTTAAATTCCTATTGCAGTGAACAAGCATCCACTCAAATATTCAGGGAGTAGAGCCATTCAGGGAGTAGAGCCATTCAGGGCACCGGCTCCATGGGGGTTCATGTGCCAATGGATAACTGAAGTTGCAACGCTGTTTATTACACCAGCAGGAAACACAAATCTGTCCACCGAGCCCCTGCTGACTAACCCTTAACATCAGGAAGACAAGATAATTTAACCCCATCAAGTCAGGCAGAAAACTGTCCTTTTGACCTCTTTTTAAACCTCTGAGACTCACATTAGACCCATTTTTGTCTTTTTTTTTTTTTTTTTACAGGGGTACAGAGGGGGTCTTTGAGGAGAGATAGGTCAACAATAGATGTCATACCGAAGTGGTGTACATCATCTGAAAACTGGGAACCTCTATTATGTCTCATAAGTTGTTGCAGTGATTTGTTACACAGATTTGGTACTTAATTTAACCATTTTTTACCAATTGATTAAAAATAATAATAATAATCCCTCCTAAATACTACATTAAAACACAAAGACCTGAGGAACACCATAGGAAAAGCCAGGCTGTGATTTGGTATCATATTTTTTTGACATTTTTAGATTTCTGCAAGACTTGGTTGGATGTGGTTGGTTGGATGGCAAGCACTTCTATACTGGAAATGCTCTATGTCTCTAGTTTGTGGCTGTAAAGTTTCATGAGGCTGTGCTTATCCTATAGGTCACCACAGCTCATTTAATACAGTGCGGTCAACTTTAAAAAAAAAAGTGGTCTCACTACAATGAAATGACTACTATGGGGACTAACATCATCACAGGTTAATATAATTGAGCTGTGGTGCCGCGGTAGCCTACCTGGTAGAGTCGGTGCACTGTGTATCAAGGCCAGTGGCCCAGGGTTCATAACCGACCTGCGGCCCTTTGCTGCATGTCACCCCTCTCTCCTCCCTTCATTACTGTCAATGTTCCTATTATGAAAGGCTTAATTGGATCCACAAGAGTCTCAGCTTTCCAGTGATTTATGCAATTTGAAGATTGTTTGGGGACCCCGGTATGCAGAAACATTCAAATACACCATTTTAGAATAGGCAAAAATAAAGTTTTTGCTCAAAACTGCATGTGATTGTCATAAAGTGGGCATGCCTGTAAAGGGGAGACTCGTGGGTACCATTTTCATTCACATATCTTGAGGTCAGAGGTCAAGGGACCCCTTTGAAAATGGCCATGCCGGTTTTCCTCACCAGAGTTTAGCTTGATTTAACCTCCCTCCCAACAAGCTGACATGACATGGTTCCCTAGTTTCATATGATATGTACCATCACTCTGAACTGGATACAGGCTCTGAAAGACAGTAAAGTCACTCGTGCTGATAATGTCACAGACTCATTCTGTAAATTGACAAAACCTAAAATATAAGAAGATAAAATTAGTATTGCTTGTTTCTCTAGGATAACCTCTGACACCAGACTTGACTTCATTTGATGCAGTTGGGTTGGTCATTCTACTGGTAAGAGACCATCTACTGTACATCGCAGACTGAGCTGTAATGTATGATGTATAATGATTTCTGTACAAAAGCCAAAACCGCTTGGTGAAGCTTTTCAGAGGGGGCAAATGGGACTAATTTGTAAAAGGGAAGTACTTAATCTAATCTCTGTCACAGTTTTCTTGCTGATTTCTTTCAGCACTAACATCCCCGGCAGCTTAAAGCCTTTGTTAACTGAACAACTCACACCCATAAATGAACGAGCCGATCACTCAGCCGTGAAGTAAGGCAGGGTGGGTGTGTTGCCAGTGCTATGACATGCATCAGAAACATAGCCAGTGTTGCTTAAGTCTGTCTCACTTTAACATGTTTCTGGATCGCTCTGCTTTTTGAAGTGTAGATGTGAGTTTGTATATTTTCACTTTGTCTCCAGTAATGTATAACAATGCTGTGCGAGGCTTGTACAGTAAGGCTTTGGAGCGCACATATACAGTTCTTTCACGCCAGCACTTGCAACACCCATATAAAAGAAAAAAATAAGTATGGATATCATGAAAGGCGAAGTGGAAGTGCCTGTCTTAAATAACGCCCATGTGACCTACTTCTATTACCCAGCTGACAGCACCTCATTCATACAAGCTGGGAAAGACCCAGCAGTCCTTGGCCTAAGCACATTACATTTATCCTTCTCTATCTTCAACTGTTTCCTCTTGTTGCGTGAACGCCTGTTTTATGTACACTGCTCAATCTGCCGCGAGGCGCGATGGAGGTCTTCTGTAGTATTCCTTCTAAGGAAAAGCTGTCATGTTCAATGAAAAAAAAAAAAAATACATTAATAAAGTACATAATTTCAGCTTTTACGAAGCCCTTCTCTGCCAAATGAACCTCCTTTTTTCCACGTTTTCCCTTCAGGTCCTCCTCACTGCTGCCCAGTCTGAACAATGTCAGTATTATGTTAGCTGCTGGCCAAAGGGGAAGGAAAGCTGAGGGCTTTGATACAAATGGCAAAAAAGGTGCTAACGAAGAGATTGACGTTCCTTGTTGGTGCGCTCCATTGAAAGTCATCACAGAGACCGATTCACATAGATCACTTAAAATTCAGGAGGCGAGGCTAAGAATACTTATAATGAGAGCCCTACATTCTGGGTGTAATGATACTGTTTGGCTTTCTAATGGGTACACTTGAACTCTGACCCTCCACTCGCTCAACGGTGACGAGGCAGTCGCTTTCAACTAAATGGATGCAAATACACCTCTCTTGGGACGTTCGTGCCGACAGGTAAACAGGCAGAGTCCCATTGATGGAATTCATTAGAAGCCATCAAAAATGTGTATTCGGCAGCTTCATAACATTTGCCTCGCAGTTAGAAACAAAAGCCATGTAGGAAATGGAGCAATTAAAAGCCCTAAGTATCTGGAGATGAATTAAATCCACCTTGAGCTTTCTTCATCAAACACGCTCACACATGCAAGCTGTTTGCGTCAGTGTAATTACAAGACTTGGATATTGTTATTGTTACTATGACCCTGTGCTTTGTATGAAACTGTGCAGTGTAATGCAGTTATATTTTCTGCTCTGCATTTGAAAGATGATAGGAGTGGCTTGGTTGTCATGCCAGAGTTTTCAAAGGACTCTTTGTGTAGAAGCGTCGGTCATAGCCAGAGACATCCTCCTGGTATTTATCCTAGAGTTCCTCCAGATGCTGCAAATTGTATCAAATTGGGCCACGTTAAGGCCCACTTTCATAACATGGATAGCTGCTCCACAGATCTTTAGTGATTCCTAACCAGGGGTACTTGTGCCCCAGGGGGTGCTTCTGCAGTTACCAGGGGGTATGTGAAAGATTGTTGAGTAGCTCATCTAATTAACCTCTAAAGCCGCAGCCCTAAGAAAAAAACGGCTACAATAACATACACAAAATGAATCAGGATTAGTTCCTTAACCATAAGGCTTATATACATATTTCTGGTCTCTTTTGAAATGTAATATGGAAATAATATGAATCCATTATAAGTAAACCTATTTCTATTACCATTCCAGAGTAAATGGAGATGCAATAATGGGAAAAATGGACTTTTATCCTCACCTAGTGCATAATTTAAATGTCAAAGGCAGTATCACCAACCATTTTAACCAACTTAATGTATTTTTTACCACAATCTCAGAATAAGAAATACTGTTACTACTACTGATGCCTGGGGGGGGGATGTTTATGCTTTTGTATAAACATAAGAAATGTAGAAATAAAAGAGTATGCAACATGTAAATTACATATAGTACATAATGCTAGAATATAAACAAAAATATATAAAGAAATAATAAGTACTAAAATTAGAAAATTAAAAGAAGAAGAGGAAGAAGAAGATCAACCTTTATTAGTCCCACTAGGGGAAATTCAATTTTTACACTCTGTTGTAACTTATACCCAGTACATGCAGGACCCATATACATGCATCAAATGGAGAGGTGTCAGAGTGATGGGGCTGCTCCTGACAAGCGCCCCGAGCAGTTGGGGGTTTGGTGCCTTGCTCAGGGGCACCTCGGCCTCTCCAGCTACCAGTTCACACTCAGTTCTTGGTCCATGTCGGGACTTGAACCAGTGACCCTCCAGTTCCCAAGCCAACTTCCTACAGACTGAGCTACTGCCGCCCCAAATATAAAAAATTAAAAAATATGAAAAAATATGAAATATGTACAAATATTTGCATTAAGACGAGCAACTTGGACTGTAAATTTAATGAAAATACATGTTATTATAGAATTTATAAAGCTATACTCCAGCAGTCTCCATGTTTTGGTCATGTTTACTGTTTACATGTTGATTGTTCACTGGGAGTTTTACTTCAAAACACTGTTTATTTCCACATAAGCATAGCACAAATCTTCCAAAAACATAAAAACAGTAATAAAAACATTAGCAGTGCTCAACACTGATGACTGAAGAGCTGCATGCTGTACAGGCAGATTAAATGAGAGGAGGTGGTATTGTTTGTTGTTTCAGTAGCTAGGTTCACAGCCAGCGCTCCTTGGGTAGTGGCTAAAAGGGAGCCCGCAAAATGGTGAAACTCTCGCGAGATTATTAACGTTAAGCTTTAACCTCGCATAGTTAAGACTGGGATGGGTCGTTGGGCCATGAGTCTCGCGAGAGTTTTTGAACGTATTTTGCAGATCTCAGATCAGATTTTGCGTTTTACGGGCTCCCTTCTAGACACGACCAGGCTCCTTCTCTGACTTCCCGTCGGCCCAAGCTTTAAAGCACCGTAAACAGTGACGTTATTCCACACAGCGTCGGTACCGGGTCTGCCTCAAGCTCAAGGCTCAAGCTACACACCCATGGACTCAAGAGGTTGAGTTAAAAGTATATCTCCATATTAAGGCAGCTATAACCCCTGAGCTGTGTTGCGTTTGAATGTGTGAAAACTAACACTAATTAACAAGTGAGCAGAGCATTAACATTAATTAGCTAAACGTATTAAGCAGTACGTGTAGTTAGCTAACTAACAGTAATAGATAGTTGAAATAGCTAGCTAAATATAACTGGTTAAATGGCTAGAAGCTAGGTTAGCTAATGGACAAACACTCAATATAGTCAACTAGCTAATGTTAGCTATTGTTAGCTATAAGTAATGGATAAACAGTTACAGTAGTCAGGTAGCTAACGTTAGCTAAAAGTAATGGGTAGCTAAACAGTTACAGCACTCGGCTAGTTAGCTTCAGGTAATGAATAAACACTTGAAATAACTAGCTAAGTAAAAATGCTGGTATATAGCCTAGTTTAATTGTGGATCAACAGTTGAAATACTTAGCTTAATAGAATAGATTTAGTTGAAGTAGAGAGGCTAACTAAAAGTAATTGATAAACCGCTGATATAGTTCACCCAGTTAACAGTAAAGATGTGAAGTAGTTAGCTAAAAGCAATGTATAAATGGTTGAAACAGGCTACCTAAACTAATGCAGTCTAATACAACTGCATAGCTTCTACCTGAAGGTTGTAAACTAAGTTAATGTTAAGGTTTTTTTAACAGTTTTAGAGAGGTGTTTATCATTTTAGAGGCTTACATTACACAGAAGTGTTTTTATTATTATTTAGCATACCCTCAGCTAGCTGCAGGTTAAAAATACCAGTATATAGCCTAGTTTAACTATGGAGCAACAGTTGAAATAGTTAGCTAAAAGTAATGGATTTAGTTAAGTTTGTTTTAGTTTAGTTACAGAAGTG
Organism: Pterois miles; assembly: GCA_947000775.1. Lineage (NCBI taxonomy): Eukaryota > Metazoa > Chordata > Actinopteri > Perciformes > Scorpaenidae > Pterois > Pterois miles. The sequence continues at coordinate 13,326,733 of CAMQGK010000471.1, read as the reverse complement.
TTTTTCTTTTACTTAGCATACCCTCATTGGTATAAATGCGATGGACAAAATACTTGAAACACCTGTCAGTACAGCACAATTCAATACCAGGCTGTTGTATTAGACTGCATTAGTTTTAGCTAGGCATACGTAATAAACTGGCATTACAAAGTAATGGATAAATAATTCCAAGTAGTAGTGTATATGCAGACATCGACAAAATTGTGTGAAAATGTTATTGCAACAATATCCACATTTATGTAATTGATATTCTAGTGTTAAATTACCAGTTGAAAGTCTGTTTTAATGAGCATATTTGGAGCATGACAGTGGTGTCAATGAAGGGGTAGCCTACTGGAGTTTGTCTGACAGGGCTGGAGGGGTAAATCAGCCAAAAGACGTTGAGAACCGCTGCTCTTAGCCAGCAACATGGGGCTCATAGCTTGATACAGAAACAGATTAAGACATGACTGAAGCTACAGCTGAACAGCTGAGCTGCAGCCAGCTGCTCACTCACACAGGTCACTGGGCATATAAAACTGCACAGATTGGTGCATGCCCTCGTCACCTTCTAGGATGCTGGGGTCAACTGGCCATGATCTTTGCAGCAGGGCCATTGACACCAGCAAGGCAGCACGCCTGGGGGTGGAGTGAGACAGTTGGACAGTCATAAGACAAATGCTGCCTCCTTCTCTAATTAGATTTCTCATGGGTTGCAAGATGAGCTGTAATCAGCTGTGGCACTCAGCCCATGTCTCCACACAGACGTGATGTTTCCTTGGAGATGTGACAGGAGAGACGACACCTCTGTCTCTTCAAAGTGTTCACTCTGCAACCTATTTTAAAGTTTCAGTGGTAGAAATTTTGAGAACTTTGGGTGATGGATAGGCGAATGAATGAGCAGACTACTAGTCTTCCTCTCCGGTGCTGTGTGTTTTGGATGGCAATCCTGTGAGTGGTAACGGTGCTCATGAGAGAGAAAGGCGTGCATCTTTGTGGGTTGAAAGCGAGGAGGGAGCCAACTCTCTTTGGGTTGTTTAAGATCTTATGGGAGAAGAGAAATGTGTTTCCAGACAGTCAGAGGGAAAGTGATGATGCAGCATGGACGAGATGGGGGAGATGAATGGGATCTGTTACATAACCTGTTTTCCAAGATTTTAGATAGAGATTGAACCGTTGGCTTCCCATACCTTTTACTGCTACATTAATACATGTCTCCAAACCTGTTAATTGCCAGGGTGCACGTTTTTCATGCTGTGTTATCTGTTACCCTCTACATTGAACTCTAAGTGCTTCAGCTGTGCTGTGGCACTAGAATGAAATAATGAATCTACTCTCATCAAATAAACGAGACTGCACTAAGTCAAATAATCCAGCAATCAATGGTCTGGATTCTTAAAAAACATCTGGTTTCTGAAGTTTTATGATATTGCAGTAGCCTGCCAATTCAAATTTAAATAGAAGGTAACGATAAACGCAGCTGCATTCGTGATAATCCAATAGTCTTGTTCAAAGGGATCGCAGAAAAGGACGCACAGTTAACATGATGTAACTTGGCAGAGAAAGTGCGTGTGGGCACATGGACCCCGCCGTGCCGCGAGTGAAGCAACAATACAGCCGACAAGGGGGAGTTTCTTCTTGTAAAACGCATGCAATCCCTGCAAAAATTCCCGGTGACTTCAGATCCAAGGAGGTGGTGATATTCATGGGAGCACGACTCAGACTCGCTCACTTGGAGTAGGAGTACAGCTTCAGCAGCCCTGGAGCCAGTGCGCTGCTCTCTCTGCGCCTCCTTTTCTTGTTTAACATAAACTAAAACAGATGGAATAATGTTTGCTTAAAATAACTCTTTTTCAGCACTGGAAGAGGAAAAGCTTAGAGTTTCTCACGTTGGACTGTAGTTATAGGTGCTGATTTGACAACCTGAAGACCGTCTTACCTGGGCATTATGAGGAGGTATCCAGGCTTTTTTCATTCTTGGGAGAGGATGTCGTCTTGCTGAACTCGCGTTGTAGCTTAATCGCGCACTTTTTTTATTTGCTCATATTTTAGTGGCTCTCCACAAAGCTGTAACGCGATCTGCCCTTTTACGCGGTACTTTCAAAACTTTGAATGCCCAAAATGGACCGTGCAGGATTTGCTGTTTTCGTGGTTTTGACTGTTGCACTGATGCGAGTTGGTGACAGTCACTCGGGTACGACAGGTGGGAGGAAAGAGGGCGCAGGGGCCGGCCGGGCGGTCTGGAACCAGCAGCAGTCCCGAGTGAGGAGTCAAGGTCACTCGCCAAGGGGACCAGCGGACGGTGCATCCTCCGTATCATCCGGTGAAACTTCTCCAGGGACCAGCAAATCTGCGTCTGTGGTCCGCCTGCCCACAGGCGCATCATCCCAAGGGGATGGCAGAAACATATCCAAAGCAGGACCGGCTCATGCTGCGGGCGCCTCCCGGGAAGACGTCGCTGAGCTGCGGGATGGTGCGCTGCGCACCGCCAGACACACGGGCAGCCAGCAGCACACAACCAGAGTGAACCGCAGGCAGAGCAGCAAGCCCGGCTCTGCCAGCTCAAGGAGACTTGTTGGGTAAGAATGGCAGCCAAGTGCTCTGCAGTCTAACATAAAACACTTTTACTTTGCTTTGTCAAGCTGTTCAAACCATTCAAGTTCACTGTATGAGCAGTACTTTTCAAAGAATCTGTGTGACCTATTTTACTGTACATGAGTCCATGTGGTTTACTGTAAAGTGGTGGTGGGCCCACTTAAGCATATTCTCTCTCCCTGAAAGGCAAACCAAGTAATGATGTAACATGCAGAAAATGGCTGTTGCTCCTGCCTGGATGTAGTGCATGAAACTGTCATTCAGCAGGTGAAAGGGCTGTATATGAATTACTGTAGTATATGTACTTTGTCATCAGGGTCATAGCAGGACATGGAGTAATAGCTGAGGTTAAACACAGTGCTGATTACCGGGCTGATAGTGGAGGTTTATAATGAACAGCAAATGTATATGAATGGGTGAACTGCCTTTGAACTGCTGCATTATCACCATTTCCTCCCATTACTACACATTGCAGTACATTTAAATCATAGTAGGAGAATGGCTGCAGACTGCTTCAATGTGTGCGCCTCAGTTCTGTGCTGTTGCCTGTGGCCATGCATTGTAGTGGTTGCCTTGGCTAGTGAACATTTGCAAATTTGCTTAGTGATCAGAAACACCTGTTTCTCCGATGGCTCTCTCTCAATGCTGCAAATCCCTATTTTTTTTCTTTTTTTTGGTCTCTGTTAAACTCCAAACAAGACGATGGGTTGTTTCCACATTAAAGCCCTTTTCTGTTTGTTAAATGAACCTTTGTGCATCCAGTCCTGTTTGTTCCATTGGGACAAAGCATGATACTTGAGGGGTGTTAACATAATATTCAGAGGGGGATTTGAATGGCTCGCCCTTGGGTTGCAGACACTGAAAAATATATGAAATATTTCTTTTGTGTGTCATAAAAGGGGCTCTTGCCTTTTAGGAAATGGGTTATTTATATGGCCAATTTATGGGGAACACTTAGCAAGAAATAGGAGGATTCAGCCAACTGGTTCACCATCTGTAGGCATACATATAATGTGCACTCACCTGCCTTAAGCCCTGATAACACCCAAGAGAAATGATGGACAGGGATTTTGTCCAGTAATTGTATCTGCATTTCACTGTTATGTCGTGCACCATGACTATGCCCTGATCCATCACATATTAAAAACAACATTTCTCGTCCTGTCTGTCAGCCAGACGGTTGCACTCATGCATGGTTGAATTGAGGTGCTGTCTATTTAAAGCAGTGCATAAAAGAAAATAGCTGCCTGTAGTATTAGATCCAACATGCTTTATTGCCTCGCGTGACATTGCCAAAAAAACATATTCCAGCGTTGAATGAATGGGCTTCTTTGAGTTTAAAAGAAGCATAAATGCGGTGTTACATAACGCTGCAGGAACATTACCTTAAAGTAGTCTGCACAGCGATTTTAACACTTTGATTCATTAGCTTCAGATGAATCACCGGCCACTTGTTAGAGAAAGTGTGTTCATGACACATTTCCTCTTGGAGTTCCCACTCAGCTTGCTCATTTACTGTACCCGGAGGCACTAGCAGCGCTGGGTTCACTTAAAACTCTCCCTTACATTCATGTTGACTCAGTATGACTCCCCTTCTGTTTTCACTGCACCTGTCAGACGTTTGGCTGATCCAGATAGCTCAGTGGTGAAATAATGCTCTGCCGCCTCATGTTCGGGTTTTACATATAAATATAACTAGGTGTGAACATTGCGTTGTTATCTATATATTTAACCCGGGGCATGATCCTAATTATGTAGTATAAAGTTCTCCATTACATACATGTATCCCTTGATGGAATTTGAACGTGATGACTGATGTCTTTGGCACGGGCCTGGCCTGATGTGTTTGATTTATGACAACGCTAAGCCTGCCAGAGGGCCCAAACAACTGCATGTTATCCCTGTGACGCCTCTGTAAGACTCACAGTATCTAATGAGTGCCGTCCGTCTGAGGTCAATGAGTCAATTCCCGTTATCTCCTCAAATCACCATGAGTCAGACATCCACTTACTGTAATATCTCTTGAAAAGATGATGGGGCACAGATCCATGCCAGCGTGTTGACTGTTGCCCTGAAGTTGCTCTTGCGGTCTGCTGCCTTTTCATCTATCTCGCTGCAAGAAATTGGCCCGCGCCGCAAGTGCGGATTAAAGAGTGCAAAGAATCTAGTTATAACTGTTTAAAACTTGTCATCTCTCATTTGCTCAGTGATTTATAGAAGATGCAGGGTGCTTTTCATGTCCCGTGTGTCTCGCTTAATCCCTTCAAGGTTCAGATAACTCTGTATTTGTTTTCACTCTGGACTCTCGCATAACAGAAAGGAGGGACTTGTGGGTCCACATTCAGATAGAGTTTCATGACTTGTCCTGAAATTTTTGTCAAATAAAATGCAATTATAGCGTAATCTTTATCATATCAAAAGACCAGCTGCAACAGAATGATCTGAAAGTATAACAGCCTTCGTGATCAGATCAGCTTGTCATGCAAAGGTTTGAGGCCTTCCACACTCACTGTTATTGCTCTACGGATTATGAAGAGGCCCTCAATATTACAGTCATGAATATTTGAGATAGTACTGTCTTATCTCACCTTGTTTTTTTTATGTCTTCCCTTCAGACCTAATGTCTGTGGAGGTCAGCAGTGCTGCTCAGGCTGGGCTTTGGCTCCAGGAACCAATCGCTGCATAAAACGTAAGTTAAAAACTTGATTGTCCTTTTTAAGTATATGTCATTTGCCTGAATACTCTTTTATCCAGCTACTAAACACAACAGTTTTATTCTTTGTGGCATCTTGAAGTTGCACACAAGCACACTGACATACATTACGTATATTAGAGCTTTTGAACTTCTCAGACAGAGAGACTTCACAATCTTATACACACAGGCTGAAGAAATAATACAGTAAATGGCTGCTAATGACTATCCTGTCAAGTGGAATTGCCCAATGAAAGTTTTCCTAGGGTGTTATTGCCCCCATGTCTGTTCTTTTCATGTAAGATCCTCGCATGGAAATTACCATCACTTAGCAATTGGCTCTCTGTTTAGCACGAGCCCCTAATTATGGGCGGAACTGCTTCTTCTTTTATTCGACCACAGCAGTATTGGATATCCTAACTGCCAGATAATTAATAGTGGAGTAGAAGACACAGGCTGTGAGTGAATAATCGGCTACTTCTTTGAACGCAAAGTTGTTATGACATTGATATTCTTGTCTTTAACTTGTTAATAGACTGTTAAGGGAAAATGTGCTTGTACGGTAGACTTATCATTGACTTATTCTTAATAAGGGGTCACAAGGTGCTTTACAAAGGCATTATACAAGATACAACATACACATTATACGGTATCATGCAGAAATGGCTACAGCTTCCACCAAATTTACTCTTTGCATGTCATGTTTCAATTCCACATTTACTACGACCACCATTGTTTGCTGCAGACTGAAATAACAGGTTGGAATTGGAGCTTTTTTAGAGCGAGTTATCTTTAAATTTTACGAGTGAAGTAAAACCCACACGGCAGCTGGCATCTATCTATCTATCCAGCAGCTAGCTAGCTGTACTTCTTTTTCACTTGTTTACTGTTTTTACTGTCCCTCTCTGCTAATTACCCCCCTCACACACACACACACACACAGACATGCACACACAGTTAATGCACATTTCCGCCAGTCGATTACACAACAAACTGATAGGCCCTAGCAGCCTCCTAATTAGAGCTCCTTCCCTCCTACTCAGTGCAAGGCCTCCTTTTATTTTTTTTTTCTCAAGTCCCAGCTAAAGGCACACTTACCAAGGTGTAAATTACATCTAACGTGGAGCTGCAGTTACCCAAATTAAAAGGGTAAATACTTTTAATCTGCCAGAAAGTAACAGGTCCAGTCTAACGCGCCTGTGTTAAACAAGGCAGTGCATCTGAGCAGGCCAGGGGTCTGTCCAACCATCTGGACCCTCTTACAGCTTGGCCCTCGCCCAGGTCTGACTGGAGGCTATGCTATCATCAGCTGAGTGAAGCCCCACGGCGGGCAAGGTGCCAACACAAAGGCCCCAGACTGGAGCTGGGACTGGAAGCCCCCACGTAGGAGACCTCCGTGGAGGAAAACAGGCTCAGGCTATCTTTATTCCGTCCCCGCCTGAGACTCAGGCTGCTTTATTAGGAGATGGCAGCATGAGAAAACATGTTCACAGTGGGGGAAAGAAAAGGAACTAACCTGTCGGCAGCAAGCATAAGTAAAAACATATCGCGGCTGAGCTGTGTCTAGGAAATTCTTGCTGAAGGGATTGAAGTAATGTCTGATATTAAAAGTGTCAGCTGCAAGCTTCACCCGCGAGGCTGGATTGGGTGTCTACAGTTATGGCTTCCTAACAATACGTCCTTGTTCAATTGGGTTGAGCTCAGAGTGAATATATGACAGGAATTGGATCACTAGTTGTCCAGGGAGTGCGCCTACATGTCTTTAGAAATGTGTTTATAAAACGGTCTCCGTCTGGGTCTCCGTGGGTCTGGTTGGAGATTGTTGTCTGGCTCTCTGAAGCCTCCGTCCTGCCCATGTCCTGGCAGGTTCAGAGCTGAATGTCTCTGTTTTCGGCTTTAGGATGGATGGTTAGCAGACTTGTTTGTGTGTTAAAGTAAATTCCATGCGCTGAAAATAGCCAGCATTGTGCGATAGAAAGCTTTGATCCGTTAAGAAGAACAGAACATTGCATTTCCACTGCTGATGTTTATTTCTCTTCTAGTTAAGTTGTAAGTAGAGATTGAACCTCATCGTTTTTAATGACTTAGGTTCTACCCAACCAATATTGATTTTATTAATGATGGCCACAAACCAAATGTGTGTGTGTTGTGTTTGGCTGGTAAAGTGAGGCCAGGTGTAAGCTTGGCTATCCTTGTCTGTTTACTTGCGAGTGGGATTGAAGCTCCCGTCGAGATGAATGGAGCATCTTGTTTTTGAGTCAGCACTTATTCCCCATCTGTTCATCAAGTAGTATTGCTGCCGAGATAAAGAGCAGAGGGAGGCCATATTGTAGCCTCGCCTAACCACAGTCCACCGCTGGTCTCGTCTTGAGTTATGGAACAAGACCGTCAGCTGTAACTGTTAAAACTGCCTCGGCACAAAAATTGATGAAATATTACCGCAGGTGGTCAGTTAAATGTCTCAAATATCTTCAGCCTTAATGAAAATTTCTATAGAAAATGGTTTCCATGGAATCTAACACCATTTTAAAATGCCTCACCAAGACATCGACGCCATCGTTCATAATACACACCATTAGGCTAATGGTAAGCTGTGGGAATCTTACATCTGACAGTAATCACCAAAAAGAGAAAACAGCAAGTTGTTTGCATGATGTGTACAGTACAGTCAGTTTCTTATGGGGAAATCACTTCAGAAATCTGTTTACAAAATAGTAAGCTACTTAGCTGTGGAATTAGGATGAAAGTTTCAATTGCTGGCAAGTTTTAGGCTAAGTACAGTAAACGCCGATTAGGTGTCTGGTACGTCAGTGTAGAATTACTGTTTTGAAGTTTTGGTTTACAACATTTCTTGGAAAAAAACAATTAAAGTAAGGCCTTTTAAAGCCAGTGCTACTGGAGAATAGATTTGAATTTTATCTGTTCTCCTTTGTATCTGCTTTCAGAGGCTTCACTCTTATCTTTGCACCTTTGAATGTGGCTTTCACTCATACCAAGCTGTAAATGGATTCTTGGAAATGCTACCAGGAGGCACACAGACAGTCTGAGCTAAAGGAGCTCTTTGGCAAGTCAGAGCTGCTCCTAGTTTTACAAGAGTCTTTGAGGCTGTAGTTACGTTAGATACACAGCTTTGCTTTGAGCTAAAATGTCAATGTCAGCGTGCTAACCACATCACAGTGACAATGTTAACATGCTGATGTTTTACAGGTATAATGTTTACTGTGTTCACCATCTTAGTTCAGCACGTTAGCGCGCCAACATTAAGCAGTAAGTCCTGCTGAGACTCCAGGAGAGCTATTTGATTCGCAGGTATTTGGTCATAAACAAAGTATTGGACTAACTAAAATTCATCCTGGGGGGTGAGGAGGGGGACATGACGGTCTGTATCACATTTCATGAAAATCCACACTAAAAAACACATGTATAAAAAGTGAATGGTAGGTGTTTGCGTAGCTCGTACTGGCAGGGTCATTATACATCAGAGTTATGCTGCGTTGCTCTGGCTTCTCCAGTTGACATGGCTGTTTTAGTAATTGGATTAATGGCATGGTCTACCACACACAGCGTGAATGTATGGGACAATATAGAATACCTCAGACCGGGGACAGGAACTGGCTTTACATTTAACCTGAGCTCCTAGCGCTCCCTAAAGTGCAGGCTTTTAGGTTCTGCAGCAGAATTCATTTCACCACGCTATACATCACAATGTTTCTGGTGAAAGCACGCAATGCATATGGCACCATGCTGCAAGCGTAGCCAACAGTCAGCGCACGATCCCTTAAAAAAAAAAAAAAGCATGCGGATGGCCTTTGATTTAAACCCCTTTCTATCTTCGAGAGTGCAGATGAAAGGTGCATCATTCACGTGGAGGAATAAAGTTGTTTTCAGTCTCCTAAGCAGTTGGTGATTGACAGAGTGCAACGTGGTAGAGAGGAGTTTCTTTTTGATTGCCTTCCAGCTTTCTTTGGCCTGCTGTGCCGCTCAGGGCCCCATCCCAACCCTAAAATAACTCATCATGGAGAAACTCTCTCTCTCTTGCTTACCGCTGCCATCACAAGGTAACCTTCCCTCTCTTTCAAAGCAAAAAATATAGCATGTAGCATGTTTCCCTGAGCCCACCATATCCCCAGAGTAGGATTGAAGCCCTGAAGTGTTGAGAGAGCATGTAAGTCATGTTAAGGGCTCAACTCAGCTGTTCATTTTCACGGATATCAAAGCCATCACAACGTGGGTTTTATGTGAATAATTAATAAAATAATAGTAGATTCATAGCAAACATATAAAATCCACCCTTTTTACATTAGCTACTTGTTGAATCATTTATCACAGTTGCTCTTTAGATCTTGCGTGTGAAACACATTTAATGCTCCTCTTTTGGTACAACATGTGTGAAGCAGCTGGCAAAGTATCAAGGACATACACGTGTGAACGTTTTCTGACCTCCAAAACAGTACCCAAAAATGTAGGTTCACCATTTTCACCCAATAGATACAAGCTGTCTCAGTTTGCTTGTTGTTAACATCCCGAATAACAGACACGTATAATGGACCCGATCCAGTGAGATTTGTCCTCAGCATTCAGACAAAAACTCATTCTGAACTTGAAGAAGTTAGCTAAAAGGCAGTTGCACATCTGCACTAGTCACATGTATGTGTTTTTGATGGTAGAAAAAAGATATATTGTACAAATAAATAAGTAAAATAAATAATAACGAATAAATAAACTGTACTCTTTAGGTTGCAGCATAAACCTACATGCAGGTCATGACCCAGAGTTGAGCACATGATGCAGTGTACACCAGGACAACCATAGCAATGCTAAATGTTACTGTAGATATGAGTCAATATCCTGTTGATAAATGTGCAGTTTTTAATCTACAACCTCATATAGGCAGCTGCAGAGTTGAGAGTTTACTTCTCAGTTTCTAAGATGATGAATTTTATGATGAGGAGTAATAACCCACAACTTAAATCATACGTTTGTCATTATTCTGCTGCATTGGGGCGTTTAAATGACAGGAAAAAAATACTTCTTTCTCAAGCCTTCTCAGTGGTGTCCTCAGTTTTACAAGAACAGGAGGAGGTTTTTAAAATGCTGGTGTTCCTGGTGACGTTATTGAGCTGGGGTTGAAATTACTGCTGCGCAGACAGCCACAGAGCCCTCCTCAGCTTTATATGTCGTGAGTGGATTTGTGGGGGTTGCGCAGTTCACAGTTCAGGGGCGCAACACTCCCTTGGCAGCCCTGCAGAGAGTTATGGCCCATTAGACAGATCCTGTAATCAATACACACTCCATCGGCCCAGAACCCATCATTAACGAGATGCTGGACAGCTCGCTCTCAGCTCGTCTCCTCCAACCAGGAGTGCTGCTTTCTCCGCTCCAGCTGTTGTGTCTGTTTGTAGGTTGCAATTGGGTCCTGTTTTGGCCTCCTGAGCCACATGTTTTTGTAATTGCTACCATAGAGGAAAAATGTGGTGAAATTGATGCACTGCTCAGCGTCTGGACCTGGTCAAATTTCTTTTTTGATTATTTGTACGTCTTTGTTCATGAGCTGTTATAATACGGAAATAATGAAGAAGTAGAACAAACTTGGCCATGTAAAGCTTAAAAGTATTTCTCAATAACACATGCTTGCTTCTCTTTTTTCACGCTGTCATGATGCAAAAAAGTACACATGCCGTTGCAGATCTCTCAGCCTAAAAGGCAAGACTGGGCTTGATTGACACTTACAAAGCAACATTAACAACCGGCGCCCCTCTCTTTTAGTCGCACACACACGCTCGCTGAGGCCACAGCGTTGTTAGGGCAGCCCGTAGCCGACCGTATATCATGGCACCCTCCTGCTTAAAGACCATATGGAAGTTGTTGGGATGTGATCCCTCAGGAGGATGGGGTTTGCGGCTTTTTGGTGAACACCACGTCTCACAGAGTCAGCTTTACAAGTTGCGGGCGCACGCCCCCAGATCCAGATATCCTCAACTGAGCACCCCAGCATGTGGCTCGTTAGAAGCTTAACGTGGGAGTTTGAGGGGTGCGGCGGTGGAGGCACGATATAGCGTGGCTAAAAGTAATGTACACAGTGTCATGGGTCAGCTGTAGGTTAAAATCCCCCCACAGAGCTGAGGTGGGTTAGGAGAATAAAACCTCCAACTACTGTATTGGACCGAACAGCCCACACTGATTGAAAAATGTGCATCTATGACAGAGGCACCTTAATCTGGTGAAATATTACCCTTGTAAGATTTACCACAAAGAGAAAATAAAGGATCAGTCAAACAGCGTCGGGCTTCCTCCCTTCTGGTTCTGATTAGAACAATAGAGAAGTTTGAATCCAATCTTTAGAGTTACAGTAACAGCAGTTTGGTTGTTAGACAGCAAGGGAGGATAGGACTTACACTGGCAACCATGTGGAAATCACATGCTGTAAAAAGATTAACACTCACTTGAAATGATTAGCATTGAGAGGCAATTGTATTAACTGCTCAATAGACCAATTCTTACTTCTTCAGTGGATCGCGAGTCTGGATGAGAGGGGAATTTTTCAGCTCGTCTCTCCCTGCTGCCTCCCACAATCTTAAACACTTGACCTATTTCATGAGATCTGTCAGGTTCTCTGGCGACTCCTAAAAAGAGGCTCCTGCTGTCATCGCACGACGTTTACCAGACTGCGTATTAGCTAACAGACGTCTTGCAGTTGTCTATATGCAGTGTTGTGCGAAGTTTCTGCAATTTTTAGGATTAGCTATTTTAAACTAAATTGAGCCTTTAGGCTCTGAATACATATAATTGGCGTCAGTATTGTAACATTAGTTCTTTATGGTTTCTCCTGCAAATTGATTGGATGCTGTCGCATCGCTTCAAACAAAGTGGATTTGGGGAATTAAGTATAAGATAATCAAATGCTAGTCCCAAAAGTATTCACCAAAAAATAATAAGTCCAGATATTTAACAAAAAATAGTAATAAACAAAAAAATTTGTTTGTTCAGTATTTCCCAACAAGTAAATCCTCCTCCCAAACATATCAATAAAGGATCTCTCAAAAAGTAAACCCAATATCACCGACACAGGTGTTGATTGTCTTTATGCTCACATTTTTTAAATAACATACATTTAATCTTTGTGCTTTGGGGAAGGTACCAAGTATTTTCAAGTTAAATGGTTCAAGTCCAAGTGAAGTCATTGGTGTTACAGTCCAAGTTGATTTGAAAGTCCTTTTATTTTGTCAAGGCTAAAGTCATCATAATTTGTCCACACCACTGATATATACACACATTCTACCTCGTGTTAACACTATTATTATGGCATCATCCACCAGCATAAACTCAGAAATGGTCACAGTGCAACAGCTAAAAATAGGGAAGCTGCTGCAACCATAATTTCTGATGTCATTCTATCATTAATTATTTCACAGCTTCCTCTTTCTCTCTCTCAGTTACAGCGTTTAAATGGCCTTTATTTGAGCTACTAAAATGTGATCACCGGAGCAGCTCCCAGCCTCCAGATCTCATAATGGCTCATAATGTAGCCTGTAGAGAGTTCTTCCATTGTGATAATGCTTTCATTATCAATATTATTTTCCAAAATGTCATGTTACCCCTGGTAGCACCGTTGACCTGCGTAAAGTGAGGAGATTTCTATACATGTTTGAGTATGTCAGATATTGGTTTCAAATTGCCCCTTTGCTGAATGAACGGACTGTAAAGACTTGATGGGTTGTGTTACTCTGAGTCGGAGAGAGGGGAAGGTGAATCTCTGGTGGATTGTAATGGACTGGAAACAAGTTGTAAGTTGGAAATTAGAGTCCAGTGGAGGGGGTACGAGAATGGCAATTTTCCCGAGATATACTGTCCTTGCACATGCAAACCTACTTACCTCATATATACCTCATATAATACTTACCTCAATAAAGACCCTGGGGTTACTTTGTGGCCACCTCAAGTCCAACCAAGAATTTTGACAATAGAAATAACTTAGTTTTATAGTTTATATTATTAGAAAAGTGATCGTTTGACCCCCAAGTAAATGCTATTCGTGGAGAGATGGACTCTTGGATTAACCATAGCTGTCAGGTACCTCTTAAACTATCCTTATGTAGCTTAGGTTTGACAGGAGGAAGGACAAACAGACCTCAGACTCACCTGAACATGAAGCTGAAGATATTTTAGCTAAACCCAAAGAAATTGTTGTTTTCGTATTAATAATGTTTTATTACTGATTGGTCTGGATTGGTATGTTTGTTTGGACGGTTCAAAGCTGTCTCCTCTTTTCAGATGACTGGATCTGGACACAATCTCCCAAAACTTGGCCAGTCCGTCTTAGTCGTAATTAAGGCTGAAGTGGCAATGCCAGGAATGTTTGCCATTTCTCCTCTTTTATTTCCGACGGAATCCCATTTTATTATTACTCTCGCAATGTAATAATTGCTGCACATATTTGTGAAATGGGTGGAATGCGAGCCAATTAGTTTTAATGATGTGCAAGACAAATCTGAATGACAGCAATTACTGTGACAATGTGTTCAACAGCCCAGAGGCAGGGCCCAGAGACAACACAGCCGGGCGGCGGCGGTGTGTGCCGCGGCCACGCAACGGGCTTCATGTGGGGGCGCATGTCTGGCGCGGAGTCACTGACCTGTCCACTTTATCGTCAGCACAGACGACGTGTTTGTCTGATGTCAGTTCTGGGCTTCACGGCTGAAAACGGGTCACACGATTGAATACATATCCCACCTTAAGCCAGCCGTGAACCTTCATTTATCAGGTTATTTTTCTGCCCCACACTGTTTCTCATTTCAATTCAGACGGTTTATTTGAAGATTGCAGTTTCACACATTACCGAGTCCTCCCACTGCAGCGTAATGTCACTGGAATCTGTGGCCCATTTGATCCACCGCTTCATCCCCAAACTTGAGGTTAAACAGACTCCGGACAAGGCGGTGGCACCCGGCCAGCCCGTACTTTAGTTAGATGATGGATTTAACTCCTTGCCAAACAGAGCTCAGGCAATTCCTATTTTATCCCATGATGGAAAATTCGGATCACATACCACGTTATACAAATCCACGACCACATTTCTCTAAATGTGTATGCTTCATCAAAAACAAGGGGGCTACTTTTTCCTCAGAGTAGTTAAAACGAAATGCTTGAGTGATTTGCTTGGTCTAAATACAATTTGCTTCACCATAAAGCAGAAGAGAGTGGTGATTGTCTGATATTTAATCCTCAATTTGTTAGTTTTTTCTCACCATACCGCAGGCTGACGATGCGTAATGCAGTGGGCTTTCAATTAGCGTGCGTCATGATCTGAGAAAACTAAAACACAGAGCCTGATTTGGCTTTGTGGGAATGTGTCTGAGGAAAATGAAAGTCTGACGCTACAGTTGTTACACAGCGCTGTCATGTTTCCTTATGTCGCTTTTGAGCTCACGTCATGAGGAATTTTCAGGGTACACTAGTGTGCTTTCACTCAAAAGAAACATAAAGTGGCCCCATGAGTCTGAGCAGAATGGCAATAACAGGAAGCGTGCAGCAGGTAGAGCGCTGTTCGCACCCAGTGGGGCCCTTTCTCGACTGCCAGCAAACTTCCACTGCCAAGAGCTGTGGCAGCGTTCCTGCCTGCGATCTGTCAGTGTCCACAGCATCTGTGTCAATAGCATTCCATAGCCCTGTTGACAGAGCGCTGCTGTTTGCTTTAGCCACCACCGACCAGGGGCCTGATTTACTGTTTGAGGACAATGTCATAAATCCTCGAGTGCCGTCTACGACATACATTTGTGTCACAAGATTGAGAGGTTGTTTACTTTAAATTGCGTGCCGCGGGTCTTTTGGTATCTGGAGTGTGATGTGGGGGTGGGCTGGTAGAGTGACACAGATTATTTTTCCATGACCACGAAATGACCTCAGCGCTGTGTATTTGCAGACTATTGATAAATATTATGCACATCATTTAAGTACAGTAAGCCCCTTCAGATTTAACTTGTTTTTCAAATAAAAGATACAGGCCATGTCTTTGATGAAGTGTCAGCTATTTACAGTTGGCCTTCAGTTTTTCCCATTCGCTCATGTTTTTATGACCTCTTACTTTTATTACCTTTTTAAGCTTCCTGTGTTACAGTGAGAGCACACGCTGGATTCTAGATCAGTGACGAAAGATGTTTTTAGGAAATCGCTCCATATAGAAACGCCGGCGGCACAAATCTGAGCCATGAACCTAGAGTATAGGCTTTACCTCAGCGAGAAATTGGATAAGGATTTAATGTAAGTGATCATATACATTTAGACTAAACAGGGCAGTTAAAGACTCATGAGAAATTGAACATGACAGCCCCTCCAGGCTCTCTGCTGAATGAAAAGGACAGAGAGGGCTGAGACGTGAAACTAATGGCCCCTTGATTGAATCAATTTAAAGTGAGCCCCGGTTTTGAGATCAGGGAAAGTCATTTCTGCTACTGCTCCTTCATATGGGGGGGCGCACATGGTACAACATGACCTGCTGAAAACCTGATCTCCATCTGTGCTCTCTCTTCAGCTGACTGCCAGCCCCCCTGCCAGAACCGCGGCTCCTGCAGCCGGCCGCAGACCTGCGTGTGTCGCTCAGGCTTCCAGGGGCCCCGCTGTGAGGAGGTTGCTCCAGAGCAGGTGTACATCCGCGATGGAGGCTCACTGAGGCGCGTTCAACCCGGGATCAACCCTTTTCAGAGAGACCAACTGCAGAGAAGGCCCTCGGAGAAGCAGGCCATCGATACCACCAAGGCCCAGGCCCCACGACCTGCGACCACCAGACAGCCTGTGTAAGTGACGCAACTGTGCTTATTATAGTCAGGAGCTTTAAAATCAAAGCCTTGTAGCTTTGCCAAATAAGGATGGGTCAAAAATTAACATTTTATGAGGAGTCTTCCATCAACTTTAAATTATGGCCTGGCCACAACAGAAAGTGGTCATATATAGTAGGTAGTACCTGCAGATCTAGTTGGCTATCTACTGTAGCTGACAGGCTAACAGCTTTCACACTAGTAACATGCTAGTGCTGGTCAGACACTTTGCTATTTACGTCCCTCTAGCATTTGTTCTGATGGTTATAGCCTACATTATTTCATTTAATAGAGACATATAGAGGAGATTTAAAACAAGCTCTCAGAGCTAGCTTGTCAGTTAACTCTCGCTTGATTGTTAGTTCTAGGGATGCAACTAATGATTATTTTCATTGCGAATTAATCTATTGATTTTCTTGATTAATCTATTAGTTGTTTGGTCTATAAAATCAGGTGTTCCCATGTGAGTTGTTCTGTCCACAACTCAAAGATAATCAGGTTGCTGTCATAGAGGAATAAAGAAACCAGAAAATATTCACATTTAAGAGGCTAAAATCAGAGAATTCTGACTTGTTGTTTTCTTTCATTTATTTTGATAAACGATTAATCCAGCCATCCATTATCTGCAACCACTTATCCCATTCAGGGTCGCGGGGCGGCTGCAGCCGATCCCAGCTGACACTGGGTGAAAAGGCGGGACAGGTTGCCAGGGCTGACACATAGTGACAGACAACCATTCACAACTACAGACAATTTAGAGTCAATAATTAACCTGCATGTCTTGGGACTGTGGGAGGAAACCGGAGAACCCGGAGAAAACCCACGATAACACAGGGAGAACATGCAAACTCCACACCAGCTGACTCCAAGTCGGATTCGAACCTGCAACCCTCTTGCTGTGAGGTAACAATGCCAACCACTGCACCAGCCCCTAACCGATTACCTGAATATCAAAAAGTTGGCGATTAATTTAACTGTTGACAACTAATTAATTAAGCATTGCAGCTCTAGTTAGCTCTATAACTTCACAAAACAATATGTTCACAGTATTTATTCAAAAGACATGTTTGTACCATCAGGTCTTTTTTCATAACTATCCGCAGACTATTCCTGTTTTGTGGAGCAGTTGAATAAAAAACAAGTGTGCACAGCAAGACAGCTAATAACCTGCGATAGATTCCTCTGTTTTAGACTCTGACTCTCCGCTCATCCAGCTCTTTCCTCAAGATGATTTGCTATTGGTCAGCGGTGCACATTTTCCACTTTCCACAGAAATGCCTTTATATTCTTATTGTTTGCACTTTTTTAAGTCTTTAAATAACTTTTTAATTTTGGTTTTGCGCACATCAAAGTAGTGTAAGTGATGTGATACTCGAACTTGTAACATGAGCAGAGTTTATATCTCCTGCTGACAGAGCAACCACAGCCAGAGATTTGGTCTCGTGCCACGGCACAGTAATCTACTGCTGTAAATTTCAGCATATACTGATAATGATTTATTTTGGCAGTGCTGCTTTTGAAAAGCTTAAACCTTAAATTTGGTGAACATAATTATGTTAAAATATAGTATTTTGTGGCTTTTCACTGAGAGATATTTGCTTTAGCTACCATTACTGTCACTGTGCTATTAGGAATTATCCAAACGCTCTCGAACAAACAGTAGTTCATTACGCTCCCGTTCGACGCTGGTTGTGTTTATCGTCGCAATAAATCAAACCAGATGAACGGGTTCATATGTTAAATCTTTAATACACTCACAAGTAAAACAAATACCAAGTAAAGCAAGTTTCTGCCATTTGCTGCCATGCTTGAAAAGGTATTAAGGTGAATCTGTGAAATGTAGGAAAATATAACTTGATTTACCAGACAGGAGTATTAACCCATGCTATTTGCTATGAAAATAGAGCTGGGAGATTATATTTTCTTTAGGCTTTCACTTTGTTCTTTGATTTATTGGAATAACTGTGACTATAATGTATCCAACCAATAATTGCTCAGACGGAGGCCTCTCTCAGTGCGTTCAGCAAACTCTCCAAAGACTGCTAATCAGACAGGCCTAATAGTTTCTTGGCTTGAACGTCTGACTGTTTTAGTTCCAATATTGTTGGAAATAACTTTTTGGTTTGATTAATCGCTTTACCATGGTTAGAACTGCAGTGTATTCTTGATCAAGGATGTTGAAAGGGAGTAATTGTTTCCGGGAAGAATTTTGACTGATCGTTATTGCTTACAGGTTCAGACTTATCTTGTCAAATCATGCTCCATTCTGGATCCAGGCCCAGTGCTTTTCTAATCCGCTCACAGTCGGTTAAAGCGCCATAATTTGCTTGGGCACTGAGGTCATCATTCACTTTTTAGCCAGTTTGTCATCTGGGTAATTTCTCTCCACCAAACCACTTAAACATTCACAATTACATCTGACATTTATGGCGATCCTCGTGCTAATTGTTAGGGTCTTTTTGTGTCTTTTTGTGCTTTTGCTGGTGTTATGGAATTATCTTGGCTGAGCCATCCACGTGTTTGTGGTAGCTCAATGAAAGTTTGCTAAATGTTTGGGCAGATGGTTCATAAAAGACTTTTTGTACATCCTCCTTCCCAAAACGATTATCCTGGAGTCATAGTAAATCTTCTAATCAATACAAGACCTTTGAGTACTGCACAGTTGCTATGCATATGTTGTCTTTGTTCGTGACTCACAGGACATTTTTGCGTCCTGAGTCACAGGTCTGGGACAAATCGAAAGAGACAAGGCTGCAGGTTCAGCATTGTAAGAGGCAGACAGTGTTCCTGAGTCACAAATGCCCCTACTATGACTGTGTCCATCTTTTATGTTTCTGCAGAAACTGACTAAGAGGTGCTATTAAATTCGAGATGAGCCATTTCCCATTTCCCTCTTTCCAAGCATGCAGTTCGGTCTAATCTAATTATTACTTCTTGTAACTAACAGACTTTTCTGAACTCTGCAGGGCTGAATAAAAGCATCTGCCAACAGTAAAATGTCTTCCTTTAAACATTAGTCAAAGAGTGATTTGAATACTCGAGTCTCTTTCATTGGTACTTTCATGAGGCTATTTGAGTGCTTGTGTAACTCACATTTGAGGCTCAGCCCTTATGAACTGCTGCGAATGTTCTGCATTCTCTCTCTTTTAGGGGTGGAACAGTGTTGCCCCTGGAGAACTGGTGGATGCTAGTCTTGGTTTCATGTATCAGGCTGAGCTTCCACTGTTTCCAAAGCCACGAAAGCACGAGCAATGTGAGGTCACAGAGAGCGAGGTTTAGATAGAGAGACAATGCCGGTGCCAAAGCTCAATTAAGGAGTAAGAAGAGGAGCGTGGACAGACACATAGATCATGTTGGTCGTGCCCCCCACTAATATACCGAGGGAGCAAAGTCCACCCTGTACATGGAGCACCCAGCCATCGTCATTTCATTTTCCCGACGGGCGAAGGTGTGAGGTATCATATATGTCTGTCTTGGAGCAGACTTGGCTTGTTATGTCAGCAGCACCCTGTTACTGACCCAGCCTGTCAAGTGGCGCCAAGAACAAGAAATAGTATGGAGAAGGAATGAGACAGACAAGGAGAGCGGGAACAAAAACAATGATAATAAGAGAAAACATCAATTAGAGAGAGAGAAAGTAATCTGTTAAGCTGAGCAAGTTAAAGTAATCTGGCTGTAGTGTAAAGTCGCTGTCCAGTCAGCTGTTGCTCACAGTTATGAAACCTCACTGTGTGCGTGCACATGTAGTGCACAGCAGGCATCAGACAGGGAAAGTGTTGTGTCTGCAGTCGATTTGAAGAGGTTTGTCAACAGTGAAGCTGACGCTTAAATCAATTTTCAGCAGGTCAGCACCTCAATCTTGTGCGGCTAGAGACGGACTAACGCACTGAGCAACCAAGAGAGATTTTGTGGTCTGGTTACTCTGTTAGAGGGTAAGTGTTTTTACTAAACTATTCAATCAATAACCAAATAAAGAGGATTTCAACATGTTCATGTTGTCTCCATGGTTACCAGCAAAAGACTTGCTGTTAATATTTGATTGAAGTAGCTCTCGTCTCATGGCATGGTGCTGTCAGTAGGGTTTTAAACATGTGTCATTACAGAAATGAATGAGTTGATCATTATTTACCCAATGGCATGCCAAAATAATTCAGAATTATTCAGGTTACCTTACCCAAAATGTGGAAACAACTTATGTAAAATGGACAAGGCTGTCAAAGTCAAAAACTAAGGCTACGTTCAGACTGCAAGCAAAGCCGATTTTAAGACACAGTCCGCACATTCATTTGCATGTGATCAGATTGGATTTTTGTGTCCAAACATCACCAGCCTATCTTACAACATAGCTACAGTGGTGGTGTGGCTTTCCATCACGGAAGCATGAGAAATGTAGGTCCATCATTTCACCCTCCAAACAATCGCATTGTCGAGTTGCTCTATCATCACTCCAGACAAACTCTGCGACCGATGAAGGTGTACTACATTTCCATGTTCTGTGCTGCAGTCATGGCAGACTTTAGAAGAAGAACAACCTTTATTAGTCCCACGAGGGGAAATTCAATTTTTACACACAGTACATGTAGACCTGAAATACATCCATGCACAAACAGGACCTATATACATGCATTAATGGAGCGATGTCAGAGTGAGGGGGCTGCTCCTGACAAGCGCCCCGAGCAGTTGGGGGTTTGGTGCCTTGCTCACACTCAGTTCTCGGTCCATGTCGGGACTTGATTCCCAAGCCAACTCCCTACAGACTGAGCCACTGCCGCCCCCCAGTTTACTGTGCAGCGAGAGTTGTGGTGTCATCTGCAAAGTACTGTGTGTGTGAGCGTGTCGCATTGTGAGTGACATGAAAGACACTTTGAAATCTGATTTGAGCAGCCAGCATGTCCGCACAGAGAAATAAAGATCTGCAGAGATCTGATTGATTGCATTTGATGCAATTTTTTTTTTTTTTTTTTTTGCTGTCCAGACTTCCTAAAATCAATCTGGATCCAATCTGGATATGTCAAAAAATTGGGCTGGCAGTCTGAACAACGCCTGTAAGGTATCCTGCCCAGGCTAGCAGCTAAGCTAGCAGCCTCATTTAGTGTCATTGTTCATTTGCAGTTTTCTCAGCTCAGACAGAAGCCATTTTCATCGTGACAAATCTGTCCACCACACTCAGATGAAATTCCTCCCTGTCAAAATTTAATTATGAATGTCATGTTGTCCGTCCTGTGTGGGCACAGCTGCCTCCTGAAATGTTATTTTAGAGAAAAAACTGTTTCCTGAATAGTCCTACTGAATGAATCCAGCACATTTATGACTGACAGCCTAGAATAAAAGTCTTGTTGGGATGGACAAAACATATGAGGAGCCTTCTGTTCAGTAGGATTCTGGGACAGGAGAATACAACTCCTTCCCTCTCCTTGTATTGATGTCTCCAGTCGTCCACTTCTCCTCTGACCATTGCAACTGTGTCCCAAATGTCCCAGCTACCACTTCCTTGGGATTAAAACTGTAAAATTTGAAAAATGTACATCCTATATGCAGCTGGCAAACAAATATCTATTTCCTCCTCTGACCAAATGCGTTTCACTGTAAACTGGTGTTTCCTGTGAGCGCTGTGCTCAGCAGTAGTGAAAGGCTTGTCCCTGTCAGCACGAGATCCCATAGATCACCGCTAGTCTGTCAGCTCCCAGTATGAAGGTCAGGGCCAGTGGTGAACACTCCTGGCTAAGCTGGAGCTGCGATAACGCACAGAAGACGTATTCAGCACCTCCTGTGAGTCCAACTCCATATCAGCTCCATGCCCCCACCGTGCTCTGACATCAGTCTTCTGCAGGAAACAGAGCAGGGCAGAGCAGGATGTGTGTGCAGTAAGCAGCTCGTTCCTCCAAAGGTCATCTCTCTCTGGTCTCTGTTACATAATCACACCAACATAATCACACTAGCTGGCAGCAGCCACCTGGATAACAGTGCTGTACAGAGATACTGCATACTGTTTAGAGTTGTTTTTGTACAAGAACTTAACTAGATGATATACTGAATTCCTCTGCACCATCATGATGAATGTATTCTGGAGGGAAGGAATTGTCTAGTCTGGAGGTTTGCAGTTAGATTTGTTATTTAAGTTGTGATGGGCGGTAACCTCCGGGTCTGAAAAGCGAAGCCAATGTGGAAGCACCTTTGCTTTCTACCTAATAACCAGTAGGGGGCGACTTCTCTGGTTGCAAAAACTAGTTTGATTATTGACTATGATTGATATAGAAGCCTATGAGAACATGAGCCGACTTCTCACTTGATTTATTCCTCAGTAAATATTGTAAACATGAGTTTATGGTCTCAGTCACTAAGTTTGAAGTCTTCTTCAATACAGCATGATGTTCATTTAGTTAATTATGGTCCCATTAGAGTCAAATAGACCATAAAGCAAGGTATGCTTTAGGGCGTGGCTACCTTATGATTGACAGATCGCTACTACAGCATTGTCTGGCCTGGGAGTTTGAGTTTTCGTCTTACAACTTTAATTGTTTCAGTTCATGTAAGCTTGTGGTTGCAAATACCAAGATGGTGACGGCCAAAATGGCGAACTTGAGGCTTCAAAACAGCAGTCCAAAAACCAGTGGCTGACGTCACAGTGACTATGTCCTCTTCTTATGTACAGTCTATGATTAAAGCACAAAGGTGGCATTCCTCACAAGTTTTGGATGCAATGAAACTACATCATTCACACAAGCCAATCCAAACTGTGCCTCAGTGTGATGTTACAACTGGAAACAGTGATGATATGGAATAAATGTTACTCCAATGTATTCCACGCGTTGGTATGGGATAGGTAGTGGAGTCTAGACTAGATGGCTGACTTGGGGTAGAGAGTGTTGGAGCAGTGTTTATCACTGCTGGTTCTTTACTTGAAATGTTTCAAATTGAATTCCAATTCATCAATGTCTTGGCCCATTAAAAATAATTGCTCTGTACAATTTTGCAAAGCGCAATTTGCTTCAGGGATGATTACAAATGTGGTCACACCCAGTAACATATTGGGATGTTGAAGAAAAACAAAAACACCCAGTGACATGGAGCAGAACGACCCTTAAGAGGATGATGCATACGGCTTTCTCCGCATTAACTGTTATGCTTATACCAGCCCCGCCGTTTGCCTGGTGACTAACAGGGCTGGCGGTTATGTGGCTTGTTGACTCAAGGCTTTGCACATAGCCACACAGCCGTTTCTCAGAGGAAACTGTGGTTATAGTGGGAGTTCTCCATGTTAATTATGGATCACTGGTTGCTTTCACTCCCACTCCTGACAAACCACACCACCAGCGCTGGTGGGAGGCACTGTCGAAATCCTCGAGGTGACCTCAGCACCTGTAGACAAATACTGTTTTACTATCATCATCGATGTTCTTAGTAGCAGTGATCACTGAAGAATGAAGTGTAACTGAACCTTAATAAATTATGATCATAAACGCTGAAAGACGAGAGTGGAAATTCACTCAACAAGATTTTCATAACTCAGTTGAGAGGATAATAAATTAAAAGAGAAGCACAACTCCCACAGTAGCTTTCCATCTCATAATGCTCCTGATGCTTTCGACTTGGATAAGATATGTATGTTTTTGCGCAGAAAATATATACCTAAACATGCAGCCTGGGAAAGTTTTGCTACTGTACCACCTGGCAGTCTGCTTTGCTACTCAAAGAGGACGTGTCCAGAATCGTCCTCGTCTTCCTTTTTGGCCGCTGCCAAAACAGAGGAGACCTGCAGATGGAGAGTCGGGCTGAAGTAGGGAAGAGGGGTAAAGTGCAGGCTAATTCCCACAGGTTGTTTGTGCTGCTCTGTCCTGAATAGGGCTCTATCTCGATTCTAAACCAGGCATATGACGGCGCGTCTCGAGCTGTGATTTGTGTCCCTGCATAGGTAGGCTGGGAATGAACTTGAACGGGGTCGGGTTAACTGGCTTTCTGCTTGTGGATTGCAGGCATCTTTATGTTGCATGCTGGTGCTTCAAACTTTACCTTTGCCCTGACTCTGGTCCCTGGCGTATTTTCACTTTCAATATGAATGGCATAGGGCTTTCCGGAGCACGGCAGGACATGGTTTTGTGATGTTGGGGGGGGTTGCATTGTATACCTCTTTGCTACTGTGGGTCAACAAAGTGCAGACTCAGCTGTGGAGGCCTCCCTGTCCTCAGGTGAACTTGCCACATGCTACAAAAGGTGATGAAATGTTGAATTTTGCACAACATGTGATGGTAGCAAATGAACCAAGCATATGTTTTGTAATTCAGTGTGTCTAAATGTACTGTAGATTGTTGAATGTGAGCGAGCGTAACACACAACGATATTGGCCGAGCCAGGCCAGGAAGAGTTGATGTGTTTCTTTCTACAAACACGGAGCCAAATGAGTCCCATGAGTGTTTGGCTTCCTGCTAGGCCAGAGGGAACAAAGGACCATAGAGAACTCAGCGTGGGACAGATATGTCTTTCTCTCTCTATCCATCCCATCTCTCCAAAGCCCCATCCGAAACACGCTGTCTGCGCCGCGGTGCCAGCGAGCTCGGCGTCCGCAGCCAAATCCTTCTCATCAGGCAGGCCTGTGCAGATGCAGCTGTCGGAGGGACAAATGCTGTACGGCAGTTATAGGCTGGAGTGCCTCCGGAGCTGAGGCAGATGGAGAGACCATCGATCAGGCTCATCGTCCAGATATGGGGCATGTTGTTGAAAGCAGTATGGCTGTCCATAATTCAGTCAGATGTCAGGATGCAGGGTTCCAGACATGCACATCCCACATTCTTCTTTGATATCCAGATGTCAAAACTGAACTTTGTGTTGGCCTTCTTCATGTCTTTCCCTTTCTGTGAACCCCTGGTAGAGTTTTAATTACTTTTTAAACCAATGTTCCAGATGGGTTCAAAGATTCCCTCAATCGTGTCTCTTATTGGAAAACCTCTTTGGTTTCTTGTCAGAGCAGCCTGACACGTGACGCCTACCAGCGTAGGCACAGTCTCAGTCAGCACTTTCTAATGGCTCTTCCTGCTGACCTGTCTTGTGGCATTTTACTAAGTGAATGATCGGAGCAACTACAATAAACCGGAGAGTATTGAATAGCCTCTCAGCTCACCATGTCTCCAGGCGTTTTGATTCAGGCCCCCGAACCGCAGCAACCACACTACTTTACTTCCATCCAGAATCAGGCCTTTCTGGATCTCTTAGAGCTTGAAAAGCCCCACATTATAAACGCTGAGGTGAAAACAGACAGGTTGGCACTGCTGCGGGCCCCCTGGAGATGAAAAAGAAACTGTTTATTTCAGGGCTTCTGGCCTGTGATTGAGTAGACGGCAGTAGTCATATGTTTTGATCATGTAGTGTCAGACAACCTCAATGAGGTCAATTTACAGAAAATCTATTTTCATGCAGGCAGTAATGGGAGTTGTACCTATAAAATAAAGTGAAATTTGACCTCTTCATTTGTCTGCGTAGCGCTTTGACTGATCCAAATAATAGCCTTTGCTAAATAAATTTCTCAAGAACCGTTGCTGCTTTCAAATCTGCGCTAGGCCCAATTGTTGCTCTAATATAAGCTTCATCCCTTGGGGCCAGAAAAAGAAAAAAAAAGCTTTCTGAATCAATCCAACCCCTCTGTAATTCATTTCGCCCAGGCTCTGGCTGCTACTAGCGGGATTCCTGGAAGGCCGTCCAGACAGAGAGAACATAATTTAATCCAGCCTCAGTGGCTGGTGCGATAAGCCCTCAGACACACCCAGATTTTCACAAGGGGAAATATTCTGCCAGGACCCACAATTATCCAAGTTATAATGACTAGAGATGTTATCAAAGAGAGACGGGGCCTTAATTGCTCACCGATGTTTGGCCTTATGCAGCCACGTATGTGAGAAGAACATGTTCTTGTTTCAGGAGAACGGAGCTTAACGGTAAAGTGCTGCACATGTTTCTGTGACTAGGTGTTTTCCTGTTATTCCTAGTTCATAGTATGGGACATATTGGACTACTGGCACTACTGGCAATGTTAAATTACATTTCCGTGGAGCATTCAGTCAGTTGGTGTATTCTGACTATTCACTGAGCACCAGGAGATGAGATTAATCATTCATGTATCCAAGAATAAAATTGGTTGGTTTTTGTCTCTTTGCACAGAAACATTTGTTTCACTCATTCATTGCTGCTCTTGTGTTACAGCAGCTTTTTTGTGTGTGTAATCGTAGTTTGGTTCTATGTGTCCTGGTAGATATTATTCTATCAGGCACATTAATATATTTCTCCTTATGTCAATGACAGGATCAAATACATATAAACTCTTTAAAGGAACCATGTGTAACATTTTGAGGGGTCTTTTAGTAGAAATGGAACATATTATTCATTACCATGTTTTCAGCAGTGTATAAATTACCTGAAGCTAAGAATCATGTTGTCGTTAGCTTAGAATGAGTCCTTCATATATAGGGAGTCCGCCATGTTTCTGCAGTAGTCCAGAACGGACAAACCAAGTACTAACTCTAGAGAGCCTTTCACGTTTTTACATGACTTGAAGGCCACCGTAGTTCTCTGACCTGCTTGTGAAACTACAGTAATGTGAGCAGAGCGTAAAACTGTGGTACCACCAGCCGCCGTCTGACCTCCATTGCTCCTAAATAGTCATTATGGTAAGGATGACCTCTGAGCGAGGCGAGCGGCATAACCACGGTTTCGCAGCCACATTGCTGCAGTTTTGAAAAGGGAGGAATGAGCGAAGGAGTACTCAGCTGGTTGCAATCTGCAACCACACCACTAGATGCCACCAAATCCTACAAACTGTCCCCTTAAAGAAACACTTCAATATGTTGAGAAAATTGCATATCTGGCAAGTATCAATCTTCTCATCTACCTCTCTGCAAGAAAGTGAATAAATGTATTTCCCGAAGTGTCAAACTATTCCTTTAAAACAACATCAGCATCAAACGTTTTTCAGTGAGTTTCAACAATCTGATGTGAAGTCAGCATGCAAGCTTCAAGACTGTCTTGCAAAACAAGTTGTGAGAGTCACTAGTGGAGGTTATAACATTTACTACCAGAGATTAAACATTCACTAAGAGCTGTAATTTAGGGTGACTTTAATATGACAGAGGCTGGTGTCGAGTTATTTTTGAATTTCCAACTAACACAAACTTCACCACGGTGCCATTGAATGACCTTGTTGCTATGAGGAACACACAACAGCAGCATAATGAAAATGCCCTTGGGACTGGATAATACATTTATTGGTGCATGCTAACGATTCAAACCTCAGGATTTTATTGAAAGAAACACACAGGGACCTCAGTGGTGAATGATGAATGGATGAGGGCGTTCTGCATAAAGTCTGAGGAATGAGATGTGTGACCGCAGTGGGGTTTGACCACCGGTGGTACAGATGGTTTGGTGCAGACTGGGTGCAGGATTAATTCTTTCTCAACCCGCAGAGACTTCTTTCACCTCCTAAAATATACCAAGGCTGTTAAGACACACCAAATTCTGAATTGAAGTTTTCCCTTCTTTGCCTGTGGGCCCTTAGAGCTCGATCAAACATGGAAAAACAACCCTATCCTCTTAAAGCAAGAATAGAATAGACTTAAAATTTCCAATTAGTAATAAATTTCTTATCATATATCAGATATAAAAGCTGACTCTTTGCCAGTTCAAATTCTGAAACAAGTCATCAAGTCATACTTGGACCAGGAGTCGTCCTAGTTGATAATATCTTTGCTGCTAATCTGGAATGTTTTCTCTTTTCCTCGCTACATCATAGTTAATGTCTTGGACGTCACAGAGATTCATGACACTGTTGGGCTTTGAATAGCAAAACACGGACAAGAGTCAAGTGTGTATGTCTTTGCTAATGCTCTTGAATAACACCTCCTGGGACTAGTTTCAACAGTCTGCACTCCCCTTCCTCGTCTGCAAGCTTTAGTCTGTAAAATGTGGAGCACCATCTGTTGTTGAGCTTTATGCTGAAAAACATCACTCTCTTCTTGACAGTCTCAGTAAAGATACATTATCTCTGTCCATTTCAAGGTGTTTCTCAGTTTAGGAGTGCGTCCTCTGAAAAGTTTGGTAGTTTTGACTGGAGGTCTGGTTATTCTTAATATCTAAACTGTTGCTTCGTCACTTGTTAGGATCTCTGTAAAGGATCTGGAGTAGGGCCAATATGCTTTGTTGCATCCAAAAACAGTTTGTGCCCCTCACACAGTGCTCTGTACAGCTCACAGGTCTCCCTCTTTGACTGCAAAAGTACATGTCCTAAATACACTCATAAATCTCCTCGTCCTTTGTTGCCAACTGTGTTTGCAGTGGTTGAGCAGAACAATGTTTTCATTGTTTTAGCTGCTGTTAGCACATTTTTTTTCCAATTTCTGCTGTTCCCTCCAGTTAGACTGATGATCCGCATGTCCGAGTGCAAGCTTTGGATTGAACAACGGCCTTTAATGCTTTCTCTGAATGAGATGACTGTGCGTAAACTGTGATTTACACTTGGTCTTCGATGGCCGTCATTTACTTTCCCATATACCAAGTAGCCTTCAAATTGCCCTAATTATGTGTAGTTCTTTATGTAATTGGGGTTTTTGGCCGATGCTTCGCGTTGGAAAGAGGTGAATGGAACCATTAAACATTTTGTTTAAATTAAAAGAATAATGACTCGGTTTTCCTCAGCAGGATGGAGCGACTCTTGCGTTGATTGGTCGTAAACCTACAGATGGTTCCAGAGGTTTGCCACTCGTCACTCTGAAGGTCATGTCCAGTCCAACACAAAGAGAGCTGAGACGGGACACAGTCACAAGTCTGGGGGCTTTCGGGTTGTGCGGTGTGACCCAGACTGGGACGCTCGTGCCAGACACCTCTGCCTGCTGTCAGACTGTCTTGTTTAGACAGACTGCTCAAAGCCAAATGGCTCCATCCAACAAGCAGACAGAGCTCTTCATATCAGTCTATTTTCTGCATTAGCTGCCATGAGCCAGCAACGCGAGCAATGCGAGCCATTAGATGTGGGTTCGGACTTTGGTATTCTCAAACAAATCAAAATGAAAAATGAGCTTTGCCAAGGTAGACTTGTGTTGATTTTCAAGTGCTGAAAAACCATTTAATATCGCAGAGTCCTTTCCAACCTACTTGGCACCCTAAGCCCAGAAAAAACTAGGCTCTCTCTCTGAAACACATTAGTTGCAACTGGCAAATATGCGTAAATTCACATGGAGATTTATAGAGAGAGAAGATAATGAAAGCACCTCAGAGACTGAACTGTTAGTGAATGAATCAGCTGTGGCCCATACATTACTGCGCAGTCCTTCACATAAACACTGCTCTGGCCTCGTCATGCAGAGTGGGCTGCGGAGATGGTTTAAGATGTAAACTATTCCTGAAGATCTGGGTCACTGTGTGTGTGTGAAAGTTGTAGGTGAACATATGGATAAATCCAGACTTTCTCTGTCTATCTAAGAGGCTCCCGTTTCCCAATGGGCAACTCACAAAAACAACACAATCTCCGCTGGGATGATGGGAAGTGGTGTTTTCCAAGCACCCGCTACGGGGCTTTCCTGGCACTTAAACAAAGCCACCTAACTGAATTTCTCCATGCAACAACCCCCCCTCCCCGACACACTCTCATCAAAACTTCAAAGCACACCTAGCATTTTGCTTGGCAGTGTGTAACTCATTGGGTTTTATGTACAGCATCAGCAGAAGCTCAGAGATCAGAGCAGCTTTTTTGACCGTCCTCCAGCTCTTGGTTACTGGCTTGACTGTTGAGCTGTTTGCGCTCCAAAAGTGCCTCGTCTCCAACTCTTCTGGGTCAGGAGGTGCGGCTGGAACTGCCATTCACGCTGCCTTTACAAGAGCCAATATTCACATGTCGTAATGCCGCGATGAGTTCAAAGATATGTAGCAACTGAGTCCCAGATAATACTTTGGAAGCCGTACAGTTGTTTTATGCACAGTGTGCACTCTTGGCCATCATTGTGATTTGTAATTTCCGCAAATGTGATAAGGTTTGCTTCAAATTGCTTTCCATGCACGTGAAATGAGTGAGTGGAAGTGGACAGCGCCAATGGCTTTATGTTCTAGTTGGAGGCCTCCGTTGCTTTCAGATACAAACTGACGCTTTGATCAAGTGTTTGGATCGAGCCACTTATCGGTGCAGAAGGACTGATTGTTTCTCTTTGGATGTAGTTATTGAGCACATGCCCTGAGCGTGAAATAATACATGTAATGTATTAGACTAAGCCTCACTGTATGCAAGTGAGTCTCCCTAATGTAATCAAAGTGTCTAAATGATTTGGCCCCCATAATGCTTTTTCTTAATGTATCTAATTAAGGGTATTGTTCATCATTTTTGAGGAAGAATGACAGACATATTTTATAAATTTAATATATTTTTCCAGTCTATTTTAATTTGCCTCAATTCTGTCTTTGCACCACATGCTCATTCAGCAGCTCTCTTATCAGCGCCATCAGTGATTTAATGAAAACTGTATGGCCATCATTTGATACCCAAAACATTTTCCCCATCTGTCTGTTCAAACCGTGCTCCATGTAATCTTGGCAGAGGTCTTCCAAATTGCTTTTAAGTCACCCAGAACAAGGCGGAGGAATGGTTCCTCCTTGGATCGCCGGGGCCTTGAAGTTCCTAATGATGACATCAAATGTGCGGAGGGAATCGTGCTTGCCCTTGCCTCCCCCCTATCTGCAGGCAGAGAGGGCAGCGGTGAGCTCATGATGTGAGGAAGTCACTTTGCCATTGAAAGTGAGAGAGAAAGAGAGAGCAACATCTGGCTAAGCCCAGGAAGTGAGGCAGGATGCTTGCGGGCCAGGTGTCACTGTCAGTGATGGAAAAACCCAATCATAATCTGGAGTGGACGGTAAAGCAGAGTCAGCCACCTCCTGTTAAGTCCTCCCCACCTTGACCCTAGCACCTCTTGTTTCCCCGTGTCACATCCTGTCCCCGGGACCCACCCTGGAGATTCAAGATATAGGTCAGCAGCTGTCAGCTATAGGTGCTGCCTGTTGACTTTCGAAAAGATGACGTGAGACACTATTATCAAATGTTTGTCTCCCTTTTCCCCTTTTCATTTAGTGTCCTGATCCCTTGCCAACAGGAATGTGGTTTATGAATAAAGAGGCATGCATAGGCTTGTAGCACAGCTGGGACAGGGTGTGTGTACATGTATGCATTTTTATCCAGTTTGCACACACATGTGTTTATTTGTTGATTATCGTTGTGCGTCTGTGTGTAAATACGTGGTGTGTGGCTAAAAACCACATGTAATAAATGCTACAGCATGACTGATATCCTCATTTGGGGTTTGATTAAAGCCTTAGTTGCCTATCAGGGCCGCAGGTGTGCTTAGTAGAATGTTTTTTTCTGATCTACCCCGACGTGGTTCATCTTTGTCTTGCTTTGCTGATTCCCTGTCTGGGCAGATCAGTGGCATCCAGATGTTTTTTCACAGGGCGGCTGAATCCCAGTACTCCCCCCAAGCTTTCTTACACCCCCAGAGCCGACGTAGGCCCGCCTGCCTGTCTGAGAGGCACGCGCCTCCCATAGGTCGCTCACATGAGCTCAACTTCCAGGTCGTGCAACACAGGCTCAGTAATTGACCCAAATCAAATGCTCACCGGTTAAAAAAATACGCGCCCCTCGCATCCCTGGACAAGCTTTGTTCTTCGACCCTAGTTTTAATACTTCCTCCAGCCCGGCGCAACACTCAGGATGTTGCTCCCTGGTTGTCTACAGTCAGACAAAGCAGGGAGTTCATAATCTAGTCAAGCAGACACAATGGGTGATGAAAAGGTTTTGTAGTCATGATGGAAAGACCTAATGTGCTTAATCACATACTTTTCTCCGAGGAAAACAGACCAGCCACACATAAGCGAACCCACAAACTGAGACAAATCTGGGCCTTATTTTTCGTGATGAAAAATCTTCTCTAGTGACACATCTTTAATGTCAAACAGAATCTTCTCATTAATTAGTGAAGGTCACAACTCTGTGACTTACAGCAGATGTTAGTTGAAAAGCGCTTAACGAATTATATGGTATTATTAACTTGATTAAAACAGAAATTATTTCCAAATTGTTGTGTCTCGTCTATAAATCAATTAAGTGAAGCTATGACCTAAGACAGCATGTTTGTCTCGCAGGAATATTATTTTCTGTCACACACGGTGACCACGCTTAAACTGATTTCACGGTGATGTGCATACCTTGCTGATGGGTGTTTCTTTGTGAGTGTGTATGTATGTGGGACATTTTTCTGAGGTCATGTGTTTATGGTCTTGTGATGATGTGAATGGCAGGTCCCAAGTGAGACGGGGACCCCCTGACTCCTCCCCTCAACAGACTGGGACCTCCCGCACCGTGAAACGATATCCGTCATCCTCTGGGCCTATAACCTCCAACGCTTTACCCAGCGGAAACGGCTATGCTAACGGCCACGGCGGCGACCACAGGAACTGGCACGGACACAGACATGGGCACAGCAATGCGCACTTTAACGCTCACAGGCCTACAAGCGACAGCCAGCTGCACGGGCAGTTCAACAATGCATTATTACCAGCAGGTAAGAACACAGATATTACACACTGTGAAATCAGTGTCCTAAAACTTCTGGTCTCGCTTTACATGCATACTTAACATTTCCATTCTCCTTAGCCACGTCAAAACAAACATGACCCATTCTGGCTCAATTAACTGGGGTTAGCATACATACGTACACATGTGTGGTGTCATCGTTCAATGGAACATTAGCCACAAGAAAAAAAACTGGCAGCTTCCCAGGCTGCACTTCCCTTCTCCCGCTGTCTACCCACCCCACCCCACCCCACCCCCGTCTGTGGTCTGCAGCACAGCAGACAGACAGACTTTTGATATAAAAGCTGCATACAGTGTGTGAGCATGTGTGTGTGCGCTGGTCCAAATTCTGCTGGAGAGGAGTGTGAGCAGTGTGTGTGGGTGCTTTGATATCTTTGGGAATCTGCCCTGTCACCTCTCTGACATGACAGGCACTGAACCCTGGCGTCTCTGCCCACAACAGAAAGAAATGGAATCTTGTCTTTCCTAATTTTTTATTCTCCCTTCACTACTTCATCTTCCTCTGATCCACCATCCAGCATGCACAGCTGTTCAAGCTGCTCTTGTTTTTTAGCCCCGTACCACAGCAACGGCTGTTGAACAGCTTCCCAACATTACACAATGTTAACTTGCACTCAAGCTCTCTTTGTCTCCTTCAAACATACACACATCCAAAACACCTTCTCCCAAAGATAAAGGGCCTGGAGGCTAGCCCGATACCTAATAGTATTCTTTCCCCCATTTGCTGGCCTGTGGCACATTGCTCTCATTCAGCTGCAGCGTGCCACTGCCCAAGCCGTCAGCACACACCCTCGCACACTTATAAACCTCCCTTGGCCCAGACGGGGAGTGTGTCACAGCGAGGCTGAAGGAGGAAGGATGCAGCTCGTCTCCAGCCTGCCTCTGGTGCCGCTCCTTCTCACCCAGGTGTGTGTGTGCTTTCCAGGGGCCAACTTAACCTCCAACTTGGACCGCATCAAGATCGTCTTCACGCCCATGCTGTGCCGCAGAGCGTGCAGCGGTGGACGCTGCTATAACAGCTGTGAGAAGGGAGACATCACCACGGTGTACAGCGAGAACTCGCAGCAGCAGCAGCAGCAGCAGCAGCCAAAGAACCAGGGCTTCCGACTCTGTGAGTGTCAACTCTGGGGCCTCCGACTGTCATTTATCCTTTATCTTTCTTGCCTGCCTGTCATCCTTCTCCTCTCTGTCGCTGCCTCTCTTACTTAGTCTCTGATTCTCATACACTTCCCCTGTGTCTCCATCCTACTGTTTCATTCCTTTTTTATGGGGTGAGTTTGACAAAATGGGCTCCCAGTGGCATGCTGTCTGTTCTGAATGCCAACCTCAAAGACGAGGCAGAGTGGTGCAGATTAAAGCTGAGAGCTATGCTAAAAACTCTCACTGTCAAAGAGAAATAGAGACAGGGAAAGCGGGGTAGACCAAATTAAAAGCGGGCTTTGTAATAGGGGGCTAATCCCCCCTTTGCACACACACACGTGGAGCTGGTGGTCCCACGCTCCCAACACTTAGCCCCATCTCGTTGCGGTTTACACCTCGCGGTTGGCCCCGCCGTTAACTATTTTACGTGTTCCCTGGGAGAGCAGGAATGAATGAAAGAGGAGAGGGAGAGGCCGAAAGAGAGAAAGAGTAGCAGCATGAACAGGATTTTATAGGGATTACATTAAACCTTCCATTTATCCGGGGGCTTTGCTCCAAATTCACACAGGAGTGTCCATGGGAAGCGAAGGGGCGGTCAATGCCAAGGGTAGGGTCACACCCCCGCATGTTTCTTAGTTTTCTCATCAGGTTTAAAGGTCCAGCTTAAGCTCAGACTAATTACTACTTGTGGATTAGAGGGTCCACATACCACACACATACAGATAGAAAAATACGTACTCTAACAGCCACACAAACATGCAACCAACCTTCACTGAAGTGCACTCTGCTCTTTGGGGAGCTGACTTATGAATATATAAACAGGTTGATGTTGCAGATTTATGTGCCCATTAATGGGGTTTTGGAACATGGTGTAGATACTCCAAACACTTCAGCGTACTGGCAGAGGAACTTCCCCAAGATTACATTCCTGGCACCTCCACGTCTTCCTGAACGGCGGCGGGTTTGTTTTTGTGCCCCATTTTCATTCTCTAGAAATCTCCCTTCATTACCCAAAAGCATGTGTTAAAGAGTGCGTTAAAAAGAGATTGCTTTCCATTTAGGCTTGCATCCTGTTATTGCTTGGGGTGTGCGTGTTCGTCGAGGAATGTCAAGTGGACAGCAAACAGTTATCTCATGCTGTTGTTATGTTCCCTACACGGCGCAGTAAAATCAGGCTGGATAATTATAACAGGCTCCCTTGATACGCACCCTGTGTACACCACTTACTTTAAAGGCTGATATTACATTTGGTAGAAGTCTGTTTATTGAGTGAGAAGTGTGTGGGTGTGTGTTTGCTTATTAGAGGTTTGTTGACCTCTTACGATTCCACCCTTCAACCCTTTTAGTTTTTAGAGAGGTAGGGGTGGGGACAGGGGATGTTCAAGGGTAGATAAAAAGTCAACAATAGATGCCACATAAAAGTGGTGTACATCATCTGAAAGCTGGGAATCTGAAGATCAGCACTGTGTGTCAAGTTGTTCTCGTCATAAATCAGAAATTACACCATGATGGTAGAAGTTTGTCATTCCCATGTCCTATTATGTCTCATAAATTGTTGCAACAGTTTTGGTTTGATACCATTTGTTACACAGATTTTGTGCTAAATGTAACCATTTTTTACGACTCAGGAATGGATCAAAATGATCACAAATCCCTTCAAACTAGCACATTAAGACCAGCAAGACCGTGAGGAACACCACAGAAAAAGCCATGCTGTGATTTTGTATCAAAAACTTTAATATTTGGAGATTTCTGCAAGAACTATATTTTTCAGTAACTGGATGGCAAGCCCTTCTATTATTGAAACTGCTCAGAAACCCTCTTATTTTCAGTCTACTTAGCAAAGCAAAGCCATCCATCCTCTGAATGCTCTTGGTCTCTAGTTTGTCATTGCAAAGTTTCATGAGGCTGTAATTATCCTAGAGGTCACCACAGGTCATTTTATACAGTGAGGTCAAGTTTAAAAAAATGGTCTCATTACTATGAAACGGCTACTATGAGAAACATAATCATATGAATACAGTTGGGCTCATTGTATCCACAATAGTCTCAGCTTTACAGTGGTACCCAATTTATGCAATTCAAAGACTGTTAAGGGACCCCGGTAAGCAGAAATATTCAAATGCACCATTTTAGAAAGAAAGAAAGAAAGAAAGATATTCCTTTATTAGTCCCACAGTGGGGAAATTCAGTTTTACACTCTGTTGTTCACACAGTACAGTTCACACAGTACATATACATGTCAATGGAGAGATGTCAGAGTGATGGGGCTGCTCCTGACAAGCGCCCAGAGCAGTTGGGGGTTTGGTGCCTTGCTCAGGGGCACCTCGGCAGTGCCCAAGAGGTAAACTGGCACCTCTCCAGCAACCAGTTGGTCTTGGTCCATGGGGGATTTGAACCCGGGTCCTCCACATCCTAACCCAAGTCCTTACGGACTAAGCTACTGCCGCCCCCAAAAGCAAAAATAACAAATTTATACAGCATGTGATTATTATAAAATGTGCATGTCTGTAAAGGGGAGAACTCACATATCTTGAGGTCAGAGGTCAAGGGACCCTTTCGAAAATGGATATGAGTTTGCTTGCCAAACTCCATCGCATTATTTAGTGTTTATTGAACCAGTGGATTCCTTTGCTTTTGCTTGTTTCATATGGTACCAGTATCTTCACTCTAGCTTGAAAAGTGAGCCTGCTACAACCTCTGAAAGACAGAATAGCATCTGGGCCTACTGGCGGGCCGTCAGAGTGTTAAGGGGTTAAACGGACAGACGGACAGGCAGACAGGGAGTCGACAGTAGTTTGTTGTCAAAGAATAGTTCCTGCCCCATGCCGGGTTGGGACTGGTCTGACACAGACCAGCACAGGCCTGCATCCCACATTGAGAGGATTTAATAGCCTCCTTGAGCTGATAATTTAGCCAGCATGTCTAATCACTCGAGGCCTTCCTGTGTGTGTGTGGACACCAACGCTGGACCTCTCTCTCTCTGTCTGCCTTTCCACATTGTTTTTCTCACATTGCTATTTCCCTCTCCCCACTGCTGTCTCTTTTCTGTTTTCAATCTATGCTATTTACATTCTCCTCTACTAATCCCTCTCATTCCCTGTCTGTTACTCTTCTATTCTTATTACAGCCTTCCCTCTCTTCCTCCTCCAGTCTCACTTTTGTTAATGCCTTGTGACAGGGAGCTCATTCCCCACATCTCTCTCTGTTCCCTGTTTGCACCCTGTTAGCGTGTTACTGTTGGCCTCAATGAGACAGAGAGGATGCAGCTCACAGCATGTTTCCATCACTAGTAGCATCATCTTTTATCTCATATGGGTGGGCTGTCCGTATGTCCAGCTGTCTTGGAAAGTACTCCCCATATTTGTGGTGTTGCTGAGCCAGAAAGGTGAAGTGTTTTACCTTTTCCTCCTTCATCCCACCACCCAGAACGGTTCTTTTTCTTATTCGTCACGGGTTGGATATTTTTTTTTTTTCATTTGATAGTCTTTGATGTTTTGAGTTAGGGGAGGTCAGGTCAGAGCGAATCTGTAGATGGGAGCAGGCCCAGGTATGTAAGGTGCAGGGCTGGCACCCATTCTGTGCACCAAAAGATAAGAAAGCACCACTGTCAAATACCATCTGTCCAGTGCCGGGCTTTCCTTTCTTTCTCTTTCCATGGTAAATTGCAAACTATAAATCAAACTGTAGACTGAGAATGTTTTGTGATTCAATTTACTTTTTCTGTTAAGGGCCAATTCCCCTCCTTTGAGATTTTGTCCGAGATTTAATAG
The DNA here is from genome assembly GCA_947000775.1 of Pterois miles. Classification (NCBI taxonomy): domain Eukaryota; kingdom Metazoa; phylum Chordata; class Actinopteri; order Perciformes; family Scorpaenidae; genus Pterois; species Pterois miles. The sequence continues at coordinate 13,289,131 of CAMQGK010000471.1, read as the reverse complement.
TTTGGGAAATTTGTGTTTGTCCCATACAGATATCCATGCACTTTCTATTTTCACAGAATTATTACAGGATGAATCATCACTCATCACCACGCACAGGAGTATGTAATTACTGATGTGCCAATAAAGGAGGTGCAGAACGAGGCACGCAGGACAAAGTTGAAACTGATGTCTGGTGGGGCTGAAGTAGAGAACAGCATGAAATTTGCTAACTGTTTGCAAACAAAGCCTGTCCACATGAAGCCTCAGCAGCACATTCCCTTCCTATTAGGACTACCCTTTTCTGTTTCTTATTACATGATTCGTGTCCATCAGGATGCATAAATCCGTGCAATTAAATGCGGTGTGTTTTGTACGCTAACGAATATCTTTCACCACTAATAACCTCTTCATCTCTTTCTCTGTACCTCTGACAGCCCTGTGTTCCTCTCCTTGTCCTCTCTGCAGTCTTCTGTCAGATACCCTGCCTCAGTGGGGGTCGATGCATTGGCAGGGACCTGTGCTGGTGTCCATCGAACTCAACAGGGAAGTTTTGCCACCTGCCAGCCCCGCCTCCTGCCAGACCCACCCCTCACCACCACAAGGAGGCCAGCAACAAGGGACCAAAATCTCCCTCCCACTCCATGTACACTCTACCACTGTCCAATCAGCAAGGTAATCCCCCAGCACTGTGGCTGGCTTCTTGTAAGGCCCAGTCACACCAGAAAGCGGGGCAGTAAAATTCATAGTGACTACTTGTAGGGATAATTGGAGAGCTATCCATTAACGTGCTCATGCTAGTCAGTCTGAGCATCTTTTTTCCTCTGTACTGTGCTGTTTACACCCCCCTGTCATTTTTTGGGGGATTGTACATATTGAAGAGGGGAAAAGGAGTTCAGAGAGACCATCAGTTAGTAGCAAGCTTGTTTCATGTCAACTCCAGCTTGGCTCCCGTTTCATAAGTGTCTGCAAACCATTCCTCTATGTTATTCTCTAACAGAGGAGGGATAACAAAGGGATGCTGTAACAGGACTAGCTTGTTTCATTGTGGATTCTCTTCCTTCTTACTAAAGTCTGCACTGTCAAGACGGCTTGTTATCGGTCAGTGAAACTCATCACAAAAGATCCACAGATCGCAGCAATGTGAGGCTGTGAAATTACATTTTTTTCAAATGCTGGCGTGATATGAGGTCTTTATTTTTTGCTATTTGCTCCACTTCTCCTTATAGTGCTGAAGGGAGGACAACCAGGAAGTTAGCATTTCCCTGGATCCCTTGACTTTTGGATTATTGGAGAAAATGAGCTAATTCATGATACTTACATGTTTTGCTCAGCAATATAGTCTTCACAAATGGACACCACTGTTATGATTTTTGAAGTGTGAATGAAATTGCCAGAAGTAAAAAGGCTATCAATGAACTACACCACGGTCACATAAACGGGAGTATTTACAAGGTTGTAAAGGCGGACAAGTCGGCGTGATGATGCTTTGTAGACACATGAATGCTTCAGAAGTCACAAGTGGGATATTTACAGATATACAGATATTTTATGTCATAGAACAAAATGTTAAAATCTCTTAAACTTAACCACAGGCCTTATTACCCATCAAGAAGCAGAAATGCTAAAATCCTAACTCATTTCTGGGTTTTAGCACTTATCCCTGCAGCCATCTATTATTGCAGTTCATCTTTTTTTAATGCACTTGAGTCTACCTCTTGATTTTCAGTACTGTTTACCCTGTGGTGCTCTGCTTTGGTAAGACTCTGTTTTGAGCAGAATAAGTAATGGATGACTCAGTGGACGTCCTCATTTTGTTCGCACAGTGCTGCTTTTATCAAACAGAGGTGTTTATTAGAAACAGAGCAGTGCCACATCATGAAGTTATAAGACTGAATAACAAAGATTTACTCACTTTCCATTTCTCCTCCTGATATACTTTTTCAATTTCGTCCTCATATCTCACTCAGCTTCTCGCTCTCAGAAAAACTAGAAGCAGATAATTTATATATAATCTTCCATTTTGTATTAAACTAAATTAGTATAAGTCCAATGTCTGTATTGTCATGTCACAACAAAGAATCCTTTCTGTCCATATACTTTATATATACACTCACTTTCCCGTCCAGGACTCTTGATAAGGTCTACTGCTTCTCCTTGGACTCTCCCTGCCATCTGTCAGTGTGACTATGATTCATGACAGTGGGTCAGGATTCTGGGAAAAAACCCTGGCACTCCCTGAGGATAGATGCTTCCCCTCTCTGAGAAGGACAAAAGAGCTCATTCTCAATATTTCAAAATCTTTTCAGCTCCTCAACTAATCTGTTTTTGGTCTTTTAAGATGATTTGATTTAAACCAGAAAATCCAAAACTCTTTGTATTGTTGTTTTTGTTTTGTCATATCTTAATAGCGTCTTCATTGTGTGGAATTCCCCATGTAGGTCTCATAACATGGTGTTGAAGCAAGCTAAGTGTGTGTTGAACAAGTTTGCTTAGGATGTTAGCTGATAGCTTGCAAACTGCAGTATGTATATACAGCTTTTATCCCTTGGCTGAGGATGCTTCCTCTTACATTATCCAAAATTTGACACTATAAACTATCCACTATGTTATATAAACTGTGGATCTCTCCTTCTCCAGTGTCTCTCCACCCATCCTTGGTGAATGTCCACATTCAGCACCCTCCAGATGCCGAGGTCCAGATCCACCAAGTAGCTCGGGTCCAGCCCGGGCAGAGACCGGCCACCACAGACGGGGCTCACTCTGTCCAGCAGCGCTCCCAGCCAGGGAATGGGCACGAACCCACCAGTGAACACAGCAGCAGGCAGCCACACACCAGTGGGCATGGGAACGGCCACGCCAGACTGCAAAATCGTCAGAACGGCAATGTCGGAAGATGCTTTCAGGAAACAGTCGACGGACAGGTATCGTGTCAAGTCATTAAAACACACTATGTACACTGTCATCACTAGCTGATGTAAGCCACCTGGCGTATCTTAACCCCAGTGTAGGTGTTGACACCAGTGAATGAAAGTGTTGTTTTACCACAGGTACCATTACGTTCCCATCTCGTCACCTTCTCTGCTTGCTGCTGCCTCAAACAGGAAGCGGGCTATAATTTATGTCATGTCCAGGATTTATGAGCTCTAACCACACTGGTCATCTCATGTTCCACTAGTTCCCCCAATATAGGCATGTTGTGAGTTAGGATGCATTCAGAGGACAAAGGTTAAGCTTAGAAATCCGGCCCATGTGGTCCTCTTTGTGGCTTGAATGGGACGACTTTCATGGTGTGTATGGTACCATGTATACAGTTAGGCATGCACCACAGATTTAGTGTACTTTGCATGGTCAGGATAATGTACGCATGTCACAACACACATGCATCAAAGGGAAGAAAGGGAAGTACTCAAGTGGCAGTGCGTGAGTTTGTCTAATCTGAGGCTTGATACAGCATAAGTTTGGCTGTGAAAGTTACTGTAGCCTTTAGGTTAACAACAACACAATGATCTGCAGCGGAGTTGTTTTTGCCAACATTATTCCTTGAACAAGTTTGTTTGTGCTGTGCTGCAGCTATCATTTTCTCTACTTTGGTTTCATAGAGAGCTTTGAAATTAAACCCTCTAGTCACAATGATTTTTCAGAACCCCACCAGAACTTCCCCAGAGAAGGAGTGCACAAAAGCTTTCGCCGGTAGTTTCCCCTCTTCTCCTGCCAGTATGCCAGTTCGGTGTTCTCCAGAAGAATGTCCTCTCTGTTGCCTCTTTAGTTTCATAAATCTCTATTGGCCAAAAATCCAATAAGTAAGGTCTGATAGGAATCTCCCTTCACAATTAGCCAAGTGCCTTAATAAGGCATGCCAGGAGGCTCATGGCTGCTCTTGAGGCTCAGCACTTGTGTCCTCTTCCAACTAACTAGTCTCAGATGTGACTGTTCACTCTGTCCTTGTAGATAGGTAAACACGCACACATTGACACAAACACAAATTCTGCCCTTTGCCAACACACATTTGAACACAAACAAGCATGCGTGCACAAACATGTAACACTTATTCTCAGAACTCGTCTCTTAGATTTAACGCAGATGTGCGTTGTTGTTGTAGTGTGGCAAGCCTCTGCCAGGCCTAACCAAACAGGATGATTGCTGTGGAAGTGTGGGCGCCTCCTGGGGTCTCAACAAGTGCCAAAAGTGTCCGACCAAACCAGGTAAGCCCTCCTGACTAAAGCCATCTGATCTGAGCAATTTTTTGTTCCGCTCTGTTCCATTACATGCTTAAATCTAATCTATTTCTAATCTGGTCTAATTCTGCTGGTATTATTTTCTGTTGTGCCTTTGGTATGTTGATCTCTTGGTATTCTTGTGCTGTTATTCAAAACAACTAGATGCAGCTGGGCTCTACTCTCATAATGCTCTATATTAAGGTGTTTAGTCATATTCCTCAGCAGTAGTTGTTTATGCTTGGTAGATTTTTAAAGCATTTGTCACCAGAGCAATACTGATGACTGATGAGGATTAGCACATAGCAGCCTCCATTAAGAACTAAGAATGAAGCTGTCTTCGCTTCTATAAAACCAAAACCGGGAAGCAAATGAAAACACATTTAGCATGAAGATGAGAGCCCGGCAGGAGTGCCACCCACCCTGCGGGCAGATCGAGCCAAGGCGGCCTTGAAAAGGGGAAATGAACAGCCGCAGTTCAGCTGCTTCCCGAGCAGAGCTGCGGTAGGTTTGAGAAACAGCAGCTGGGTGGTTGCACGCCGTCACCGGCAGGCAGAGTGGGTGGTGACACACTTCACTGTAGATGGAGACTCTCACTCAGCCTGACAGCTCCGTGTATTATTTGGAGGCGGGATTATGTCCTTGCGCTGGTGCGGGACTTGCTATTAAGGGCCTCGTGGGAAGCAGCTTTGGTGGCACGTGGGCACATTTTACGGTACTCTCGCATATTATAGCCATGCCCGCAGATGTCAGTCGGCTGTCAGAGTCCTCGTACCCTGTTTAATGTCTGACCGGACCTTAATCAGAAGCAGACATCATCTCTCTCTTTGTCTCCTCTTTCTATTATAGATGCCGATCCGTTCTTTTCTCTCCCGCTCTCTATCTCCCTCGGCATACCAGATTCCAGAGTCCCCGGCATGATCTCTTTTGGCTCCCAGATGTTTTCCCCTGCTCCCTCCTTTGAAGTTTTGGGAGAGAAACTGAGTGAATACCCCATTCGCTCATTTCTCTGGTTGTTTTGGGGGTCAGCGCACTGTAAGCCCGGGGTCCCAGGTCACACGCAGGCAGGGGAGAAAGGATAGAGAGAATGAAAGAGAGTAAAAATGAAGTCAAATTGAAGTCATGTATGTTCCAGAAGTCTTAGAGGGAGCTTTAATAAGAGAAATGCTTTGAATTCCTCTAGAGTGTTATTGTTCTCAGTTTAGACATTTGGCGAGATATTTCAGCTGCATTCCTCCCTTACTGGCTGAGATCTATGCTTTCTTACGTGTTTGACAGGAGTGATATATAACCTGGATACGATGGCCCCTGAAAAATGATGCTGTCCTTTTTATTTCATGGTGAATGGGTCAGTTGTCGGCTTGCAGTGTGGGGGAAAGCCATATAGCTTTATAATAGTCTCCTGTGTTTCCTGTTAAGTATGTGATAATGATGGCATGAAAGCACAGTTTGTATTTAGGGGTGTAACACTTCCACTGGTCAGTTTATAGCAGGTTACAAAATGCACTGAGAGGAAGCATTGCTACTTCATTTTCTTTATTGCATTTAGAGATGATGCCAACATGACCACACTATGATGGCGACGGACAAGTCTTTGCTTGCTGGATTTACTTCAGATATCTCTAATACCATATTGTAGGCCCATTCTGCCTCCACATCACTGTCACTCGATATAATGAAGAATCAGCCCAGCGCTTTATACAAAGACAGACTGTGTATTGCTGTTTTTGCAGTCTGGTTGTGTCTCTCTATGAATTACACGTATTTCAGCACAGAAATCTGACGACATTATATAGCTGGCTATTACTTATTATTATACACCAAGGACTTTATGTCACTGTTGTGTCAATAAGGGATGAGATTATATGTGCGTATTAAGTTTTATGTCTGTGTGTGTGTGAAGGAGGGCTGACGTTATGGAGGCATGAATGCCAGTGTGTCCCATCTCAGTGGGGGCCGAAGCCTTCAGGAGCCAGAGCCTTTAAAAGTCACATGCTGAGGATTCCTGGCTCATAATGAGATCCAGATCAACCAGAGGAGGCTGCAGTCGGCTTCGTCCCTCTGGTTCTGATGATGAGGTGGCGTGAAAAAATGTTTGAATTTCAAACTGATTCACTCTATGATTGTCATTTCTGATAGGGAATCTGATTTGCTATAGAGCTAGTCAAAACTGTCCTCAAGTATGAGAGCTAACCAGTGACTTGTCGAGTCAAGTGAGAATGAGATTGAGGAGGGAATTTGGTTGCACTGGTCCCATAAGGAGCACATGACAGAAACTAGAGAGGAAATTTATCCTTGAAAAGAGCCAGGGTAGGGTTGTTTGTGCAACTCTGGGGATATATTTCTATCAGTGAAGTAATCTGAGGTTCCTCAAGCAGACTGAAGCCCATTTGCTGTGGCCCGAGTCTGACCCACACTATAGTGTTGGCATGACTCTGTATAATTGCGCTGGCAGCCCCTCCCTCACTGTGAGTTTCACAGCTAATGGAATTCCACAAGCCGTTTGTCTCCCCATCTGTCATTGCTGGGCAGCTTCCCTCTCTCTGCGAGGTTGGGAGGCTTCCCAGGGAGCCAGATCAGGCGTCCCCAGGGCCCCAAGTCACCACCACACCCACGGGAGCCTTGGCTTCTTCTAACTCTACCTCCCCCGGGTCACCAAGGTCACCATGATGTCACTGGCCTTGCGCTGTTTTTGCCTTGCCTTCTATTCTACCTCTGTCTGTGGGAGTAGTGACCCCCACCCCTACTCCCTGTGTTTCACTGTATTCTTCATGAGGTTTGGATCAATAAAGTTAGATGAGGCAAAGAAGGAGGGGGCCCATGGAGCTCCACAGATCTTCCCAAATGAACTCATCCTCGCCCAGATCTCCCATCTATTCCCCAGACGTTACATCTGACATCCATCGAGTGACCAAAGCCTGCACTTATTATTGTCCTTTTTATTAGCACTGATCAAACATGAATACTTGTTAATGACCAACAAAAACCAGAGATGCAATGACTTTGCCTCAGAAGTAGGGAGCAAGAGAACAGATACCTTGGAACGGCTCCACAGCAGATCCTCGCGGTGATTAGATGGAGACGTCATATATCTTTGACAGCATCTGATTCACTGATGTTGACTTAGTGTTATCCCTTCACAACTAGAATGATGGGATCTATTAGCTGGGCAGTCGTGTGGCTAATCAGCACGGAGCAGACCTAACCACTATGAGACATAAATCCCACTTGGGGGCAGATGGATGTGAAATTTGTGTCGCCTTTCTTAATTGGATACAAGCAAAGTTAAGCACATTTTTATTGGGAACGTAGCATGGCATGCCTTCTTTTGGAATGAGCCCAGGTGGTTACTATTCCACAGTGAATTGTAGATTATGGAGGAATGTGGGTCTGTTTTAAATGTGCGTTTGATGCGGGTTCCATTACCATCAGCATCTTGGGGAAGGGCGTTAAGCAAACTACAAACAGAGATGTAAAATGAATACTTTCGTGAATAGGAACAATGAAAAGTATGTTTTGAGTAAAGTCTTAATGTTGCATAAAAATGAAATAATTTCCCAATCAAAGCCTTTTTGTTGCTTCACATGTTCCATGGGATGGTAACAGCAACATGATACAGATCCACGCAGCTAAGACTGTTAATGATTGAGCAAATGCCTTGTAGCTTGTACGGTGGTTTTGTGTCTATGTCTGTGTCAGCAGGAGAATGCTGATATTAGTCCCATGTGTCCTGACTGATTAGCCTTTGCTTCACTGGCAGGGACACATTATTTGCAGGGCATGTGATATGGACCGTGCCAGAATGTGGCAAATGTGGCGAGAGCCAAGGAGGCATTCTGTTTTGAAAGCAAATGACTTCCCTTTAAGCTGTTTGCTCCAATCAAGCATTGGCTCAAAGGCTAAGAAGAGATGGCTTTCTTAGCGACTCAAAAGACCTGAAAACTGTCGGTGGTGATTAAAGAGCTCGGTTTGCTCCTGGTTTTCTCTCGCGGCACCAGTTTGTCCCGTGGCGGCATGTCAGAAAGTAAATGGCTGGAAAGGGTCCTGAGGAGGACTTGGCGTTAGTGTTGGTTGTTTTCCTATAGATTGGCCCCCAATGGAGTGGAAAGGAACACCGTCTCCTGTTCCTGTCCTGTGGATGGCATCGGTCCCTCTTCCATCCTGCATCTCCTACGCATTCTCAGGTTTTCCAGTTAGTTAAGGGGAGAAGCCCAACTTTGAGGTTGCCTCCCAGGCGGGTCCCTGGGGAAGCTGGTGAAGGGCTCAGAGCCCTGTGATTGATGGGCCAGACCTCTCAATCATCGTAGAAGAACAGCCCCCGGGCCGGGTGGTCTACTGGGTGATTGTACCAAATTAGCAATTAAAGATTTCAGTACAGCTGAGGAATCCATCTGACTATAAACTCTCTCCGTTCTCAGCCGCCTGCCTCCGTTTCTTTACTTTTTCTCTCATTTTGCATAAGCTGTCCTTTCATTTGAATACCCTCAGCAGAGCCCTGCGTTGAGCAAATTCTACTTTCGTGTTTAAAAGAGGGATTTATTCAGATTGAATTTAGGACAGCACCATCTATCAAGAAGCTCTAAGGAATTTGAATTACACTTTCAGGTCAGGGAATTTGAGCAAATATTATTGAACAGCTGCCGGTGGAATGCACAACACCATTGAATAGAGACAGACAATAATAAATTAGTGAGGGGTGACAAAGTCTTTTGTTGAACGGGGCTAAATGGATACACAACAATTGGAAGTTTCTGTTTGTACCCTCAGTGGATACAGACCAGTCTGGGTCTACAGTCTTTGTAACCAAGGGTGACACTAATGATGCGCAGCTTGAGCGCACTCTTGCAAGCCACTGCCTGTGTGGCTTCATGTTTTCTACACAAAACAAGCATGAGAACGGACACATTATTAAATGCTCTGAGGATAACGTAATGCTTAGCTGTTTTTGTATAATAATGAAAATTGAGTTGTTACTGATTTTCAGTCCAGGTGTTAGGAAGACGTGGTTCTTACAGTATTTGCTGGTACTGTAGTCTATGGTTGCATCTGAAATTTTATACCAACTTGCAACTTAGTACTCTAAAACAGTGTGTGAGATTTTTTTTGTGTCCAAAAGCTTAGTATGAAGCCAAGAGTATGTGAATTGCATATTATTTCCGGTGAAATATTACAGTATGCAACACTGGACTGTACTACGGCATAAATATCCCCCAGTGTTGATAACAGATGTTGACAGACAGCTCTGTAACATCAATTACCTTTCAATACTTTAACTGTAAGTATAAGATTTCACTTTGCTCAGCATAATATACTGTATATTTTATATCAATTCAAACTTTGATTCCCACAAATCGTTGTTTTGGTCACATGAGGTTGGCACGGGTTGCCATGGTTACACGTCTCCAACGGTAACGAGGCTCTCACAAGTAAGTGACAACTTCTATTACAGCTCAGTGCATCTGAAAAGATTATTCACACAAAAGTATGTTGAACAATAGTACAAATATTGAGTATTTGAATAGCATGTGATTTCGGATGAAACCTCAGATTACAGTGGTTTAACAAACTTAGACTTAACATTACTAAATTAACTTTTTATTATCATTATATCCTTTATTTAAACAGGGAAGGCCATTGAGAGCAAACTTTTTTTTTTTTTTACAAGGATGCCCTGAATAAAGAGTATTCATTAATCAAACAGAAAAGACTCTGTATCTTATAATAAATGCATCCTACAAAGGGCAACCAATATTAAATGTATGTAGGAGGGCTCAGCAAGTTTCAGCAACTGGTTTTTAAAACTGACTGCAAAGAAACTGCCCAGAGGGAGCAATAAAGATCTACTGAAGTGAACTCTGGTAAGCATTTTTAGATCCACGAGGCAAATGAGGAAATGTTGAGTATAATCAGCCAAATTAGATCCTACGTGCAAATAAAGTTTTACGAACATATACCGTAAATGTGTCTGGCAAATATGAAAACATGCCAACTTTACATCACTGCGTAATGTCGGTGCGGTTCCTCTTACATAATTAGTCTTAAAGACCTTTACAACATCTCAGTCTTTGCTCTCAGGCCATTTTGAGACAGGCATGAGCTGTCTCTCAGATTCATGTTGAAGTTGTTACTGACTGCAGAGGTCCTCACCTCCCTGCTAATAAGCTTTATTGAGACACCCGGACCTCCCCCACTGGGCTTCCCTTGGCATGTGCGCCCTGCTGTCACTCAGGCCAGACTTTCCCTGATTCCATCGCTGCAGGAGGGCGTGCCCACCGCCCTACCACAACAGCTCATTACTCAGAAACTCTGAAAGGGGGATTAGGAGGGTGCGGAGGAAGATGAGGAGGTGGGCAGACAGGAACAGGGCCGCGCTTTGACACAGTTCCCGCCTTCTCACCGTTGCCCCCTTCATGCTGACCCACTTCTGCTTTGTCAACCCTCAGGTACATTGACCTTGCCTGGTCCACTGGGTCACAGCAGGACCAAAACATAACACTGCTTCCAGGACCACGTTCCCAAAGCCTCCATGTGGCACGCATTCCAGTCACCCCTGGGAAAATGACACAAACTCGTGACTGATGGCTGGGTTGTGTATTGACAGTAGATGTTTACAGGGTTGCAGTGTTAATATCTTGTATGTATTAAAAGTCTTTTTTCCTGGCCACTGGGTTTGGACCCTCAACTGCTGAAAGCTCTGAAGCTTCTGAAACAAAGATTCATTGCATGGGTTTGCTTCTGATGTCTGGTGGCGAAGGTGGCTGATTTGATCTTGTCTGGTCCATAGACTGTATACAAGAAGTGGATGTAGTCAACGTGACATCACCCATTGGTTTGAGGACTGCTGTTTTGAAGTCTTGAGTTTGACATCATGGCTGTCGCCGTCTTGCTTTTTTGCAACCAGAACTGACGTGAAAAGGTTGAGCTAAATCCAGCCGAAAGCCAAATTAGACATTTTTAGACAATCAAAATGTTACAATCAGGGGTCATAAAACAAAAACACACTGTGAAATGGTTAAAGTTAAAAGACAAAAACAAAGACAACTCCCAGACTGGACAACTTTGTGGAAGCAACCTGTCAATCACAAGGTAGCCACGCCCTAAAGCATCCCCTGCTTTATGGTCTATTTGACTCTAAATGAGACCACAATTTACCAAATGAACATCATGCTGTATTGAAGACTTGAAACGAGCGATTGAGACCATAAACTCATGTTCACAATGTTTACTGAGGTAATAAATCGAGTGAGAAATAGGATCATTTTCTCAAAGACTTTATATAGCTATTTTTGCAACCAGAGGAGTCGCCCCCTGCTGGTTATTAGAAAAAAAGGCAAGTTTAAGGCACTTCAGCATTGGCTTCACTTAGACCTGGAGGTTGCTCAATGGTCTGGACTCAGACATCCATAAATCCATTTACATCAGACCAGAGCTCCCTTTCAGCCATGCATATCAAAACTTTGGTTTTCTGGAGTAAAGCAAAGTTTCTCCCATTCCCAGTGCTCTGTGCCAGGGGAAGAGATGTGTTTTCTTTGCTGGCAGGGTTGCGATCGTAGTTTCTTGTATGCGTCACCTCTGTTTTCAACTCCTTCATCACTGTGGCAGCAAGTTCAAAGCAGCGCTCTACTTGGGAATATCTTATTTTTTCTGGCCATGATGTGAACCCAAAGATTGTCATCACTGTCATTTGTTCCTGTAATCTGTGAGTGGGAAATGTTGGATGCCATGATTTCTCTCTCCATTTACTCTCATTGGATGATGACGCAAGTTAAAAAAAAAAAAAAAAAAAAAAAAAATATATATATATATATATATATATATATATATATATATATTTTTTTTTTTTTTTTTTTTTTTTTTTTTTTTTCCAAAATGACAAACCATTACGACCCAATTCATAATAGGCCTTAAATCATGAGACATGCGAATTTGTGAAAAATGTAAATGGACGTTTCTGACCATTTTTACCGCCATTTCCGCATCACTTTGGGAATGACTTTTAAAACATCAAGTTTCATATGTTGGAAGAAATGCCTTTTTATGATGAATTTGAACAGCCTGCTTTAACCGAGACATAACAAACTTTGTTGTACATATGCCACCAAGTATTTTTTTTTTTAAATCTTGGCAGAAGCAACACTTTTCCGGTGTGTTTATGTGCTAAGCAGAATCATGGCTATCATGATTAGGAAGCAATGTAAAACAAAGTTATATCGTCATTGCTTCAAGCTGTTTGATTTGTGACTGTAATCCGAATAGGCTGTTACAATGAGAAACAGTTCTGTCATGCTAATAAACATGCCGTTATTCTTAGAGCTTTCCTCACCCAAACACATTTTTCCCTCCAAAACCAGAGGTTGGATCATCTCCTTTCAACACGATGTGAAGCAAAATTCTACAAGTCAAGTTTATGTCATGGAAAGATCTGCAACTAATAATGTCTCTGTTTAGAAACCTATAGAAAGGCGTACACACACCCGCTCTCTCTGTGTCAAACACAGATACACACACCCAAACACATGCCATGTGATAGTCACATTGACCTCTTTGTACATTGAATGGAGCATTCTTGGGCTTGACTGCATGCCGAATGAATAATGACATAATGTTTTCAAGCCTCTGTCACTGTGGCCACACTGGGTTATTTACTGCAGCACTTCTGTGAACCTCTAATGTACACACCTGAAGCACACACCATATGATTTTTATTGCTTTGGTAAAACAAGGAAGGAGAAGCTCTGAGCCAATCACCTTCCTGCGAGCCGCACGTTTATCATCTTTCCTAGCGTGCGCAGTACGCGCTTGTTTAAGTAGATCCACACCGTGGTTGATGATAAAGGTCAGGGCTGTCACATAGGCTTCCTCAACATATTTATGATGTAAGCACTTCCTTCATCTGTCCCCAGGGGTTGAGGAGAGTTATAGGTAATATGATTATAAATGACGTCGAGTGTTATCCTTACATTCTGCTGGATGGATGGCAGCGCTGTCTTATAAACGCGGATGACGGGGATCCATTTCCATGCACTCACTCTGGAGTCCCACGAGGCCCAGCTGTGGGTCCCCTCATTTTCTCCCTCTTGCCAAGATGCTCACATCTGTAAGTTATATGGTCCCCTCCTAAAGCCCAACTCCTCTTCTCTCTCTGCGATGAATGCAATGCTTTGTGACAGAGAGGCTCGCCACTCTAAGATCATTTTCGCTCCTCTAAAGCTGTGCTTTCTCTGTCTGTTTGCAGCATATGCAGTGATTGCAAATGGACAAGTGGAGTGTTCCAAAGGTTTTAAACGGATGAATCTCACACACTGTCAAGGTAAGCTATAAAATATGTTGAAGGACGTAGGGATGCGACTAATGGTTATTGACACTGTCGATTAAAGCCACAGTGGGTAGAAATGGAGCAACTATAATTAAAAAAAGTTATTTTCAATAAAACAGTCACTATATCATGACAGTACTGCATGAGACAGGTAAGACCAGAGGGAAACAACCAATCAGAGCCGAGCTACAGTCTGCCATCTCTGAGCAGCTGTCAGTCGCTCACAGACTCCTATCACATGGTCAAACCAGGCAGCGCTGATCAAATATGAATCAATATTCTGTTACTTTAATGTCTATTTCTCACATATAATAGGTTCAGAAACTTGTAGTTACTGTATAGCTGTAAAATGAGAAAGTTTGTGACCCAGCAGCCATGTTGAGATCAGCTGAGGAAATACCAAGCACCACCCAACAGCCGGAGCACAGCCAATAGGAACCCTCTCTCTCTGAAATGACCTGTGATTGGTCAAAGTCTCTTGTCACTGGTTAGATTTTTTTAAAGCCTGAAAACAGCCATGAGGAGGTGCAGAAGACTAGTTTTCTCTCAGAGCACATGAATTACAATATGCTGAAAGGTTATTCAAGGGTTTTTGCTCAATAATGCCTAAAACTTTAAGCCTACTGAAGCTTTAATGTGTTAATTATTTTCTTGATTAGTTGTTTGGTCTATAAAATGTTAGAAAATGGTGAAAAATGTCAATCAGTGTTTTCCCTAAGCCCAAGATGACGTCCTCAAATATCTTATTTTGTCCACAACTCAAAGATATTCAGTTTATTGTCAAAGAGGAGAAAAGAAACCAGAGCATATTTACATATAAAAAGCTGGAAACAGAGAGATTTTACTATTTTTCTTATTAAACTACTCTGACCGATTAATTGATTATCAAAAAAGTTGGCGATTAATTTTATAGTTGACATCTAATCAGTTAATCATTGCAGCTCTAGAATGTGTATGTAGTTCAATTTGCTCTGACTGTTAATTGAATTGAATGTTTTAATAGGTAGCTTACATTAACAAAAACATAGCTTATATTAAATATAATGGCATGAATGTGATAAACTCACTGCCCATGTCTGTACGTCTGTTCCTTTGGGAACCAGGGTAAGACTACAGTTAGCCTGCATCCAGGGTCAAAGTTCAGCAGCCAATAAGCACCTGGGGCTGCTGTTTTAATTGGCCGTCGGGGTTCTGAGTGGAGAATGGTACAGCAGCCTGCGATTATGGTCAGTGTGGCTCTCTGAGTATTTGGACGGGAGCTTTAGTTGCAGACCTGTTTGTTGCTCAGCCTCCTTATTGATGCTACCAGAAGAAACCCTATATAGCTGCCCACTCACCCAGCCATATGTATGTAAAAACAAACTTCCTGAGCACATACTCTATTTTCCCCTACTGCAGCATCCCAGAGGTGTCTAGTTGTCAGCTGGCGGGTAGTTCATGAAGCTGAAACCACCCACAGTGTCAACTCTGTACAGTCTTCGACTGGAGAATTCAGACCATTTATATTTGTTGCTGGTGTTAGTATACAGCGCCGGAATTAGTCGACGTGAACAAATAAACCTCGGCTGAAAGACACAGGAAAAATGTGCTGCTCAATCTGTGAACATTGCAACTGACGCTGACACTTTCAATAACAAAATGCAGCTTCTCTGACAGTCCACCTGAGCTGTGCCAATGACTTGATTAATGGTGTCATAATCCAAAGAGCACTGCTTACTGAAGCCTATGGAGTGCAACAACAGAACGGTCCAACGGACAGCTTTGACTACTATAACAGGCCTCATCTACTGGTTCAGCAAGTTCAACATGTTTTCTGATCCTCACAGTGTGGTACCATAGGCCCATTGGTGTTTTCAGGTAGTGATTGAGTTGAAAAACATCTTTTAATAAAAACAAAGACCTGTGGACAAGGACACACTTATTTTCAATAGTGTGTCAACTAGCCAACACATGGAAATTTATCTTTTATTATTCATGCTTTCCTTTGCTTGTTGATTGTTTCAAGATGTTCCTTCCTTTTGGTTGCTCATTTCTTGAGTTCCCAAAAAAGTAAAGCTGACAGTTACCCACAATATTTACTGGAGCACGTTAAAGTCCCGTTCAGCTGCTGCTCCATTCCCCCAAAATTATTTCTAATTTCAGGTCTTGCACCAACTGCCAAGGAGGCAAAAACCTGCTTTTTCTGGGGTTTTTTCATTA
The DNA here is from genome assembly GCA_947000775.1 of Pterois miles. NCBI lineage: Eukaryota > Metazoa > Chordata > Actinopteri > Perciformes > Scorpaenidae > Pterois > Pterois miles. The sequence continues at coordinate 13,273,423 of CAMQGK010000471.1, read as the reverse complement.
TTATCAGGATGGCGTCCAGCTTGCCAAACCAGAGCTCTAAGTCTGAGCTGTTTGTAGTGTATTTTATTGGAACAGAGCAGAGCTTGTCTCATATTCAGTAATAGGCACGATTTACAGCTCGCAGTCCCGTGACCCCTCAGTGACGTCCATGCTACGATAAGATGCCCCATCAGAGCGACAAGCTGCTCACTGACTTCAGAGACGATTCTTTATCTTCAGAAGCTGCTTCTCAGAAACTAGGTCAGCTGAATTGTCCATTTGTAACTGTGCTTGTTAGATGAAAGACCCTCGTAGATGAAGTCTCTGTTGTGGGTAGTAAACTGTTGCCGGGAGCAGGTCATATTACTCACACAGCACTTCAAAGAAGACATGATGGAAGTCTTACATAACTCTTTTGACATTTTGGAGCAACTTAATAAAAACTACTGACAATTTTAACACTGACATGTAACATTTTTCACATTTAACACTAACCGGGTCAACAGGTCGACGGTTCGATATATTAGGTTATACAGCAGGAATTTGTCTGCAAAAACTTGATTTTCCCAGTAATGGCTGCTTTGACTGTATTAGGAGAATGTGCATTCCCTCTGTTCACAGTTTCTGAATGGATGCATTTCTGGCCCTACAAGTTATGTCTGATTTGAGACTTCCAAAGTAGTCATAAGGTACTCCCTTTAGCCATAACAGCCAATACATATTGAGAGAGTAATGCTGCCAATTTCTTTTATAGTGTCCATAAATAATTCTGCTGGTGTTTATGGGAGTGTCGGTTTTTCCAGAAGTTAAGAGTGGCCAAGGTCAAGTAAGGTCGCAGCAGACTGGCTGACACTTTATGCAGAGTTTGGAAGCTTCTTGAATGTATTGCAGTCATCAGTATGTATCATTAGACAATAAAAAACATGATAAAAGCTGCTGATGGACACACACAAGGACTATTTGTCAACGAGAGCAACCGAGCATAGATTCAAAATAGATGTTGAGATTAGTGCTGGTCCTGACAGGTTGTCATGGAAGTCAGGTTCAATCCCAATCAACCCACCAGCAGACTGTAACAATAGCACTAATCTGGGACTCAACCGAACCATGGATTAAAGACCCCATGTGATGAAGGCTGAGCCCAACACTGACCTGAACTCTGACCAGATAGCCTGCTGCTTAAACTAAACCCGAGCTCCCACAGTACCTGTACAAGCATATTGTTGTTCCTAGCTCTGTAGAGCGTGTCTATGTGCACAGGCAGGCATGACATCTGCGGTCTGCTTCACTGTCTTCACAGTATGTGCCTCATCTTTGCTCATCCAAACAGGTCGCCTTTGCTAACAGGGACTTGTTTACTTTGTCATAACATACTGTAGAGGCTGGAGGCTTTGGCATTATAAGGCCAGCTTCAGCTTTAGAACCAGTTCCCCTTAAGGGACATAGAAAAACAAATGACAACAGAGATAGAAACGAAAAAACAACAAAAAGAGCGTTGAGGCATTTTCTGGATTTGCTTCAGTCCACAGTATTTATCAGCCTCAATCCCTTATAAACTCACTTTTTCCAGCAGGAAGCAAAACAACAAAACAAGAGCAGATTAATTAGAATTGGGAAAATCTGTGGTGGCAGGCTGTCGGATTGCAGTCGTCAAAGTAATGGGAAAGACCTAATGATGTACTCTTTGTTTAACACGATAGAACAACAAACTTTGCCTGGTCCCAGTGTGATCGCAATCGCATGACTAAGCGCCTGAAATATGTCCCCCTATGCTCCTGGCTGGCACATTAACTGGCTTGCTTGCCTCCATTTGGCTTAGTGACTCAGGCGCTGTTGGAGCAATAAGCTAACTCCACTGGCCACTGTCTCCCACCAGCACATGGTTCGAGCTAGACGGAGGGGAAAAAACCTCTTTCAGACTTACACTCATTGACGTAACTGAAGGATGCTGTGACGTTATAGGAGCCTGTGAAGGAAGGATGCTGAGGTAGATGATGATCGAAAACATTCTTACTGTCCAGATTTCAAAGTCAAGGTCACCACAGCCCTGAGAGTTTATTGTATTTTGCAAGAAGAAGGGTGTTCTGCTTTACAGTGATCACATTTGTTATACTAGTGCAGTGCCCGTTCAAAATATGCTTGTTCAGAGCAGAACAAATATTTGACCAGTGGTGGCTGCTTGCTGCTTTCTTGAGAAACGCTCATACAAACAACTTCACACTTTGCCTCCTTGGGTCCTGAGCAATACACCTGCCATGACATAGTTGTGTCACACACCTAAGTCGTTGTTAATCATGGTCAGAAACACTGGTGAAATACACTCTTTTTAATGGGAATAAACATACCCAAGTCGTGGTTATTCACTGGCAGGAATACCTGTTCAGTACATTCTGGCTCACAGGAAAAAACACATTGAAGTTGTGGTCACTCATGGTCAGAAACACAGATGAAATACACTGTGGTTAACAGGAAAAAACATGGCCAAGTTGCCGATGCTCACTGTCAGAAACACTGGTGAAATACACTTAGCGGCGGTAATTTCCAAATAGCTGTATTAGTCGCTTACTTTGACATAACTGCTGTGGTTGTAAAGTAGAGAATCAGTTAAATCAGCAGAGGTATTTTGCTGGCGCTAACTTTATTAGTCATACACCAGGGAAATACACTCCTACTCGCAGGGAAAAAAACACACCCAGGCTGTGGTTACTCACAGGCACACTGGTGAAATTAACTGTGGTTCGATTATGCTTCCAGTTGGCTATCTGCTTGTGTTGACTCCAGAGAAGTGAAGAAGAGTCCGGTTTTAACATTAGTTACCCAGCATCCAGCAGCAAAAGCGAACTGCAAAACCACTGTCTATAAAGGCCAGCTGTGAGCGACATATTGGAATTAGTCTACAGAGCCCTGAACCCTCACTGTTTGCCTGTTTATTGAAAGTTTATTAATACTGAATGTGACACATGTCCACATTACACCAAATTTGACACTGCAGTCCCTTTGAATCTCCAGCATACACCTGCTAAGGGTGAAGTCGATCAGATGAACAGTTCTTGAGATATATGCAAGATATACCCACATAGAGACAGACAGAGATTCCTAGCTTTAGATATTTAGATATCTATATTTAGATATGTTTCCCTCATCATCACTCCTGAAAGTTTCCATATCTTATCACCTCCTAGCAGCTGGTGGTTTTGACTACATGATCTATTGCAATATTTTGTCATATTTCAAGGTGTAAATGATTTCTAAAGCCTTACATAATCTCTGCTGGTCTGCAAGCATGAAGGCTCTGTATACTCAATGAGAGATGCAGCACTCTGAATCTGATGTCAACACTTGTAGCAAGTTTGATTCAGGGCTTTATATTGTAAGTTCAAAAAGAAAATCTTATCAGAAGAAAAACATGACCTCATGATATTTTCATAATAAGAACGGACTAGATACTCCATGACTGACGTGCTGCATATTTCACAGACATCAACGAGTGCCTGTTGCCTGGGCTCTGTAAGAACGCTGAATGTCTCAACACCAAAGGAAGCTACAGGTGCACGTGTAAACAAGGCTTCATGTTAGATGCTGACAGGAGCCACTGTGTCTGTAAGTATCACAACACAGAAGTTATGGCCATTCTCTCATGTATTGCACTAGAATGATAAAATGGACGCATCGACTTCTCTCCCCAGCGGACAAGGCTGTGTCTGACCAGAGGGCGCTCTGCTACCGGTCAGTTTCAGCACGCACATGCTCTCTACCGCTTGCTCAACACATCACCAAGCAGATCTGCTGCTGCAGCCGGGTGGGCAAGGCCTGGGGCCCTGGATGTGATCGCTGTCCTTTGCCGGGATCAGGTACAGCCACCAAAATTTACTCTGCTGCTGCTGCATGTGTCCCAAATTCTCCTCTACATACCGCACTGTTTAGATACAAGACGTATCACTCATCCATCTGCAAGCTCAACCTTCCATTTCTGGTTTTGCTGTACTTGCTATTTGCTGGGTTAAACACTTTTGCAGAAAGTGTCACATGTAATCTTATGCAATGGCTAATGATGGTAGTGAAAGCTCAGGCAAATGATATTTACCACTCGCCATTCTGCTCTTTGCCAGGCTTGTAAAGCAGCTCAAAATAACCAAATGTGTTTGGAGTGGAAAAACATAACAGTTTTCATATTTTGGAGGCTGCATAATAGTGGGAGTCCGTCTTGTGTTATCACTCCAGCCCTCAGAGAGAAACCCCACTAATAGACCGGCAAAGCTTCACAGCAGAAATAAACAGCTTGGCCAAGTGAAACATGGGAAGTAGTTGTCATCTTTTTTTTCCGTAGCGATCTAATCTTCAAAGTCTGAGAGAAACAGGCTGGTTTTATGGAGTGTCTGTACTGGCCAGTGATTCATGGGGATTGTCATAGATCAGATATCACGGACCTCCATGGTGCTGCTCAGCCTGGACTGACACAATACACAGACACACAGCCTCTGATTATTTGGTGATGCTGGCTTTTGTACGGCCTGACAAGCTGTTAGAGCCATGTTCTGAACCAAGCAGCCAGGCCCATTACTTGTGATTTGGTAACAGGAGCCCGTTGACTATCATTCCACATTCACTAGAGTTCCTCTGATGTGGCTCCTCATCATATATAGCCCCATTTCCCACCACTTTAAATTCATCATTCAGTAGCCTATCATATCCACGTTTCCTGCATTTACAGCAACCGCATATCTGTCATTACTCATATCTCTATTCCAGACTCTTTTTGGCGTATAGTTGCTTGTTTCAGGTCAGGTAGGGGACACGGTGCTTCTCACTTGTAATGGATTCACCATTGCTGAGGTTTGTTGGGCTCCAACACAAAGAGATGCAGTCTCCCTCCCTTTTTATCCAGTCAGCCAATCCTCCATTAGCCTCTCACTCACACACCTCTACACCAAAGAGTTCAAAGGTCAGTCGGTATTACATGATCCTCTACTTCCCTGACTGGCATTGCTGTGTCTGTGTGACTGGGCAGATATTTCCCCCAATCTTTCCAAATCCCCCTCGCTGGTAGCCCTCTGTGACAGCTGTCACCAGCCTGCCAGCTAGCTCGTTCTGCAGCGAGAGCCGAAACCCGACCCCCTTGTTCACACAGCACACAGTAAAGCACAGCATGCTCAACATAACAATTACATGGATGGCTTATGGTATTGCTCTTAGTATCAGACAGAAATATGAGCCACAATTACTCTCTGGCTCATTGTTTTTTCTGCTATTTGTTTCCTACCCTGCAGATCATTTCAAGGAGATTTGCCCAGCTGGTCATGGATACACCTACTCACGCTCTGACGTACAGATTTCTCTCAGGCAGCTGGAGGAAGATGATCTGCAGAGCACAGGAGTGTCATGGGAGGAGCAGAGCCCCACTTTCCCTCAGCCTCCGTCCTCCGAGCCCTGGCTGCCACAGTACCCACAGACACCACATGTACCCCAATACCCTGAGACGCCACAAGCACCCCTATACCCTCTGACTCCACAGCAGCCTCTCCATCCCTCCCACCCAGCCAGGGAGACACCTAAACAGCCGGAAGGTGAGGATAAGATGTTTGGTACATTACATCAGCTGAATTTAAGGTTGGTAATTCTTTAATCTGAACGGTAACGAGATCAATAGTGGCAGTTGCAGAATATTCAGTACTAAGGTTGTCAGTCGATTAAAATATTTAATCACAATTAACTGAATGATTTGCCAAAATTTATTGCAAATTAATCGCATTAAGTTCAAAATGTACCTTAAAGGAAGATTTGTCAAGTATGTAATGTGTGTGTGTCAGTGTGCTGACTTGACTATGACTTGATCCAAACTGCCTGTGATTATCATAAAGTGGGCATGTCTGTAAAGGGGAGACTCGTGGGTACCCATAGAACCCATTTACATTCACATATCTGGAGGTCAGAGGTCAATAGACCCCTTTGAAAATGGCCATGACAGTTTTTCCTCACCAAAATTTAGTGTAAGTATGGTGCGTTATTTGCAACAAGCTGGTGTGACATGGTTGTTACCAATGGTTTCCTTAGGTTTTCTTGTTTCATATGATGCCAGTGTCTTCATTCTAGCTACAACCTAAAAATCACAAGTTGCATTAATGTGTTAAAGAAATTAGTGGAGTTAAAAAGTATTTCACGTTATTTTCATGTTAATATTAACAGTCCTATTATGTGCATATTATGCACTTAGATCTTGGAGTTATACAAACCTGGCATTCACTTTTACCACAACAATACAGGCAGCTGGGTGATACATAATAGGATTTCATTTTCTACAGGATGTAGTTTTTTTAGTGAGAATTCAAACATCAACAGGATGTTTTATCTTCATAAATAAATAAATGCTTGATCCAACCTCGAACATATTCAGAGTATTACTCGTGCCCCATCCATCAAAGTGAAGCCCCTCAGAGCATCACAGCAGTGCACACAAGTAATCCACATTGTCCATACATTTAAATCCTCTGGATTTTCAGTTAATGTATCTTCCTGATTTAATGCTTGTGAGATACTTTATTGGCAAAGCTGTGACATTTTGATTTATATGCGGAGACAATACTGTAAATATTTAGGGATTTTTGTCTTCATTATCAGAGATATCTATTTCCTTGTCTCTCTTTGCATTTTTCCTTGGCCGGTAGCCTGTTACACTTTTCTGATATAACTTTCTCTGTCTGGCTTAGAGGATAAAATGTGCCATAAGCTTTACTTTATTAGAAATAAAGACCTCCAAAGCTGCCTGCGAGTCAAGTGCCTGAAGAGAACATGGGCTGTCGTGTATGTTGTTTGTAGTCAGTAATGGTACTTGTTAATGCGAACACAATGTCAACTTTTTGCTACTGATAAACTTTTTCTCCTCTCTTCGTCTTGTGGCAGATGTGGAAATTCTGAGCCCGGTGAGTCCTCCCTCCCTGTCAACCTCTTGGCACATACTTTTGAAATGTTTATCTTAGAACGATATGCTCTAGCTATCTCAGCTGGAGGGTTTGTTATGATTATATAACTTATTCAGACCACATTTTGGTAGATACACGCAGCTAATTAGCGCAGAATGTGGCGACAAACGTAGACACATTGCATGAACGAGAATATGGTGATAAAGTGAGACCAAAATCTTTGACATGTATTATTTGCTTGTTTTGTAGCCAGCTGTTGTGACTGACTCACCACTGAAATATCCAGGTATTTGTCTCTTGGCTTCACTCTTACAGGTCCTACCCTAACGCTACTTGTTCACCGTCAACAAGTGCCTCAAAGCTGTTGTAGTTTGATTTAGCATCTTGAAGCTCACGGGCCAATTTTCAGTCAGGCATAGACACGTGATGTGTCTTCTATAAATTGCTCTCTCTGGTGGCAGTCTCAATCCTGCACTGCCCTCACGCCAGCGAAAACATTGACATTAATGTCTGACTTTTTACTGCATTCAATGAGTCCGCTTGATTTATTTTGGTCGTTGTACTGTTTTTAGCCCCGGAGGAAAGAGTAGATCATTTTTATATAGCTGCCCAGTGAGTGACAGCTGAGGCAGTAGTGGTTGGGAAAACAAGCAGTGTCTCGTTTAGCTTGTAGAGAATGAGGATTTACTATGTGTCACAGTGTTAGTGGTTCGCTGTATTTGCGCTCAACCCAGTCTCGATCCCTCCTCACAGAGACTTCTCCAGACTCCTCCATCATCAACCTGAGGCCAGATTCAGAGGACACAACCCACACGGACTCAGCCACAGGTAAAACATACATTATAATACATGTTTTAGGCCACTTTCAAAAGCCATAGTCCATTAGGTTAGAGTCCGAATCAGAGTGAAATTGATATTTTTGGATCGTTTTCTTTTTAGTCTGGTTCAGTTTCACAGTGCACAAATTAAAGTGGCCCAAATATAATAATTGCCACTGCTATACAGGGAATCACTGACTTTTACATGTTGCTGTTGAAGTTTATTCACTTTGACTCGGCACTGATCTACTGTAAGCACAAATCCCATTCTGTATCTTTTCAGCCCAGATGTTAAGCAAACATTGGACTTCATTTGGACTGAAGTCCAGGTCCATCCACTCCCACTCATGTTAACCTGTCGTCTACCTGTATTCATCTCAACAAATGCTCACACAGGCAGCCTGTGTTTTGGCTCCTTTGGAGACCGCTTGCAAAAAGTGGTCTTGGACCGGTTGTTTTGGTCCACATGATTACTGCATTCACAACCGTCCAAAAAAACGCTCCAGAGTTTGATTAAAATGGACCAAATGTTGCCTGGTGAAAGCACCCTTAAACAGCTAACGTGAAACACTGGATCTAAACTTACCAGAGCTTATTGACAGGAACTCTATGACAACCAGCACAAGAGCAGCGCAGAGCTCAACTTTACATTTTTTATGCTCTCAGTCAACCATTGGCAGACAGCAGCTCATCTCATAAGACATTTTATCAGGCTTACCCAGAGTTAAACTGAGGAGAGCTTGTATCATGCTTTTGTCTGACCCCTTACTCAGAGCCAATTTGGCTTGAAGCTGCCGTGTAGCACTGAGGTTAAGAGGGCAAGAAACCAAGACTGAGCATGCCTTTTGGAAGGGGAAGCTATCCTGAGCTGACACAGGCCATATTTATGAGATTGGAGGTGAGGACGAGCGGATGACAGGGTTAAAAGTGTGTTTGGGGTGACAGAGAGTGAGAGGAAGAGTGATAGGGAGGAAAATTTACAGCAATCCTACAGATAACTGTAGTGAGGTTCCCTTCTTTAACCAGGCACAGGGGCCCAGTTCACTGTCTGTTTTTATCACAGTCCATTTGGACAGAAAAAAGACAAGAACAACACTAATGTCAGGCTCTACTGTGCGTGACCTGCTTCTTGCTGACCCGTTTGTAAGAGCTCCATACCACCTGTTAGACCACTACAGTGCCATAAAAGCTGTCCTCTCATCCAAGACCTCACCTATAAAAGAGCAAGAAGGGTTCCCATGGAAAACAACATGTGTTCGTGGAATGCAGCGTCTGTGATGTTACGTAACCCTCGGCCAAAGATATTCTTGTCTGGCTTCTGAGTTATGACTGTGCACATCTCTGTGTGGCTTTTCCTAGGTATCGACAAGTGTGCCACCACTCCAGCCATATGTGGCCGTGGAAAGTGTATTCCCGTGCAGACTGGTTACACCTGCCACTGCGAGCCAGGATTCAAGCTCAGCGCGCTGCAGACCAACTGCATTGGTAAGCATTGATGGGAGACGGAGATAGACAGGGGTAACGGTGGGACACTCAAACACACATATGCTGACATCAGAGGCTCCAGCAGCTCTGCCTGTCGTCGTCTCTGCGCGAGCAAGTCCTCAACACCAAACATTACACAGCACAGAAGCCTTGAGAAATGAAGCGAGCCAAAATGAAAGGGATCCCTTTGTTTATGTTGACCTGTTCCATGATGCCTGACAACAGCGTACAGGCCGTCCAAAGAGCTGCCACGCTCCTGTGATCCCTTACCTCACAATGAAGGCCTTGGCCATGGCCTGCGCTCTACTCGGCTGGGCTCGGGCCCATCACTGAGGAATGCATGCGCAGTAGAGGAGCTCCAAAGTCAGGGCTTGGAAAGAACACAGTCTGTAACTGCAATGTAATGTCGCATTCAATCTCTCATACTCACCTTCTTTGTCCTCTGCCTTTGCTTTCTTTCTCTGTCTCCCATTGCAGATGTGAATGAGTGTGACGAGGACCCGTGTGAAGGGAAGGGCCGCTGTATAAACAACTACGGCTCCTATACCTGTCAGTGCTACAGTGGCTACAGCCAGGTGATCACCCAGAACAGGAAGTTCTGTCAAGGTGAGACACGGCCCAAAATGACAGCAGGAGACGTAATGTTTCCAATGGATGAAAGCCACCACAGACGGCGGTTAGCTTTCTGACTCTCAAGTTCTTGTCTGTCAGCGCTGTTCATTTAAAACGCATCTTGCCCTAATTAATGCCTTGGAACACAATAGTCACTTTCTTTTCCGTTCTCCTTGGTCTTCATTCAAACTGGCAGACATTAATGAGTGCAGCATGCCCAACAAGTGCCAGAACGGAGAATGCGTCAACACAGAGGGATCTTACACCTGTGTATGCAACAATGGCTACGCCAAGTCCTGGAGAGGCCAATGTGAAGGTGACATGCATGCACGCACAAGCGCCTACGCACACATAAAGTTCACATAACAGCACAGTCCTAGCCAGACCTATTTGTTTGCTGCCATGAGTTAATGTGTAGCCCGGTAACAAAACACATGTATTTTCCTCTAATCGAAGCCAGGAAGAAAACTATGCTTAGTTCAAGACAGAGGGCTTGTGTGTTTGTAGAAATTAGCATTCATGACCTCACACCCCCCTCTTTCTTCCATGCATGCACATATTGTTTTAGTAACATCTAATTCAAATGATTATTTTTATGTCCCGCCTTCCCCCCAAGCAGATATAGATGAGTGCAGAGATCCCAGCTCCTGTCCCAACGGTGTCTGCGTCAACACTCTCGGCTCTTTCCAGTGCCAGGGCTGCGGCCCAGGGTTCAGGCCTGTCGATGAAAGATGTGTGGGTAAGGCAACCCTACAGTCAGTCATAGCAGCAGCACCACCACCGCTACCCAAACTCCTCAGGGTGTTTCCGACCACTATATGGAAAGAAGCTGGGTTTCCCTCTTACACTGTAAAAGCTTCCTGTATTAGGTAACCTTTACATAGACAAAAGCTGCTGCTCCCAGTTGGCATCACCAAAAAAAAAAAAACATGGCAACAGGCCGTGCCGTTAATGACTTGCTGACAGCTTATGATGCAGTACAGTTCACCAAATATCACAAGCTGAATTAGAAAGAGTGAATTGCGGCTTTTTGCTCAAAGGGTCACTCTGACTGCTGATGTGCATGAAAATTATATAAAATAGATTGTATTTCATGCTTCAAAAGACTTTATATTCGATTTTTTATGTTAAGTGTAGACCACTACTGGGCCCACACGACAGCCCAAAACCACAGTGATGATTGCTATATTGTGGGGCTGAACACAGCCCTCCACCCTCTCTCATTCAGTGTTTCCATGTATGATACGTCAACTCCACCCAGCAGCCCCTGCATATCCCCAATATTGTTTAAACACATTCACCATGTTATTGCTGATCTTTTGATATCACTGGCCCCCGTAAAAAGATTGTTTATAATACTTCAATTTGGGAGAGTCCAAATATTTTCTCTTGGCCACAGCCTTGAACAAACAGCGTATTATTGTTGGAGAGCTCCGGCCACTGGACTGTTGGGCCCAACGGAGGCTTTATTACCGCTGCTGGAATAGGTGAGAGGACCGAGCAGTCACAGGAGATGTATGAGAAGGTCAAGGGGTCAATTCCCCGCTGCGTAGAGGTCCCGACACGCAAATAAATTCTCTCGCTCACCCATAGTTTTGTCTGTGGTGCACTGTAAAACTCTTACTGCGGGTTATTAGATTTGAATACACAAATGGCCAACAAACTCCATTTGGTGTGTGTTGTGTTTAAGCTAGCACGCTAGCGGCTCCCAACCCGAAAGTGTCCCTGTTACATAAGAGCCCAACTGGTTTTACTTACCACATCCCCTCTCTGTGACCTTGCACCCCTCTAATTTGTTTGGAAACCTAAGCTCCTGGAGTGAGTATTCCAGAAATGTGAAAAAGCTGAAAGACAGAATGAGAATGGAAAATGTGGAAATTAACTTAGGTGGTAATTTGGAGTTCTTTTTAATCGATTTCTCAGCGAATCTGACGACTCATGCCCTTGTTTAAAGCCTCACAATTTCCTTGTCTCCAAAGAAAACACCACTTCAGCTACTCTCTGTTTGTGAGTCCACTAATGTTATTCATTCTGTGTAAATCGGTGGCGTATAAATAGCAACTGAGAGGAACCCTGTAAATGAGGGATGACGTTGGAGGTAAATATTTTAACTCCGAACATCCACCCAAGCAGCACTAACAGGCCCACACTATACGTCTGCGGCTGTGAGAGTCATATAAAACATGAGCGCCGGGTTTCCAGTGTTTGCTTCAGTCAATTGACGGTAGCGCAGTGGTTAGGGCCCAATTGGCCGAATCGTGGATAAGCCTAATTGCTGGTGTGATAGAGAAAACAGCTCCATTCCCCTGTCAGGGCTTATCGCGGAGGCCTGAGAGATGCCGGATGATTGAAGAAACAAAGCATCAGGCCACACTGACAGACATCTGGCAGTGCCCACTGCTAGGCAAACAAAACCCAGTCTGTAACTCTCTTGCACTGTTTTCACTGTGTGAGCTCTCGGTTTCAGCATCTCTATCACAGCCTCTCTCCACCTTCTTTGCAGACAAATGCTTTTCCTTCCTCTCCCTCCTTTTTCTTCCTCTTTTAATGTCTCTGTCTCTTACACACACATAATCAGACATTCTCACCGCACACTTTCACCTAAACTGAATAATTACCATTGTTAACACATGATTTATTCCACTATAAAACAACATTTATGCATTAGGTTTTCCACAAATATAATCCTGGGTTAACAGTTCTGACTCACCAAATGGAAAAGACAGCTACTGCTGCAAATAGTAAAAGGCCTTCATGAATGAGGCTTGGGAACTGATGTAATAGTAATGACTGCTGTTTTGCAGTCAGAGTAATTATGCTGTAATTGTTTCCCCCTTACAGATACAACTTTATACTTTGTAAACACGTCTTTGTTTTTATTTTCTGTATCTTATTGTTGTTTCCTGTAGCAACGGCCCAGTTTTCCCTTAATTTTATGTCACGTTAAACGGTCTGTACACCCAAATTACAAAAATAACACATTTTCTCTACCTACCACATACAGTAGTTTTGGTTTTATGTGCTTAGGTTTAGTATTTCTTTGTTTTTTTGCTTTCACCCCTACTGTATATAATGGAGAGAATTTTTGTGGCTTTTACAACTTTAAGAAATTACACTTGAAAAGTCAAAAAGTCAACAGCAGTGTTTTTTTTGCTATGAAGACTTCATTGGAACTACTTTCTACCACAAAAATAGTCACCAAGAAAACTGCTAACAGTGATTTCAGTGGATTACATAACTGGGCATACGTGCAGTTTGAACTTTAAGGTTGGGGGTTCACAAAAAACCTAGAGGGAGTGTAATGTCTACAATAAGCAAAATGCAACACGAGCAAGCGTCAGTGACAAAATCAGTTAATTGCATTGTTTACTACTGGAATGAACTCACTGTCCGCAAGCAATGAAGCAGCATTTTGAGCTGAATTTTTGTCAGACACCCTGTTTCTGTTTATTCCTTATTCCAATGGACGAGGAACAGTTGATTGGTGAAGTTGAAATGAGGCGTTGTATATACGATATCTCCTTATTTCACTACAAAATCCTAAATAAGGTGACAGCTGGCTGGAGGGAAATCACCTGAAAGTTCAGTTATACTAATAGTTTACTAAATATCGCAGTATAAAACCTGTGCTTTCTGTTTAAAAAACACAAATGCCAGAAGGTAGCAAGTACTAATCACCCATCTTTTAAGTGGGTATGTCTCTAGTCTGATCTTGACTGTACAGCTGATAGGTTGGTCTAGGTGGTTTGTTTACATGGCGTAACAGTAAGTGCGTATTGAACAGTGTTCGATGTTATTAGGCTATAAGTAAACAAAAATGACACAAATCTATCTTCTTATGTTGTTGGTTTCTTATTCTGTCAATATGGAGACACAACAAGGTTAATATTATTCATTATTCATCCACTGTAGTAAATCAGGTCAACTGGACGTAGAAGGTTTTCCCCATTCAGAACTGATGGTTCAGAACTCAGATGAGAGGTGAAACGTCTTCAAGAAACCTTCTACGTCCAGTTGACCTGATTTACTACAGTGGATGAACGATGACCTGGATGAATGAGAATCTTCATGGATATTATTCATTATTACAATAAATTCTTAGTTCTGTGTTATTTGGAAAAAATATAGATGCATTTCAAGATCAATGAGCCCCCTGAACCAGCGCAAACTGCCTGTGTAACTGGAACAATACTGGGGAAGATATGTTGCTGTTGAATACTTAAAATGTCATTTTTCACTACTATGAGCACCACAACTGAAATTCCTTTTACTTTCATTGTATTGGGGTGGTGGCAGAAACCTCAGAAATAATAATCTGCATGTCTAGACACCATTAGAGGTAGAATAAGTGTGACTTTTAATCTGGCTGAACTGACCCTTTAATCACATAGTTTTCTCATACAGTATATGTTGTGTCCTCTCCTGACTTCTTCTGTCCTCAGACGTAAATGAGTGCTTGAACCAAACAGCGTGCGGTCGCGGTAGGTGTGTCAACACCGAGGGCTCCTATAGGTGCAACTGTTTCCAAGGCTACAAACTCTCACCGGACAACGTTTGCCAAGGTAACTGTCAGTCAGAAGGTCAGTCAGGCATTATTAACATCCCAACAGCTCTGTGAATAGTTCTCCACAGTGCTACTACAGAAGCCTCACGGCACCATTGAAGCTTTATAAAAAAAAAAGGCTACAAAGAGTTAGCGGTTGTCTTTATTTTATGAGGCCCTCTTTTTTTTCCCCCTCTCTGTCTTCCCTCCAGATGTGGATGAGTGTGCGCTCCCTGGAGTTTGTCTCCACGGCCGCTGTGTCAATCTGGACGGCACCCATAAATGCACCTGTAACCATGGTTACCAAGTCACCTCAGACGGCAAAGCCTGCGAAGGTCTGCAAAGGATTATCTAGAGCTGTTGGGCGTAACTCATCATCGCATACTTCTCAGCTTGTGGAGCTCTCTCGACGGCAGCATAATGTCTGCAAATTGTTTCTTTTTGTTAGATGTCAACGAGTGCGCAACTGGTAATGCGTGTCCAGTGGGAATTTGCATCAACACTGCAGGTTCCTACACTTGCCAGAGCTGCAGGCCTGGGTTTGGACCATCTGCTGACGGACTGATCTGTGAAGGTATGAAATCAACTGTTTTAATGATTTACACTAGTTTTTGCCAAACGCTGGTAGATGCTGATGCTCCAGTTGTGGTGAATTTGGTGTTTGTGTTTCCAGATGTGAATGAGTGTGCCCAAGGGGACTTGTGTCTCGGTGGGGTGTGTGCCAACACGGAGGGATCCTACACCTGCACCAGATGTAAGGCCGGCTACAGGGTGTCTCAAGACCGGCAGAGGTGTGAAGGTAAACTCTCCAGTTCCTCATTCAGTAAAAAAACATTACGACTGTTGAAGACTTACTCAGCACATGGGCAGTTTGTCAGCTCACCGTTAAAACTCCTGTGCAACTGAATTCCCTCCACATTATTCAGTCTTGTAGTGATCGTGCATGTCTGTGCTGGTGTTTCACCCAGATGTTGACGAGTGCCAGTCCCTGTCTACCTGTGCCAACGGGATCTGTCTAAACTCTGAAGGCTCTTACACCTGTGAGAACTGCCCCACAGGATACAGAGTATCATATGACGGGGAGCTTTGTGAAGGTTGGTTTGTTCAACACCACTTGTAAATGAACTCCCGCGTAACAGTGTATGTATATTATTCAGCCTGAAAGAACTAACACTGGTGGGGTTAGTGGTTCTTGCCGTTCATCAGGAATTTCAGGGTCTTGGCCGGAGAGTAGACCCCGTCCTCCAGTGAATATCTGACGGTCTGTGTTGCTTTCCCCCCAGATATTGATGAGTGTGCGCTGCCCTCTACATGCCCCCAGGGAACATGCACAAACACAGAGGGCTCCTTCACATGTATCGTCTGTCAGCCTGGTTTCAGTGTCTCTGAGGATGGACAACAATGCGATGGTGAGGCTGTATTTGTGCAGGAATGTTATGTTTGTATACTTGAACACAGGTGTGTGTAGCTTCTGTTCAAACATGCCAGACCTTGCCTTAATACCCAACAAAATTGCGGCTGAATGTGCCAGGTCTGTTGAACATGTTACCCAGCTGCTTCGGGGCTGCATATAAACAGCATCAGGTGTGACAGCTTGGACCCCAAAGCCCCATCATCTGAGTCCTAAAATCCCAAAATACTCCTTCTAGACATCACATCATAGCTGGATCCTGGACCCCTCCGCCTCTGGCACCGTCTCATCTGATCTATTGCTCAACACAATGAGACACCAGCCCTCAAATAGAAACAAGATGATGTCAGGCGAATGCTCTGCAGATAGCTCAGCTAAAACAGATAGAGGTGTCGACATTTGTAATTCCTAGTTCCAGTGATTACCGATCTAACTGATTACAACTGGCGGGCATTTATTTATTTGAAGCCAGAGATGGTAATCTCTGCTCTGATGTGTCCAGATGTGGATGAGTGTTCGGTGGCTAACATGTGCCCGGGCCAGCTGTGCTTGAACACTCCAGGATCCTACACCTGCAGGAGCTGTGGAGCCGGCCTGCAACTGTCTGAGGATGGTTATGGCTGTGAGGGTAAGACTACCTCTGTGTTTACCTACCTGCATAGAACACTTAAAGCTGTCACTATGGTAAACACTATACCAAAGTTACGCATTAGACCTAGAACATGATTACAGTGCTCAGTAATTTGTCATGACGTGATTTATGAGATCAATGCAGTTGAAACGGCTGCTTTGACGAATCCAGGGAGGTTAGATCTGTCATGACTTCATGAGAAGCAGAAAAGGAATGACTGTTTAAATAGATTCAAACATTAGCCTGAGTTAGTCATATATACTGCGGTGTGTTTTCGAATGGAAGCGTGGATGGAGCCCAAGAGGAAGATCCCCTACTGATATGTGTCTTTGCGCTGGGAAAAAGTTTTACAAAACAAGCCCGAGTCCAAGTCGGCCTCTGATAGGATTTTAATGGATGTGTCTGATGCCATGGAAAATATTAAGGGCTTAATTTGAAATGAAGTCGACCACTCCCCTGCCTTCCACGTACCGCAGCGAGCTCGCCTTGGTGAACTCGCTCTGTTCACCCAAAGGCGAAATGGAGCCGTCTCGATCGCTTAACAATGGCCCACACTATTTTCTCGGTAAGAAATATAATCTGTGTCGGCTCGAGGAATTTCCAGTGATCACATAACAGCGAGCCAGTGACTGTTTGTAGATACAGTAATTATGTGCCACCTGTAATAGCTTGCTGCTTTGGATTCGATGACCGTCCTGCATAGTTATCTCTCCACCCTTTTTAATAAAACACTGTCAGTGCGATCTAATAAAGAGGGCTTTGCTTACTGTATGTTAAGCTGAGTCACACACACATTGTTTTTAACAGATAAGACAGTGAGCGATCAAAAAGTGGAGTCATTGCTTAAGATGATAACCTATATCTAACCTTTTCTTCTTCTCTTCCTGTCTATTAGACATTGACGAGTGCCAGACCCCAGGTGTGTGCCCCACGGGTGTTTGCACCAACACAGAGGGCTCCTTCTCCTGCATGACCTGTGACCCAGGCTTCACGGTGGCACCCAACGGGCTCTCATGTGAAGGTACGGCACAGTGGGTGGTTCACTGCGGTCACTAAAATTCATGATTTTCACATCCGTCATCTGTTCCAGCACAGTGTGGCCAACTGTACTGAGGATAAGTCATTGCTTGCTGATGGTGATGCATGACTTTTCTGACATGAACACTGTGGTCTGGACGTTCGTCATCCAAATGACAACACTTGGGCAATTTTAAAGTGAGACCTAGTGATTTACAGCTAGTGTGAATGTGTCATACTGATGACATCTTTGTGTGTGTGTGTGTGTGTGTGTGTGTGTGTGTGTGTGTGTGTGTGTGTGTGTGTGTGTGTGTGTGTGTGTGTGTGTGTGGAATACAGATGTGAATGAATGTGAGGAACCTGGCCTGTGTGTGGGAGGCCAGTGCACCAACATGATCGGTTCCTATAGCTGTTTATGTCCCGCTGGTCTGGAGATGGTGGATGGGACATCCTGCAGAGGTATACACACACACACACACACACACACACACACAGTCTGAGTCATCAGACACTTCAAATATACCATTAGTGGTTAACTGCTTCTCATAGCTTACCTCATGTTGGCATCTTGACACAGCTGTGTGTGTATTTATGACAGATATCAATGAATGTTTAACCATCATGGGAATCTGCGGAGAAGGAGACTGTCTGAACACTAAGGGCTCCTACACGTGCATCTGTCCTGATGGATATACCACCATCGATGGAGGGACCGGCTGCCAAGGTACAGTAATGCACTGCCACAATAGCAGCGATGGGAAATATTTTTTCTGATGATTTAATAGGCTTTGTGTAATTGGGTGAGGCACAATTGGAGACAGTTGGTTATAATGTAATAATGGTTTTTAGCCCATATTACTCAAGTCGTTTTACAGTAACCTTGTTGGCTTACACATGTTTCATCAGTCAGTGCAGGCAGGGTGACAGACAATATCCTCAGCACAAAGCCCTGGGTGCTGAGACCAGGCCTGGGACCCTTGGCTTGGGTGCTCAGGCTGGCCTTTCTGTGTAATGGGCCGTGGCCTCATCAACTATCTCAGCTCACTCTCTGTTCGGACTTTAGTTTGATGTTATTCCAGCCGCACCCAGTGACCCACTGGTCACAGTGATGGGGGGGAAAAAATGTAGTGTGATCATCAGCTAAGGAGGGCTTTTCTTTTCAACAAACTGGAGCATTTGCTGTCAAAATACATGAAATAACTTTGGCAAGGATGTCAGAATTGGATCAGTGTTATTTCTGGTGTGTCTCGCAAGTACAGTAAGAGGTGAAGTTAAGTAAACTGCAGGATGTCTGGCAGAGAAATATCCTGTCGTGATGTGAAACAGGTAGGTTTGGATCTCTGGGTCCAGGCCCCTGCAAGATGTTGGCACTGGTCCTTTAACAGGCACGGTTGACGTACAGTAGAGGACAAGGTTTAGTCCTTGAACAGGGACATTCTTCTACCGAAGCTTTGGCTTCGGAGCGCCTTCGATATCGTACACAGACTGAGCAAACTGCCCAGCCTGCATCAGGTACTTTGGCTGCTCGCCACAACAAATACGGGGCTCTAATTATCCTATAAATCAGCAGTTGTCGTATATTTTCTTGCAGCCCGCCATTGTGTGTACAGTGCTGACACAATGAAAGCCAGACCCCTCTGACATGAGCCTGCAGTGGGAGGAGAAGGGAGGACTGGAGTAAGTGAGTTTATGGGAATGAACGATGGGTTTACTAGTCAGGTGAGGCCAAAATGACACTTGGCCTTGACCAGACCAGTCTTTCAGTGAAAACAGAACATAATGTAATAAAAAGACTGACAGCAGACTGAAACACATCAAAATTTAATCCAAATCAACAGGTTGTGCCATGACCTTGCTGCACCATTCAATACAGGCTTTGAAGTCCTTGAATTAACTCCAGAACTATCCAGTCACAGCATATTTATGTGTTTGACTATAGTCTGGGATATTGTTTTTTTTCCCCCCTATCTTTACAAACGGGTGTTTGCCTTGTCGTCTCTGAAAGATTCATCTGATTATCAAAGGTTGGAAAATGAAGACAGGCTTTTCCCCAGTGATGAATATCCCCCGCTTTCTCCTCCCCCTCACCTTTTACCACAGTGCCTTACAAGTTATGTTGTAATGCCACAATTATCCACCAATCTACATCTAATCAAGCATGTCACATTCGTTATTAATTTTTAGTCGGAGGGAAATGTTGTCAGCCTGATGAGCTGAGGTAGATTTTTTGTTTCCTGTTTGCCAGTATACTGTTAAGTACTCCAAACGGCCAGTGCATCTCGTGCTCAGACAAGCACTTGATTACACATTCTTTATGCAATACTTATGAAAAGGAGCGCCGCTCCCTGTGGACTCAATGAAGACAGGGGATATTTAGTGATAATCAATATGTAATTAATCTTGAGACCCACCCTCTCTCCAATTATCTCTCATAATGCATCTGCCTTTCTATTCCTCCTTCTCTCTGCCTTAGACGAGGATGAATGCAGTAAAGACAATGTGTGCGTGCGAGGCGAGTGTCTCAACACTGACGGCTCTTTCATGTGCTTGTGCGAGGCTGGCTTCAAGTACAACGCCGACACGGCCGACTGCGAAGGTAAGACAGAACGAAACTCCCTTGTGATGCTCGGTTGTGTATGTTGACCCCTAACTCTGCCCTGAGCTCTCTACTCTCTGAGTACACCAACATGTCAGCATTAGCGGTTTGATCGTCACGCTACATTTAGGCTTAAGCGTACCCGTGTATAGCACAGTTGGCTATGATTGATTATCTATAGGCAGTGGGGACTGGGGCTCCAGTGAAAGTGTCCAAGCCTGGCTTAGAGGCTTTCCTCCATGCTCTTAAGAGTGAGGGGTGCCTGGATTACGTGGCTGGAGCCCTGAACTCCATCTCCCCTGAGGGAAGCATGAATGACCCCATTGTGAGCAGGAGGTGTTTCTCCCTCTGGAACGTCTCCCTTTAGCTCCTTCACAAGTTCTTTGGTTGCTGTGATAATATTGTTCTTGGCCATTCCTGTTGCCTGCTGCGTTTACTGAGGACAGCCACACCACAGGCCTCCTGGCCGACTCCTGCTGCACAGCCATTACACTGGAAGCAGCGGAGCAGCGGAGGGAATATGAGTGTGTGTGCGGGGGTGCGTGCGTCCATGTTGGTGTCTGATTGCACATGTGGTTGCATTTGTGCCTCTGTTTGTCAGATATTAACCAACATCTGTCTCTTTTACTGTACAGACCAGAATGAGTGCAAGGAGTTTGGGAGCTCAGTGTGTGGTACCTGGCGCTGTGAAAACACCATCGGCTCCTACCGGTGCTTTATGGGCTGCCAGCCTGGCCTCGAGGGAGAGGACGCCACAGACTGCGGTGAGTGGTCAAACCGCGTATAGTTAAAAGACTAGCACACACAATTATGTTAAGAAGAAACAGGCAGATTTTGAGGCTTTAGACTGAAGCAAAAGATGTATGCATTGTATAAACCTTCCTATTTTTGTACCGTTCACCATTATAGTTAAAGAGAGCGTAGCCTCAGATCAACTCTACATACTCTACAGCAGTGATTCTTAACCATAGGGCCGCGGCCCAAACTTGGGCCCCGAGCACCACCTAGTGGGCCGCAAAAAAAATCTGTTTTGTACGTGTGGGCCGCGAGGGCCGCGGGACGCAATAACAACTCCCGACCATGTAGTGGCGCTAATGCATCAGTCAGTTGTTACTTTAACCAGCTCCATAAATAAGGAGAAGAAGACACTCAGCTAGCCGTAAACAAACAAGATGGAGAAATATTTAAAACGAAAAAATGAAGACGACCCCCGGTTTATTGAATTGAATTGAATACAGATCAAACCAAGAGTGAGATCATTCTAAACCTATACAGTGTATATATATTAAATAATACGTATTAAATAATATATATAATATAATATAATATAATTGGGGCTGCACGGTGGTGTAGTGGTTAGCGCTGTCGCCTCACAGCAAGAGGGTCGCAGGTTCGATTCCAGCTTGCGGCTCTTCTGTGTGGAGTTTGCATGTTCTCCCCGTGTAAGCGTGGGTTCTCTCCGGGTACTCCGGCTTCCTCCCACCGTCCAAACATGCTGTTTAGGTTAATTATGACTCTAAATTCCCGAGTGTGAATGTGAGTGGAATGGTTGTCTGTCTATATGTTGTCTGTCTCTATGTGCCCTCATGGATTGGCGACCTGTCCAGGGTGTACCCTGCCTTCGCCCTATCCAGCTGATCGGCCCCCCCCCACCCCTAACGGAACACATATGAGGAGGAGAATAATATAATTAATAATAATAAATAATATATATTAAAATTATATTTAATGGGCCCTGGGCCACTCTGTACTGAAAAAAATGGGCCTCAGGGTCAGAAAGGTTAAGAACCCCTGCTCTACAGGACTGTCCCTCTGTGCATAGATAATTATATCTGTTCAACGCGCAGACACAAAGAGGCTGATGTGAATCAAAAAGCTATCAGGTATTCGAGGTCTTCCTGTACAAGAGGCCATGGGGGAGATGAGGAGAAGTGGGCCCTGAAATTGGGGCACTTTAGAAAGCGGAGTGCACTGTCATTGGAGGCGGTGTGTGAGGCCAGCAGCTGATAATGGTCTCATCATCCCGATAACGGACCTAATGGTCTGGCAGAGCCGCACGGTGGAACCTGATCACCTCCTTTTGAGTAGAGATAAAATTGTCCGGGCCTTTACCTCTTTTCCTCCCCTATGGAGGAACCCAGTCACCTGGGTTGACTGGCTAGGTTTGTGCTTATGCTACATCTGGGTCCACAGCTGGCCAACAACAACAGCAACATCTCCATGACCACCAAAATACATGAAGCTTTTTGTGTTTACTGGCAGGATTATACACCTTGGGCTTCACATATTAATATGGTTTGTTGCACAACCATTTGAGTTTATCACTCTTTATTTTGCAGCGCAGCATTGCTCATCTTTGTTGCTCTCATAGCACCATAAAACAACAAGTCCAGTTTCCAGTTTATGAGGAATACGAGAGACAAATACAAAAGGCCAAATATTTTCCTCGTATTAAGACAGAATCCAAACAGTCACAGGAGAGTGACAGGCGCGGCGGGGAAAGCAGCCTGAGAGCATCCGAATGGAATGATGTGTTGGACTGCAGATGGAGGTTGTGGGTGTTTGCGGGCGATTGTATGCGCATGCGAGTGCAAGTGTGTGCGTGCATGTGGTTAAGTGTGGGTTTTTGCATCCCCGCTCGTGTGTTTGTGTTAGAGGAGAACCAGAGACTGTAACCGTTGTAGGGATGCACTCGGAGTGCACATATTCTCATGACCTTGAGTTTTTATTGGACTATCAACAGATGGAGATCAGGGGAGAAAATGCTGATCAGTGACAGATCAGACCTCCGCCCCCTCCATCACCCTGATCCTCGGCTACGTGTGGCTGCCTCCTCGCTGCACTTTATGGTGTTGCCTGTCTGGCACCAGCTGAAGAGTGCCGGGGCCTGCAGTGTGATAAGGGCAGATTGAAACCAGCTGCTGACCTCCGTTCCTCCTAGTGTCAGAGTCAAAACACTGCTAAGCTGCTCACATAGGTTCAAATCAGTGCCATGATATGTGCTATGAATTACACAGTTTCTTTCCTGACGTGCTGTAGAGCGTGATGATTTTTAGATGGGACCTGATTGGAAAAGTTTCACATTGTCCCCTAAACTCCCAGTTGAACTCCTCTGTGTAGGTGCCTGTTTTCCCCCATTGCTATGGTGTGACACAGGCTGTTTGTGTTTTCACTGGACACCACAACAAACACTCGCACGGCTCAGCATTGACTCCCAACCCCAGTCTGAGAACCAAGACCTCTCACCCTCAGAAGCCC
Source organism: Pterois miles (assembly GCA_947000775.1). Taxonomy (NCBI): domain Eukaryota; kingdom Metazoa; phylum Chordata; class Actinopteri; order Perciformes; family Scorpaenidae; genus Pterois; species Pterois miles. Next base: position 13,250,156 of record CAMQGK010000471.1, on the reverse strand, counting down.
AGCGCTGCTGTACACAATAACGGCTTGTTTCACCTCACGGCTGCAAATTGTGGGAGATGCTGCCGTCACCCCAATAAAAGTCCAGGGAGGGAGCTCAATTACTCCGGGACATTTTTGTCTGCTTGTAAAAATCATCAAATATTTAAGAAGAGGCCAGACACTGTAATTTGCAGTTTCTGCGAGGGGCGTTTTATTTTTACTCACCGGCCTTCGAAGGGGCAGCGGTTGTCTTTGGCTCGGCTCGCGGCGCTCATTTAGATTTAGAGGCCATAATACAAAAGGGGAAAACAGGGTTTTTTCCACAGCGGCACGTCGGCTGGAACTGTACTGTGTAGTTCGGCCGTGATGCTGTACACAGGGCTCCTTCAGGCATGTGAAAAAGGCAGTGTGTGTAGTCGCAAGTCATTGTTTTTTAGCTTTACTTCAACATAATGCTCATAAATTCCCCCGAGCTATGCCTTGTCTTTAATAAGGCTTTTGCCCAAGGGCGGAAATTGTCTGTGGTCACACTCTTGCCAGCCTCCCACCCCTTTAAACGTATAGAAATCTGAAGACTTTACCATGTGTGTGTGATCATGCTGTTGTGCAGAATGTATGATGATATTTTTGTTAAAAGTACACACATGATATGGCAGCTTTTTAGTTAACCCAAGACAGGTTGTAGATTTAACGCCAGATATAGTGCACAAACATGCTTTCCTGAGAACAAATACTTCACCTCATCCTTGCCCAGTCGCGTGTGAAATAACCTCTGCATATGGGTCCAATCAGACAAGGGGTTGCCCAGAGAATATGGGAGAAGCGTGGGCTGCGGAGGGTGAGCCAACAGTCACTGATTCCTATAATATTGTTGCCTGCCACCATATGCTCCAGATTAACACATGGCATAGAGACCCACGCCATCAACCTTCCCAACCCCCCGACCGCAGCATCACCGGATCCAGGAGGCAGGTCCTCCTGGGTCAGACCATTAGAATTGGTGCCACCTCAGTTCTTCCCACCTCAGCTGAACTTCTCACCCTCTTCGCTGCCTCAGTTCTTCCCTCCAGGCAATTTACAGCTCTGCATGTGTTCTGACGTAACTGATTATTACATGGAAAGACTAAGAAAGGCAACCCCACGTTCCTGCCGGTGTGAGACTAACTCTTGGTAGAGTTATCTCATTTTGTATTATTCATTTTTTCCCATAAACCATTAGTGATGTGATCATCAAGCTGACTCCATGCTTATGGAAGGCGGATCGAAATGGCTGGTCAAGTAAATGCAGCCACTCAAAACTCAGTCAGATACACAAGAAAAACAAAGGACATTAAAATTGTTTTGGTCCCAATGCTCTCATTCCTCCCCAGGATGAGGCTTTGATTGCATCTCATCACAACATGTGGTTCGTAACAGATTCTGTTCCATGTTACACATGAATGAAAATCCGCCTGCAGACACTGATTATTTTATATATTAGCGGGGAGCTTTCATCGCCTTCCTCACAGACCTCCCAGCTGGCAGCCGCCGTCATTCCAAACTCCACTTAAGCTTTCACACTTGAGGAAACGTTCCTCAGACTCTGATATATAATACTTTTCACCTTATGCTGTGGGAACATTCTTCTTGGAAATGCATTTTTCAGTTATTTGTAATAACTTATGGTGTCCAAAAAACTTTGTCACTTCTGCACCAGTTTGGCATCTCAATCCTCAGCTGCAAGATGCAAATCCAACGGGTTGGCGGTTTTCAGTATGCGTCCATCCATTCCCCCTCTATCATCTCACAGCCCACACGTCTATTCTAGCAATGCTTCACAGCATTTCCTGTCAAAGGTTTTACAAACGACAAAGGCAATTTTTGTCTCGGCAGTTTTATTATCTTGTGGGAGCCCCTGTCTCTGACCCTAGAGGCATGTTAGAGAAGTGGCCAAGTAGGGACAGGAAGACAGACTGAGGACTTGTCCCCCAGCAAGCCTGATAAAGTAGTTGCCTGTGCTGGAGAAGAAGACTGGCCAAGCACACTGTTCAAATCAAATAGTTGTGGTTTTTCTGGCCCACTTTCTCCAGTTGATACAGCCTTTACGAGTGCTCACAGGTTAAATAAAACTGGTTCAGACAATATGTGAATGACTGTGCTTTGCACTCCATAAAGAGTGCCACTGGACTTGACTTTTTCTTAACTGATGTCTGAGGCAGACTTATCCAAAATGAGTATTACAAGTTTATGAGACTGTTTAGTTGTTGTGATTATATTGTCTGCATCTTTTCACTCTGTTTTTCTTAAACTCCAGTGGAGTTACTATTAGTCATGGAAACTTTGAATGGAACAGTCATGAAGGGTTGTTATGAAACTAAAAGGTCAAGAAAAACTTAAATCATGCTTTTAATAAAAAAAGACACCATTGTGTCTCTTATTTCATTAGTGCCGTTTATATCAACTGTCATAATAATCATGTTCCCAACTTAATGACTTGCAGAAAATATACAAGCACTGACTTAACTTCATCTCTGACTGAACAGATTATTTATTAACTGAATATGTGGTTTCTAGCATGAGTTGTAGGACAAATTTCTCATAAATTTATTGTCAAAAGATGCTATTACAGACCAAAGACCCAAAGAGATTAACAGGCCGTTTTGTATTGACGTTTATGCTCTGAACGAGTAAACACTCAACAGTTCAGCAGAACTGAAAAACTGATAAATGGTGATTATGTGACCCTGAAACAGATTTAAGAGGTTAACGCTGACCAGAGAACAAACTCACGTGAATAAAATGTGACCATTAAACTCTCCAGTTGTTTTTTTAAACAATTTTAATCAGATTTGCCCAGCAGTATCAGTCTTTGGCTTCTCTGCCATATTCGAGACGCCAAGAAATAAGAAATTGCTAACAAATGTTGCCTTCAAACAGCGAGCGGTCGGGAATCAACAGTGCTGGTCCTCAGCTTCCACGTCTCTCTCTCACACACTGACACATAACATGTAGTCTCTCCACTGATTTTATTTAACTTATTTTATGATTTAAAGCCATGCAAACAATGAACTACTGTGGGCTGCCGTCTGCCAGCTTCGTAGTACCATTTTAGATCTGCAGCTGATGTCAAACACATCACAATGGGTTTAAACATATGATTAGGATGGGAATCAAAAAAATCTCTTCATGCCAAACCTGGACTCTCAGCCATCTTTCTCCAAGTGCTTGTAAAGTCTCTGCTGAATGCTGGCCGCATGCTGTCAACTCCTCCGTTTCTTACACTTTGCCAACATCCCAATGACCTAAGTGTCACTTCTCGCTCCACTGACACAACCAGAGAACATTCACTTGCAGTTTTTCAGATCCACGCCACTCAGTTTCACTGTGCTGATGCAGAGAGAGAAAGTCTCCCTGAACTGATTTACAAACATCAGTTTGAAAACCCTTATAATGAATTGTCTAATCTGTACACTACTTCTGGCATGTTATGATGGCAGTGATTTCTGTTGTTAGTGCTGTCAGGTCACAGTGGTAGTGGTGTTTATTTTTGGACAGGTAGTGCCGTGTTTACCGAGGAGGTTAGAAAGTTTATTGCTCAGAGAGTGACGTTGTAAATATTAATGTTGTGCTCACCTCTCCCCTTGTAGACATTGATGAGTGCGTCAATGAGACCATCTGTGGGAACCACGGCTTCTGCGAGAACACAGACGGATCCTTCCGCTGCCAGTGTGACCAGGGCTACACCAACCCGCCGGGAGACATGAGCAAATGTGTCGGTCTGTAACTGCTCTTCAGTAAATATTAATTGTACATTACAGCTTAAAAGAGTTGATACTTCATGTTTTTCTGTAAGTCCTGTGAAAACACCAAAACCCACAATGTATTAATTATACTAACAAGTATTGTCTGTGTAGCCAAAGCCTGGTGTAAGTTAGTCCTCTGTGCCTTAGAGCTGCATTGGCTGTTTACATGCACCACTATTATTCAAAATGAGACAATATTTTGAATTAGATGGGGGTTGTTTAAACAGCATATTCTGCTTGGATATTGTGAATTATACAGTGTCCTAACTGGAAGCTTGTTTACATTGTTTTCTGTTAACGTCCTAACAGGCTGCGAGTGGCGCGGCGTGATAGTTGAACTCCAGTTAGGACACGGTGTTAGGAGTTATTCTGAATGGAGCATTTTCCAGTTTAGACATGTGGGATATGCCGATATTATTTATGTTTTAGGAGCATGCTTTGGACGTGTACGCAGCGCAGTGTACATATGTGTCTCAATTGGGATTTTTATGGCAGATTGCAACACACACTCTCTTGCCTGTTTGCCTCCAACTCAAAACCAACTAGCCAACAGTTTACAGAGATGCATGCCCAAAAGAAAAGCCTACATTTTTGGTCAGAAGGAGAAACACACCTACTTTTAAACATTACGAAAGGCTTGGATATCAACAGATTTATTGACCTTTTCAAGAAACTGGTTTAAGGATTGAAAGATGAAGACTTACGTTCTTACGGTCAAACAAGTCTAGAGGTTGATTTTTTTTTTTTTTTTACATTTTTTCATATTCAGCATCGGCGGATGCCTGAACATATTAAGCTGATTAGCAAGCAGACACATCAGCGGGCAGCCCAGTGTTGTTGCTGTACAACAGGTGTGACACCTCCAACAAATCAAATTGCCACGGCAGACCTCAGTATATGTAGCCCAGTGGGATAACCTTCGCAAGGGTGCATGAGAAGAACAATGTCCTAACTGGAAGAAACTGTGCAGACACAACAAAAACCCACATCAGTCGACCTCTAAACAGGTCCACCACAGTTTATGTTAGTCGAGTATGCACAGCTGCATGTAAACAAAAATATAAAATATCACTACTTATTTTTAATTATTGTGTGTATACTATTTGGTCACTTTTATTAAGCAAATTTTAACAACTTTCAGCACTTTGTATAAAGAGAGATGAACTGATTTGTTCCAAAATCTGATAACAAACATTCATCACACACATTTAGGATATGAAGAAATGTAGACTCAATAGGAAATCAAAGAAATGTATGAATCTATAACAACAGAATGCATTATTTGCTGTCTGATATGAATGACTATACCAAGAATGAGATGATATTTTGTGTGACCTCGCCACGACCTTGTTGAGCGCATGCCTGTGCGTACGTGCCTGGTTCCACCTCACGCCCTCCTCTCCTGTCTTTCTCAGACGTGAACGAGTGCGAGATGAGCTTGGCGCTGTGCGGGGAGGCCCTGTGTGAGAACTTCGATGGCAGCTTCCTGTGCATCTGCCCCAACGACAATGAGGAATTTGATCCCATCACCAGCCAGTGCCGCTCCCTGGGTAATAGAGCAGGACTAGCACTCACAGTGACCCACGGGACTTAATTCCCCATCCCATCATTGGGAGACGGAGTTTTCCCGGATTTAATGAGCCGTCTCTCATTATCCAAACAAGGGTGACGAGGTGGACATGACTTACTCCACGTCTCTTGACCTGGCTGTTTCCATTTGTTTTAAAGGCTGGGGTTATGATTGGGTGGGTTGCCTGCAAAAATTTCTATTAGTCTAATCCCTCGAAGGAATGATGAAGTAACTCATCCAGTAGAGCCAAGTAAATACCCTGAGGGCCTAGTTACTGTAAACCTATTTCCTCACCAAGACAAACAGGGATAAGGTGTAGCTATTGGCAATTAGCGCTAAAGACACATTGCTCTCTTCCGTGTTAAAACGATCCTAAGTGCAGAGGTTGCAGATATGCAACGTATTGCAATTTCAGAATGACCGAAAAGGGCTTTTGAGTCACGGAAACACCATCACGTCTCCAGCTTGATAGGCATATGTGTACACGAATTGGGCTTATTTACATTATTAAGCGGCGCACCCTCGGCGGGGATGTTTTTTTCTTCTGCCTGGGCACTAAACCCCAGCTATGCCTTTGTGTACCTTTTTGCCACATTCCGATGTTTGCTTTTGACGTGTGTTAATCAATCATGTGAGAGCGAATGGTGTGTTGACTCACATGCCAGTGTTTCCATTTGGCTAAGCCAGCAGCTTAAGGGCGAAATGCCTGAGCCCATGCCTTCGGACAAATGAGCAGGCTCAGCAGTGGCAGGCGAGGATAATGCGCTACCTGCTGGAGGCACGAGGATGCACTCGATGCTGTTACTGCGTGATAATGCTGTACTACTGAAGTGTAACGTCTACTGTAATACCTCAATAAGGAGATTTGAGTTTAAACTATTCTATCAATATGCCCTCCTGTATTACCAAACCACCTCCACAGGTGCGTGTCTGTAACTAACCGTAACCTCTGACCTCCCTGTCCTAAAGAAACTCTGTTTGCTCATCTACAGCTGATATGGACACGACACCCGCTGCTCGAGTCCCTCCGTCCGCTCCCTCAGCCGAGGAGAGAAAAGAGTGTTACTATAACTTGAACGATGCCAACTTCTGCGACAACGTCTTGTCTCGCAACACCACCAAGCAGGAGTGCTGCTGCACGGTGGGAGCCGGCTGGGGAGACAACTGCGAGATCCACGCCTGTCCCGTCCCAGGAAGAGGTACAACAACAGGCCGAGAATGCATGTTATAATATGTGCCTTTTTTTCGTCTTCTCTCTCACTAATGAATACAATTTGTGTTTTCCAGATGATTATAACCAGTTGTGCCCTCATGGCAGTGGATTATTACCGCTGTCTGTTTCCTCTCCACAAAATCTAGGACAACAGCACCCTTACATAGGTACTCTCTCGCACAAATACTAACTTATTTTGTTGATATCCCTTAGCTTTTATTGCTTCCCTTCACTCAAATCTTTACATTGGCACAGAAAGGTGTAATGTCAGCAGACTCTTAAATCCAGATAGATGGACAAATCCCTCACCACATTTACGAGGCTGTCTCTACAGCTGGCCGAGGCTTAATGGGTTACTTGCATTCATACCTGACTAATTACTGCCGCAATAACGTGTCTTCACAGCTGAGAGTGGATGATGTTTAAAGCAGAGTGCCAATGTTTTGACTGTTTCCATGTCACTTATGTAATACCAAGGTGTGAATCTCTCTTTCCCCTCAGATGCAAATGAGTGTGAGATGTTTGGATCAGACATTTGTAAGAATGGACAATGTTCAAATCTCTTTTCTACCTACACCTGCTACTGTCGCTCTGGCTTCTACTATGACAACATCCGGCTTGAGTGCGTGGGTAAGAGATGGCATCTATTTGCTATTTAATAGGAGAGTGTTTCAGACAGAGGGTGAAAAGAGGTGCTGCAGCATAGCAGGTATAAGAAAAGTGTTTTTTGAACATTAAAGCATGTAAGCATGTTGTACTAGAAACCAAAAACACAAGTATGCACCTGGAAATAAGCGTAATGCTGTACTTTAACATTTGAAAACATCCTTATAATAGCAACAGATACAATATCATCGTACGGGTATTTCATCAAATAAAACTGTATCCAAGACAACTGGTCATGCCAGTGTTTTGACTCTCATACGACAAGACCACATTTCCCATAAACCTCACTGCTTTCAGCCTACATTCTGATTTTGCACTCGATCCGTCCAGCATCCTCAACCAGTATGCATCTCCAGAAATCCACCATTTTATACAGAATATCTGATTCAGTGGTATACTAACAAAAACGTAATGTAAAGATCTCTAGTTTGAATAATAATGCCATGTCTTTTTGTGCTCCTTAGATTACGATGAGTGTGGATTTGGAACCGCCTGTGAGGATGGAGCATGTGTGAACACAGCCGGGTCTTTCAACTGTTTCTGCAGTCCTCCATTAGTCCTGGACAACACAAGGCGGCGCTGCATTGGCCTCAACACCACAGAAGGTGTGACAGCATTTTAAATTGAAATGTTAAGTTTCACAGTGGTAGAAACTGTACTGGTATTTTTAAATGATTAAGTTCGTTGTCTCTCATGAGATATCTGAATCTGTCAGCTGTAGAGGGACGTTGGGGTTCTGTCCGGCCCTTAGAGCTGAACGAATGTAATGAACAGTTCGGATGCGTTATGAGATTTAGGTGATACAAGCAGCTGTATCTTCAGTTTTTTTCTCCGTCCTCATTCTGTCTCTCAGATACTGTAGAGCCTGATCACGATGTGCACATGGATATTTGCTGGCAGCGTCTGGAGGGGGACAACATGTGTTCAGAACCACTCCAGGGACGTAGAACTACATACACCGAGTGCTGCTGCCTGTACGGCATCGCCTGGAGTGGACAGTGTGCCTTCTGTCCCCGGAGGGACTCTGGTGAGACGCAGGATGCACTTAAGACAGCCATTGCACCATAAATCCTGTCTTTCTATTAACACATGACTTTTACTGTGTGCTGCTGTATTCAGATGACTACGCAGTGATGTGCAACCTGCCTCGGAGAGGAGGGACAGACAGTCTGCGAGAGAGGCCAGGATATGAGTACGGTCTTGAGGGTCCAGAGGATCCTGTGGAACCTTTTGTTCCTCCGTACTGGGACAGTTACGGCAGCCCTGCGGGACCCTACGACATCCCAGAGGGTGTTCCTCTCTTCAATGACAATGACTATGGCGTTCAACAGCCGCCTCCCCGCACCCCCGTTCCGCGACCACGGGAGCAGCAGCCACGACCAGTGGATCCCTACACTGGTGGGTATATGCATACATCCAGAGGTTTTCATCCCCGATATGTTCATAGGTTCAAGCATTTGTAGGTAATATACAGCAGGGCTTTTCAAGTCTATGCAACTTAAGGCCCAGAATAAGTGTAAATAAGTGTAATGTCAGCTGTGAGGAGCAAAATAAATATTCTCCTTACCCTCCCCCATCACTGCATGCCATTATAAATCCAAATTTAATGTATTCAGGGTCATATTTCCTCACCACACGCTTGTCTCCCACATCACTTTTTCCATTTCAAAAACCAAACTATTTGGTGTCACTGTGAGGGAACGTTAGCTAGAACTTGATAGCGGCTAAACACGTTTGTCACCACCTGATGATGTCGTGATTAGTGTGGTGATATTCAAGCGTAACTTGTCATTAAAATATATACGTTTTATTTTATGTTTTTTATTTATGTGAATTTATTTATGTTATTATATTCTATATATATTTATGTCATTATGTGAATTATTTAGCACATTTAGATACAAAAATAATTAAAAATAATATTTAATTGATTTTAAATAATTTTAGATAGTTTTGTATATTACAAAATATACAGAGATTTTTTATTTAATCTAACCATTTGGCAGTACGTCCAAGGCCCACTGCTTGAGAATAGCTGATGTGCAGTATACTATACTAATGCTGTAATGCAGTGATGAATGAAATAAATTATGAGCTTCAGTCACTGAAAATCTGTGACAAAAACACAATAGATGACCAATATTTGTCATCTAAAGACGGTTCATAGCTGACCAGTGATGTGCAGAGTCTTCAACGTCATCAGTAGCAATAGCATTGTGGAAAATTACAACATTAAATGTATTAAGTTCATAATAACAATGATGACAATGACAATGTGAAAACAATGTGAAAGGGATCATTTGAACTGATGAACCTACAGAGACAGAGACTTATCACCCAAATCTGCTTAACGGAGCTTCATATCGGCTGTGGCTGCACTTTTTAATATAATTTTTGTGAACAGATGCGGCTGATCAGAGCTCAGCTATGTCAGACTTGACTTGACGCCACACTTGACGCTACTGCAAGGCGACCTGGCCGATATATGTTGTGGTCAAAGGAGGGCTTTGAAACGGTGGATAAACACACATTGTATTTCCTATAAATTCTTCACAATAAAAGCCTGTGTTATTTTTGCTGTTTACTCTTTTTCTCTACATTATTTGGCTAGTTGACTTTTGGTGAGAAACACATTTTACTATAAATTAGTATATAGTTTTTTATTATTATTTAAAAAGTATTTATTTTAAAGCAGCAATATTAGAAAATGTTGAGTTTTCAATAAACAACAGCTTTAACGCTCAGCTGTGCTCCAGCCCGTTTTGCTCTCGCTCTGGAGACGAACTCCCTTGTGGGGGGAAGATGAAGCAAGACATAAATAAATTGTCCGGATTGTGTCCACATGCTGTCCACACCTCACTGAGCTCCAAACTTAATGCGAGCCAATGAGAGCAGGATCCGATCTCAGAGCTGACAGACTTGACAGTCAGTGTGTCATGGCACGATCAAATGACAATAGTCTCACAGAAAGTGTAGCCACGGCCATAAATTCTTCACAATAAAAGCCCCCGGTTATTTTTGCTGCTTACTCTTTCTCCCATGTCCTGCAGTATTAGGCTAGTTGACTTGTTTTGATTGAAGAATAGCCGCTAACAGAGTTTTCATCTTGGTTTTCATCATCAGTAACTTAACTCCACTCAGACAGTGAGTCTCAGCTGTGCTCCGGCCCTGGTTTTCCTCCTCCCTGCCCTTTGATCACGCTGTCGACACCTCACTGAGATACGAACTCAAAGTGAGCCAGGCCACCTCGGCGTGCGGTCTGGCCGATCAGATCCTAGTGCAAGCAAGATCTGATCTCAGAGCGTACATACTTGACAGCTGATGCATCCTGGCATGATCGGTTGACAAAAGCCACATGGAAAAGACAAGTGTAACCACGGCCATAATGAGTTTCAGGTCATTGTTTAGCTGTCATGCTCTCAACTTTATTGTTTTGGTTCACTCCCGCTGCTCTCAGTGTTTTCAGCAGCAGTGAAAAACCCACATACACTACCTGCTACCTACCAGGACCAAGCAGACAGATAAAGTTAGCGACTAACTGGTGAACATAGTGGAGAATTTAGCAGCCAAAGAGCCAAATATTTCCTTCTGTAGTTGGCAGAGAATAAAACCAGAGCTAACATTCATCAGAAACACAACTCTAAATGAATGATAATGTTGCACCATAACTGCTGGATGTGTAAACAAAGGGTTGTTTTTAATGATAAATACACTACAATATAATTTTTAAACGTCTTCCATATTTCTGTGTCCTATCAGACCGCTACGATGGCTTCGAGGGTCTCCGAGCGGAGGAATGTGGAATCCTGAACGGGTGTGAAAACGGACGCTGCGTTCGCGTGCGAGAAGGTTACACCTGTGACTGCTTCGACGGTTACGAACTCGACCTGAGCAAGATGGCCTGTATAGGTAAGCTGTTTCCCCTCTGTTTCTGACTTCTTTCTCAACAGACCACCCACACGTGGACTCGCCGTTCCAAGTTAAAATGTTCAGGGACTTCCTAGAATCAGTACGAATCTATCACATTATTTAATCTTGTTTCAAAATGTGGTGTTGAATCTTGAAATCAAACCGCAGTGAACTTCAGGTTTAAGCCTTTTGGAGCCAGGTCTTGGATTAATTTCGGTGAGGTAACCCTTCATGCAATATATCATCAAGCTCAAGGAGAAGCTTTGAATTTAACAACCTTGCATTAAGTTATGTTTTATGGGAAACTAATGAAAGCAGTGCACTTCTCAAAACCACCTTGTGTTTCCCCTTGGTCTGAAATTCCCCAGTCACACTCTGCCAAGAGTAAGGAGGCCTTGAATCTCAGCCACTCAGTGTATTACATGAGATACTATATCTTTTAAGTGGGCTTTGTTTGTTTTGTGAGAAAGTGAGACTGTCTTGTTGTAATGAAATGCTATGATTACAATATTCTGTTATCAGCTCCAAGGCCAGACGTTTTCCCAAGGAAAGTGATTGAGTTCGGACCCCGTGGAAACATGTGGGAGCCGTGCAGCTCGTGCCATGCCTCCTTTTATAAATATCACCACTAGCATTACCCCAGCAGAACATGACATAAACAGAAGGAGGGCCGTTTGAAATGACAATCAGACCTCCTGTGCTGAAAAAGGGAAAGAAAATTCACTCGAAGGCCAAAGGGAAACATAATCCAATGCATTGTTAATTTTAACATCGTTGTGAGCAGTCCAGTGCTCCAGATCTCTGGGAATTCAAGTTCAGATCCCATCCAGCCGACACGCAACATGACGGCATGTTTGATTAAAGAAATACAAGATGCGATGTTATGCAACATATGATTAGTGTTCAGTGAAAACCATGTACCTCCAAATGTGAACTTTTGTGGAGCTAATTAAAATATCCTTGTTTACTAGTCACAAGACTGCACCACGTTTTCAACGATCTCGCCTCCAGGTCCATTTAGTAGCTGTTGTGGAGCTTTTGATCATATCACATGATCTTGAACTATCATAAACTAATGATTATTTTCATTATCAATGACTCTGCTGATTACTTTCTCAATTAATCAAATGTCTTGTTATGCCCGACCAACATATATACATATATAAGAAGCAGACAAGCAGCAAATCCTCATATTTGAGAAGCTATAAATGTGAACATTTGACATTTTCACTCATAAAAAAAGACTTCTTTTAACAATTAATGGATTAGCAAAACAGTAGTATTAAATAGTAGTTTTACGTGAACTTTAATTACTTTTCTTGCCATTTTTTTGTTTCAACTCCATCTGCTGATGATGGCTCAAGTGGGTAGAGTGGGTCATCCTTTAACCACAGGGTTGGCAGTTGGATTCCCGACTTCTAATGTCCGCTTGTTGAAATGCCCTTGAGCAAGACACTGAATACCAAGTTGCTCGAAAAAACGAAGAAACGAAGAAAACACTGAATTGTGAAAGAAGAAAGAACAGACAGTTGCCATAAAATCAAAAGAATAAATTATTTTAGCGTTCCAGGATCCCACTCCTCGTACACCCACAAGGCCGCTCAGCTGCAGATGTGGCACAGGCAGCTGCTCCAGCTGTGAGATCTCCCCGCTGACTAACTCCTCATGTCTCCTTCTCCTGCAGACATAAACGAGTGCGAGGACATCAGCGACAAGGTGTCCTTGTGTCAGAACGGCCAGTGCACCAACACGGAGGGGTCGTACAAGTGCACCTGTTTGCCGGGTTTCGTGGCCTCCGCAGAGCCGCACAAATGCATCCCGGAGATCCCGCAGTCGGGGCCTGTGGAGACAGGAAACTGAGACAGGCCGCTGGCTTTTCCTGCTCCCTCAAAGATCACCTTACACCCCGCTGCCCTTTTCCCCGAGGGCCTGGCACTAAACCTCCAACAGTAACGCTTCGACGTCCAAACTCGTTTCCCTGCAAACATACAGACACAAACACATACACACATTCATATCCCCTCATACACTTACAAGAGGACCAGGAATTGCGCAGTGAATGTATCACATGGGATTTAGTATTCACCAGATATCCATTTGCCTTAAAGGGATTTTGTGGACTGATCTTTTTTTATTCAGTAACCCCAGGCAATTTGATATGCAGATATATTTTCCGCATTATTTTCTCTGTCACCTTTTTTTTGTTGTGTTATTTATTTCATTTCCATGACGGGCCTCTGCAAACAAAGAAAGCGACCTATTTCAGAGGGCATACTTGATTCCTCTTGTTTTTATTTGTCTCGCTAATTGACCTCAGAGATGCTGGGGGGGGTGTAATAAATGCCTTTTGTAAAAGAAGGAATCAGCCACTCATAAATCAGCTTGTCAAACCTCTTACCAATTTTCTCACTCAGTCATTGTAATAAGCGTCAACCTCGGACTAAACGGATGCCAAGGTTGATCAACATCAGAAATTCAAAGAACTTTTTTTCCCACAGCTGCCTTTCTATTCTTCAAGATTAACCACAAGCTGACGTGGAAGAATCTTATGGACCAAGAACTGAGACGTCAACACAGCCAAATTTAAAAACGTCAGCCTTTACGTGAACCTGGAAAGACTGTAGATGTATATGATGATCTATGTAATGTGTTTAAAAAGGTGCAATAGGTATAACCTGCTTTCCTCTGTTTGACACCATTTTTACAAACTTAATAGCAGCAATGAGGTACGAAAACATGGACTCAGTTGCTGATCCTGATTTTTTTTAACAGTATTAACTTGTTTTATATTTCTGTAAATCCATATGTACCATGACTTATCGACGTTTGATTCTAGGAAGGAAAGTTAGTTGGAATTCTCCACAAATATCACAGTAATCAGTTTTATTCCCATGTGTGCATTTCTGAATGCACGTAAAGACACAGGCTTCGTTGGAGAGGTTTGGTATATTTTGTACAGATCTAGTACTATGTATTATTTTTGTTACATATTCTCTTAATGCATTATAGCACAACCAATATTTTTGTTTGACATAAAACATAAAAATGTAAGAAAAATCTGGCATTATAGCTTTGTAGATTTATACATGTCTGTAAAAATGTTTAAAAAAAAAAAAAAAAAAGCATATCTTTTAATGTATGAGGAGAGTGGCTGACACTGTACCAGAGGAACTGTGTGTATACCCTGCCCTGTGGAGCAGACAATGAAATATATTTTTGGAAGTGGCAGCACTGTTCTAATCACAGACGTTTTGTCTCTTGAAGTTCATTACAAAGACGATGCTTTTGACTTCAACTTCTGTGCATCACAACTTTATGGCTAAATATTAGTAATTGTGAACATTAATTCTTTTAGTCACTGCTGGGTCATTATGTCATGAATGTATCATAAACAGTATCGGCCTACTCACTTGGTTTCTGAACTCACACTTTTATCTTTTATATTCAGGTTTAGGAAATAATGGCATTATTTGTCTTACGGACTCTCAGAAACGCAGAAACATAAAACCAACTTTGGAGGATGACTAAAGTTGATGGTGTATACCCTTAACATGCATTCATAACCTATAAACCTACAGTTGTACAAATGTTCCACCTGATGTCCACTGTACTTTACTGTGCTGTTCAAATCATCGGCTGAACCGGACGGGAAGAATAACATTTAGGTCAAAGTCTGAATATTTAAAGCCTTTCAAAACCACAAATAACTTGAGATAAATGTCATGTTGTAAAGCTGTGGTCATTGGAAATATTGTGCATTCATTTTGTTTACCTCTTGACTGTAATTAGTATCAGTCATCAAAATGAAAAATAGCAAAAATATACTTTGAAAAATGGCACACAACACACTTAGCGTGTGAAATTTACCCTGTTTGTGTATATTAACGTGGACTTTTGCTGCCATGGAAGTTTATTTGTATTAAAACAAGAACAGTAAGTGTGTTAGTTGTAGTATGTAGTATACTACGACTGCTAATGATAATAAAGGCACTAGACATTATACCAAGCAGTGTAGTTCTTGAACAGTTTGGTGTGGGTATGTGCATGGAGCGCTGGCACATTCATGTGTAAGTGGTCAGACGTGTGTTTGGCAGTGATGGTAGATGTATTCAGATCATTTACAGAAGTAAAAGTAGTAATCCTACTGTGTAAAAAGTGCAAAAATGCACTTTAAAGGTTTTATTAAATTCATCTATAGAGCCTTTAGAAAGGTGATGAATGAAAGTATGTCTTTTTTCTTGGGGAAAAAAAAACACGTTAGGATTGTGAATTAATCATTTTTTAAATTTTGGCAGGTCCAAAGTGAATGTTTTTTTTTTTTTATCTCAGTGGAAGATATCTGATGTTCGGTTCCCACTTCTAACAAGGCTTGTGAGCTAGTAGTAAAAATGTTGGTATCGTGGTATTTCTGGGTCATCAGATAGTGTGGAAAAAAGCGATAAATGGCTGTGATTGACGGTAAGTCTCTGGCAGTGACTTGTGAAGTAAATGCAATGGAAAGGGGAGCAAGAATGCAACATCTAGTGGCAGAATGTTATTGACAGCACCTTTAAGATTATGCAGAAGGACCCCTTTCATAGTGTTATAATAACAGGCCAACTATTGTTATTGTAGTATTGTAGTATTATCCTTGATATAGTCACATTTAAGTAGGATTTTAATGGTGCAGCTAGTCAAGGCAGAGATAATTTCACATCATTCATATACTGCTGGGTAGTTAATCTGTCACAATGCATCATTTTATGTAAAATTTTATGTAAAACTATTTAAGTGTGTAAAATCCTAATCTGAAAAGTAGCTATAGCTACCAAATAAATGTAGTGCAGTTAAGAGTACAATATTTAAAAAATGTAATTTAGTGTAGAAGCACTACATATATAAAGTACATCAAATTGAACTTAGACTATTCTTAAGTACTCTTACCAGTTGTGTTTGAATATTTGACTATGGATACGAACTACAGACCTTAAATCCTCCAGAGTCTAGACATGCGCTTTCTGTATTTTTTTTTTTATGAAAAAAAATATAAAACTGGTAAAATTAAAGATATTTATTAGACCATATCGCCCTCTAGTGGCCAGATAGCACTGCACACTAAGCATATCGCCTGCCTTTCGATAACCTTTTTCCTATTGGTTAACCGCGGGAAAGGCGCTATTCCAGAAGCATGCTGGGAAATTGTGTTTACCCTTCAACTGCTATTCCCACACAAATAGCGCAGTGGAATACGCCTCCCAGAAACCACCTCGCCTCATACGTGTTACGTTGACTCTAGCTACAACCTCCCGTGCTCTCGCTGTGTTGCTAATGTAAATCTTTGAATAATAAAACGGTAATTTGAGGCGATATCGACCGTTAGCTATTTGTCGTCTATTACTGTGGTGGAATGTCGCCATTACCGGAGAGGACGCTTGGTTAGCAAGCTAGGATAAGTATGTTATCGATGAAAATGTCTTAATAGCTTGGCTGCAATGTAACAGTTAATGTGTGATCATTTTAATGAATAGGAAAGGCGAGACATTCACTGTCAAAACCGCCTGTTTTCATCAGCAATGTTGAGAAGTCACGGTGCTCCAGTATTAATTAGCTAGAGCTTGTTGATATCAATATCATATAACGTTAGCTGTGCTAAATGTTGTTATTTGTACCAGATAGCACAGCTACACATCATCTAGGTATCAC
This sequence comes from Pterois miles, assembly GCA_947000775.1. NCBI lineage: Eukaryota > Metazoa > Chordata > Actinopteri > Perciformes > Scorpaenidae > Pterois > Pterois miles. The sequence goes on along the minus strand of CAMQGK010000471.1, from coordinate 13,233,355 downwards.
CCATTAGCTAGCTCGTCCTGACACATGATTAGGTAGTGTTAAGAAAATATTAGACAGGTTTATTACAGGAGTAATTTCCTAATGGCAAAGGAAGAATGCATTACACAGTGGAACAAAGCAGGGGACACTTCAACACTACGAAACAGGAAAGTCACCTCAGAAGAGACCCTCCAAACTCCATGCACTCCTTTGTCAAAGGACAAAAACAGTCAAAATGTTGGAAGCTTGTCAGAAGATGACACCCTGTCTTCAAATGGGACATCTGCTCAGTTGTCGGACAGAGGAAGTGTCCTTAAGGATCCCCCAAGCAGAGTGCTGCTGATGTTGGTGGTGGGGCTGTCTTTCTCCACACGCCTCTATAAGATCACAGAGCCGCCTCATGTGTGGTGAGTAGATGTCAGGCATTGCAGATTTTGTGCATCTCTTAGTGTGTGACAGTTTTTACATGACTGGTGTTTCAGCTGGGATGAGACACACTTTGGAAAGATGGGCAGCTACTACATCAACAGGACCTTCTTTTTCGATGTCCATCCTCCTCTTGGAAAAGTGAGATCACAGAGTATTACTTTGTCCTCAGGGAAACCTCTCCAATATGAGTACTGATCTCCATCTATTTGTTGCAGATGCTGATAGGTCTCGCCGGCTACATGACCGGTTATGATGGCACCTTTCCTTTCATAAAGCCAGGAGATAAATATGAACACCACAACTACTGGGGGATGAGAGGAGTATGTTGCTTTCCACTCAGTAAAACCTGCTCTTTTCTAATTGATTAACAATGCAATTTGAATATATATCAGTGGTCCAACACATTAAGGCTGCTGATGTGCCTCTTGCCCTACAGTTTTGTGCCGTGTTGGGCTCCTGTCTCCCAATCTTTGCCTACCTCATAGTGCTGGACTTGTCTCAGTCTCACACTGCTGCTCTCATCACTGCCACCCTGATCATATTTGGTGAGTTATCATGTAATTTGTGAGTCAGTCTCCATATATCATATCCTGTTTCAATGTCAAATCATTCAGTGCATCAAAAGGTCTGGCGACATGCATTTATCCTGTTGTAATAAGGAGGATGAGTTTGTGCTTCTCCTGACAGACACTGGCTGTATCACCATTTCCCAGTACATCCTCTTAGACCCTATCCTCTTGTTCTTCATCATGGCAGCAGTGCTGAGCATGGTCAAGTTCAACCAGCAGAGATACAGGTAGGACACCACTAGGACTATTATTTGGGTTTTTCTATCTTGTCCTATACAATGGAGCAGTGAAACTATTATTTGATTAATTAATTGGTTAGCCCATAGTAAATTAGTGAATGATCTTTTGATAATCAGTTGATAATTTCAGTCAGTTAATCATCAATTATTCCACTATTTATTTCAGGTAAAATGTCCAATGTCACCACCATTTTAAATTGAACACTGCACTTTTTTGCAAAATACAGATTTAAAACCTCACACTGAACATACATACTGTATATCTTTATTTAAGAGATTTTCATATAGGTATAAAATGCAATGTGGTCATTTTTATAACTTTTCAACCAGTAAATACACATTTCAGTGTTCCTCGCTTGCTGTTGTTTCCAGGCCTTTTACTGCCTCCTGGTGGCTGTGGATGGTACTGACTGGTGTAAACCTTGCTGGGGCATTGGGGGTCAAGTTTGTGGGTCTGTTTGTCATCCTGCTGGTGGGACTGAACACAGTCTGGGACCTCTGGAGACTTTTGGGAGATCTGAGCCTCTCACTGGTAAACAGCAGCCTATTCTGAATGGTAACTGATGCTGATCAGTAACACTAGAGGTTTAACAGTTTTGACTCTTCTCACCTTATTTTTCCGGCTCCAGGTGGAAATAGCAAAGCACTTTTTGGCTCGGGTCGTTGGACTCATCCTGCTTCCACTTTTCCTCTATGTTACAATATTTGCAATCCACTTTGTTGTGTTGAACAAGAGGTGCGTCTGATATGTTATATTATGGATACATAGAGTGTGATTACTGCTCATCTCACTCTCAGTACTGTGTGAACACATCTACGTTGTTTAAGTTGTTTTTTTCTCATCAGTGGCCCGGGAGATGGTTTCTTCAGTTCAGCCTTTCAGTCCCGTCTGATCGGGAACAATCTACACAATGCATCCATGCCTGAGTGTGAGTCCCAAACTGTATTTGTTAACACACTAATAAAGTAATATATCACATAATAGTTTTACTGTTCTGGGTTTTAGGAGCTTATTGTTCCTTTTTCATGCTCACGTCAGTGTGGTGGCTCCTTGCTGCTTTAAAGGACACTTCAAAAGTAGTTTTTCATTAAATGTAATTGTTTCTTGTGTTTTGTAATGATGTGAGACAATGTGCTGTTGTTCCTCTGATGTAGACCTGGCTTACGGCTCCACCATCACAGTGAAAAACCTCCGTATTGCTGGAGGTTATTTGCACTCTCATTGGCACTTATACCCAGAGGGAGTGGGGGCAAGGCAGCAGCAGGTCAGGCTACAGGGTCAAGTGTGAATCATTCTCAAACATGATTAAACGTGCTATTATCTGTCTTCATGTTATTTATTTTATTATTTCCTTACAGGTGACAGCCTATCTCCATAAGGACTACAACAACTTGTGGCTTGTTCACAGACAGGATAATAATGAATGTGAGCAGATGGAGTTGGTTTACTGTTTAGAGATAATTTAATAAGTCATTAAGATGAAATGTATGAGCTTCTTGTTGTTTCTCCCCATTAAGCTCAATCTGGGACACATGACCTTGTTCGTCATGGTGATATCATTCGACTGGAGCACAAAGAGTAAGTCTCCTGACTCCACAAAGCAGTGAAATGAAAAACATAATATTGTCATTCTGTTCAAAATTACTATGTGCATGTTTTTGCAATAATGTCATTTTTCCTGGGCCTTTCAGAACAACCCGTAACCTTCACGCTCACCTCCACGAGGCCCCTCTGACCAAGAAACACTTCCAGGTTACAGGCTATGGCATTGTGAGTAGAACCATAACATAAAGCTGCACTAAAAAGATGTGTTTTTTCTATGTATTGCTCTGTACAGTTAGCTGATTATGTGTTACATGACTTCTTGGTGAAGATGATGTTTGTTTTCTGTTGAAGTTAGTTTTTATTGTGTACTGGAGATTCCAAACTGTAAATAAGGGAGTTCAAAATGAAACTTTTCCTCTCCACTCCTCTTATTCCTTTTTCATAGACCTATTTTTGTCTTTTTAAGGGGGGTACAGGGTGTGTTTAGGGGGAGATAGCAGATCAACAGTAGACGTCACATAGAAGTAGTGTACATCACCTGAAAGCTGGGAACCTGAAGATTAATTTGAGATGCAGCTCAACACTGTGTGTCAATTGTTCTAAATAAAAATAAATCCAAAATAAACATTAATTCATTTATTTATTAATGAATTCTGAAAGCATATTATGGTTTAGAGCATTATGATCCAAGTATATGACAACCATTCCCATGCTCACCCCCGTCTCTGACGTTATTACAGCAATTTTGGGGTTGATACCATTTGTTACACAGATTTGATGCTAAATTTAACCACTTTTTACCAATCAGGAATTGTCAGAATGATCAATAATCCCTCCAATCACAGCCATGCTGTGATTTGGTATCAAATTTCTTAGCTAGAATTGCATTTTTGGGCAATTGGATGTGGAGCACTTCTGTTCTGGAAACTGCTCAGAAACCCTCTTATTGTCAGTCTAGCTAGGAGAGCCATCCATCCTCTGAATGCTCTAGGTCTCTAGTTTGTGGCTGTAAAGTTTCATGAAGCTGTGATTATTCGTAGAGGTTACAAATGGCTACTACGCAGACTAACATCGTCACACATGAATACAACTGGGTTCGTTGTAGACTGTTTAAGAACCCAGTATGCAGAGACCATTTTTAGAATTGGCAAAAATAACACATTTATACTGCAGGCATAAAACTCTTTCCCAAACTATTACCAGTGTCCTTAGGTTTTCTAGTTTCATATGATATCAGTACATTTACTTTAGCCCTAAAACCTGCCACAGCCTCTGAAAGACAGTAAAGACGTCCACAGGTAGAAGAGTTTAATAACATAATAACACCTTCGTCCTGTTTTTAGAATGGCACAGGTGACACCAATGACCTGTGGCAGGTGGAGGTGTGTGGAGGCCGGAAAGGTGACCTGGTGAAGGTGCTGCGTAGCAAAGTCCGCTTCCTGCACAGAGCTACTGGCTGTGTGCTTTACTCCTCTGGCAAGACTCTACCAAAGTGGTAAGACTTGTCTTCTCTGCCCCTCCTCTTCCTTCAGGTTTCGTTATGTGTATGGACAGTCAAAGCACAAGTTTTGTTTTGTGTTGAGGGGCTGGGAGCAGGTGGAGGTGACCTGTAGTCCCTACCTGAAGGAGACTCCAAGCTCTCAGTGGAACATTGAAGATCATATTAACCCCAAATGTAAGATCAACACGTTCCTTGTGCTCATTCGTTTTTGTCTACATATTGTGATGCCAAACACGAACCATCATGTTCGTCTTCCTCTCTGGCAGTGCCCAACATTAGTCTGTCTGTGCTGAAACCCCATTTTCTGGAGATCCTACTGGAGTCCCACATTGTTATGATAAGAGTAAGAAACAATGAGAAAACACCTTAATGATGTGCTTAAAGATTGTTTTTATGAGAAATCATTTACTAACATCAAATGTCTTTTTAGGGGAACAGTGGCTTAAAACCCAAAGACAATGAGATGAACTCAAAACCCTGGCACTGGCCCATCAACTATCAGGTGCACTGAATGATCTACATTATATAGTTATTATGTTAAATTAAATATCCACTTTAAACTACAAATGTTGTTTGTTTATTTCTGTAAAGGGGTTGAGGTTCTCTGGAGTGAACAACACAGAGTATCGCGTTTACCTGCTGGGGAACCCCGTAAGTCTGGCTTCATTTTCCCTGTCGTCTCTTCTCTGACCAACGCAGACTAACGCTCTCATGATTAAACGCTCTTTTTCAGGTGGTCTGGTGGATGAATGTGGCAAGTTTGGGACTGTATCCTATCATGGTGGCAGTGGCGTCTATAGCCCTCCAGAGAGGTTTCTCGTTGAGCCGAAAAAGAATAGGTGTGATTACTGACAGCGGTACTGACTGATCAGCAGCAGTGAAGAGATGATTTAAACCTGATATGAATGTCTGTCTTTCAGAGCATTCTGTTGTGCTTATGAGAGAAGGAGGATTGCTACTCCTCGGTTGGCTGCTACATTATGCACCTTTCTATACAATGGGCCGTGTCCTCTACTACCACCACTACTTCCCTGCAGTGCTCTTCAGCAGCATGTTAACAGGTATCAAATCTCACTGTATTTTGGCTACCTCAGTTATACAGACCAGAGGTTTTCAGGGATGGATACTACATGATGTGAAAGGCAATTTAAGTACACACACACACATATATCATTGTCCATTGTTATTAAACATCCATAAATCTGCTTAGAAATCATAGAAAAAACCCTCCTTGTAACTCCAGTACTTCATCATGTTTTTAAGTTTTCTTCACTATCAGAATAATCCAGTGATGGTTGTCTGTACGTCTGTGGGTACAACATAAACAGGAACTGCTAATAGCTAATTTGGCATACTTTTAATGGTGCCAATCTGCCAAACAAGTATAAGACAAAGAATAAAGAAGTTGTAGCCTACAGCTCAATGGTAACATTATACTTTCTGTTTAGATCCCCCCCAAAGCATTATGGGAATGCAGTTTTAAATTTTAAAGCATGATTATCCCCAAATCAAAGTAAGACAAATAATGGTGATAGAAGTGGTAAAATTTCATGTTGCACATGTTTGTTTTTGTGTGGTAGTAGAGTAGATGGGGTTGCTCACGGTGGTCTCAGTTTGTCTGATGTTTATTTTTCACAGGAATCACATTTGACATTCTGCTGAAAAGCACTGACCTGCTACTCCGCCCGCCTTATTCTGATTGGCTGCAGAGACTCGGCCAGATGATGCTGCTGTTTAGTGTTCTTTACAGGTGAGATGACTGGCAGAGTAACTACTGTGAAGGAAAACTTTATTGTCTTAAACCGTCGTAAACAGCATATCATCAGTTCGTGATTTATGTTGCTGTTGCATTTAATGGTTTCTTGTGATTATACAGTACATTCCTTTTTTTATGCTCACTTTCCCTTGATACTCCCAAAATGCCTTTCAGATGCTCCAACAATAGTCTGCACTTGCATGTAGATGAAGAGTTAGTGATATTAAAGTCATAGCAACAGACATTTAGGGAAATACAATTATTTTCTTTCTTACCAAGAGATAGATGAGAGATCGATACTACAGCCAGCAGGCATTTAGCTTAGCTTAGCACAAAGCTAGAAGCAGGGGGAGACAGCTAGCCTGGTTTTATGTTTCCTGATGACTCATTTCCAAGAGTTAAAAGTTTAAGAGCACTTCTCTTACTTTGTGTAAATGACTGTAATCCACTTTGTGTCCGTCAGTTTCTACCTGTTCCACCCACTCTCCTACGGCATGACGGGTCCTCTGGCACACGAGCCGGGCAGCGCCATGGCCGGCCTGAAGTGGATGGACTCCTGGGAGTTCTAGTCCACTTTGCATGAAGACAGTAATATTGTGATATATAACTGTTCTGAGCATGAGGGTCATGTGTCTCACAGACTTATATTACACAAAAAAAGATCATTTTCATAAGGTATTGATTGCAAACAACAATAGAATCTCTACCTGTCCACGTGTCTCAACATTTCCGAGTATTGTAGCCTGTAATGTGTAAGGAGTGCTTGATGAGACGAACCTGGGTTAATGCAATATGAAAGCCAGAGTGTTGTGGAGTATTAAAGATCTAGACACAAATCTGCACCAAGCTGCCTTAACTCACAACACATCTTACATCCCGGACTTGTACACGGATATGTGAACACTATGTCACTCACAATCATCAGCTTAAGTGCCTGAAAGGAACTAATGAAATAAATCTTAAAAAATGCTGCATCTCCATGTTGGTCAGTTTTTTAGAAATCATTTTTGTTACATATAGACCAAGAGTTTATTTTCATTTGCACTTGTCTTGATCTTAGTGCCCGATATTTTTGTATTGTATGTAGCCATCAGTGCTGACCAGTACTGGCTTCTGTTTTTACATTATAAGACTACTACTGACTCTCAGTGTCGTGTACATTTCAGTATGATCAATAAACGGTGATATTCTTGTAGTCTGTGCTTACTTATGTCCATATCATCAATATTTCATCTTAATTTTGTAAATGAAATTCAAGTTTTCAACTTGGACCACAATTTAAGCTTAAAACTGCTTCAAGAAACATGTATATGTTTTCTGTACACTTGCATGTGGCATGTCTTTTTATTATTATTACTTGATTTGATTTTATTTAACCCTTTTTTGAGCCCGTTATGGAGATAAGCATCTCTATTTCAAGAGTGTTCTGACCAAGATATGCAGAAATAATGAGTTACAGACAAGAGACAGTAACAGAAAATACACCACAAAATCAGAGACAAATGTGATTACAAATGAATGAAAAAAAAGTATTACAATCATACAAAACATTACGATGGTGCCATAAAACAATCTAACAGCTGTCTAAAATAATAAAAAAATAAGTTAGAGTAACTCTGATTGTCATTAATCTATTGCTACTCTTCTATCAGTTTGGATGTGGTAATGTAGATGTGATTAATACCATGAAATGTACCTCCTTGAACATGTAAGATAAGATGAACCTTTATTAATCCCCGGAGGGAAATTCAGGTGTCATAGCAGCAGCAACATCAGTACAGATGAAACAGCAGTACAGATGAATACAATAAGTAAAAAGTAAAAGAGAAGGTGCAATGAAGAAAATTGACAATAAAATAAATGTAATGACTTCTGGTGATTACCACAGTATGAATGGATGAAGTCACTTTAAATAAAAGTCTCAAGTGTAAATTGCAGTCTGATTCTCTCTGAAACTCTTCATTATTTATTAATGTGGATTGAATGTATTTTCCCATAGAAAATAATAATATACGTTATCTAATAGCTACCAACATGAATATAGAGAAAATTAGATTTTGATAGATTGCTTTGACAGGCAGCTGTGTTAACTCATTCATGTAGTCAAAGGAGGCGGTTTTACTGTGAATGTTAATGTGGGAACTGACCCCACACAGCCAAAAACATAGTGTACACAATGTACACGATGTATTTTTACTCCCGTGTCTCACCTTGATACTGCATCGTGTACTCGGACGCCGCCTGGTGGTGTGTTTGTGAAGTTCATCGCTACGCGTCAACTCCCCGGACGGCTGCTGTGATTGGCTGTCGCTTGTCACGTGTTTATACTGAAGATGGCGTCTCCAAATGGAGGTAAATTCTAATTCCTTACCGCGCTATGTCGCGTATAAACTGTAAATTTGACTTGTTTAAGGACATTAAATCGTTAGCGACTCCTTTGTTGTCTTACACGAACACACAGAGACGAGAGAATACACATGTTAGCGCAGTATTTGGACTGTTTGGAGATGTTTTGCTCGGTGGCTAAAACCCACACTAGCCCCAGCGCCTGTCCAGTGTAGAGGGAAGCCAGCTAGAACCCATCGTTCAGTTCGACCCGCGGAGCTGAAACTGTGGGTGCTGCTAGCTACTAACAGCTAGCCTCAGTAGCCCGCTGCTCCTCTGTATACAGGCTCAATCACCTCTATGTATTGAGCGTATTACAGTGTTTTATCTCACAACATCGTGATTATAGTTATGGGTTTTACTCACAATAGTCGTTCTAGTTTTCACGCTTCGTCTCGTGACGGTAACGTGACGGTAACGTCATTACTACAAACTAACGTTACCTTCGTACTGCGTTTATTTTAGTACGTATTTACAGTAAAACTCTCAAATATGCTCTCACGTTAAGCTGCAGTAGTCTAACCATGGTGACAAACCGGATCATATAATAGCAATAATAACAATAATAATAATAATAAACATTGTTGACTTTATAATTTGTAAAATATATGTTAACGTATAACTCATCTTATGATGATGGTCACTATTATGCATATTGCATATGATAGTTTTTTATGTGTTTATGCAAATGTGTGCTGTCATATAGTATGGCTAAGTCTTGTATATACATGACATAACTTACAATAATACAAAACATGTATTGAAACGTTAAAAAAGTGTATGTTTTATAACATTTTGTAAAATTTGCATGTAAGTAGCAATTTATTTTCATATCAGATCAAACTCAGAAACATTGTGTTATGTTTATGTATTGTATAATTTGTAAATTATACAACAACTCCTGGACGTTTTCTGCACTAAAGGCACCACATTGTGTGTTGTTTTAAATTGTAGAAGAAGAGGACACATTTTGTTGATCCCCTGAGATGACATTCAATGATTCACTCTGTCATTATTTTTTTACACAGTACATACTGAAGCGATATACATATATGCACAAACAGGGCCCATATACATGCATTAACGGAGAGATGTCAGAGCGAGGGAGCTGCCTCGGTCAGGCGCCCCGAGCAGTTGGGGGTTTGCACAAAGGCACCTCAGTAGTGCCCAAGAGGCAAACTGCCACCTCTCCAGTTACTACACTCTGTACTTGGTCCATGTGGGGACTTGAACCGCGACCCTTCAGTTCCCAAGCCAGGTCCCTACACTACAGTTTGGGTGTAGTTTGGGTCAGAGGCTATAAACAGGACTATTTGCAATATTTAATATAAGACCAGCTATTGTTTAACTCTAGTAATGGGCAATATATATCATCAAAACAATAGAAAAATATCATATCACAATATATAATTTCTATCATGATTAGGGTTGACCTTTGCCGTGGTATTTGACCTCCAAATCACTAGCTGAATGTTTTTTTATATTATATATAAGTATGTAATATTGATGCATAAATCTCTAAATAGCCCATGAAATAAGGAATAATCCCACAACATTATTCATATCCAGCATCAATTATTATTAGTTGTCTCAGACAGATATCGCTGCAGTAGTGCAGCAGCAGCAGAGATGAGACAGAACATGTCAGACTGCCACGCTGTGATGCTCCACGAAGCTTCAGAGACCTTTTAATATTTCTCACCGAAGCTTCATAGTCCAAACAATGGTATTCGGGACAGACCTGATAGCAATACACGCTAGGCCTGTATTTATTTGTTTTTTCTCTATAGTTACCTCCGCCAAGGAGGTTATGTTTTTGCCGGTGTTTATCTGTCTGTTTGCCTGTGTTCAAGATAACTCAAAAACTTATGGACGGATTTTGATGAAATTTTCAGGGTGTGTCGAAAATGTGAAAAGGAAGAACTGATTTAATTTTGGTGGTGATCCGGAAGAAATCCTGGATTCTGGATCACTTTGAAATTTTCATTAACATTGGGGTAAATGGGACCCAAAAAATTGTTTCTCAATATCTCTGGTAATTGTTGCCCAAAGCTCATGAAATCTGACTCAGGGATTTACAATGTGTACTTCTATCAAATCCCAAAGGCTGATCCAGATCTGATCCAGATGGCGGATTTTATAGCAATTTATATAAAAAATGGGGGTACTCTTACATTTTGGCCTAATGTATCGTGAGTTTTATGTTGTGTCTTGTATATATGTTCTATGTTTGCCACTAATATAAAATTCTTTTTAAAAAATGTAGGATTTTTATTTTGGAGTGAATTAAAATATGAGGGAAACTATGGTGCTCGGCAGAAGTCTGCGCTCTCCGAGTGCTTTTCTAGTTTCACTTAAAACTGTTCGGTTCATTTTGCAACTCAAGTCTTGAAATGAGAAAATATTTTTTTTATTTGTCAAGTATTTAATTCACAAAAAGAGGCTTTACTATGTAGTTATTTCATGTAGAATATATCTTTATTGAATTCTCAGAAAGCATGCTGTATTGTGATATATACCATTAAGGATATATGAAAGTGTTTAGCTGAAGTTCTACCATTATACATTATTTACATAAATGCATTGTATGCATTCTCCATTTAAAAATGTTTTATAAAAGAAGTATATTTTGTGTCGTGCCAGGTGACGATTTTGAGAGCTCTTTGCTGAGTTTTGAGAAGTTGGACAGAGCGTCACCAGACTTGTGGCCGGAGCAGTGTAAGTTCACATTCTCCCCGCTCTTATGTAATTAGTCCCTATAAAGTTGTGTTTTATGCTGCTGTAATCTTGTTTATCCTGTAATCTCTCAAACAGTGCCCGGAGTTGCAGAATTTGCTGCATCTTGTAAAAATGTGAGTTAGATTCACTTTGGCTTTGATTTACAAACTAGATAATTATATAGGCTTGACACACTGTGATATATAGGCCTGATCTATAAACCTTGTTGTCTACTGAGACCTTTGTTGTGTCTTACATCACAGCCCATCAATAATTCGCCTCCCAAATGGATGGCTGAGCTGGAGAGCGAGGACATCGAAATGTTGAAAGGTACAGGAGCAACGCTGTTATTTTTGTAACGTTTTCAGTTGGTGTTGAACAGGAAGACTGTGGACAGAAAGAGTCTTAACATATAATCCTGTCAAATGGGATAACACTTTACACACAGTAGCTAAGAGCTTTGATTATGGGTCCTGTTATCCTTCTGCAGAGCTGGGCAGTCTGACCACAGCCAACCTGATGGAGAAGGTCAAAGGACTTCAGAACCTCGCTTACCAGCTGGGCTTAGAGGAGTGTAAGTACATGAACAAACAAAAAGGACCTTTTCTGATAAAACACTTAAAATCCAAGAGACAAATATGCAAATACACAGCTGCGACGTAGTCACATGTTACCACTAGATGGTGCTCTTAGCCTTTCTCTAGTGGATTTCACAGCATCCTCGTGTGCTTTCACTTTCAAAACCCAGACTTCATATACAGTAGGTTTCTATGTTTCTATCCAAAGACATAATAAGAATAGTAACTTTCCCATTTAGTATCAACCCTCCATTTCTGTCAAACAGCAGAAATAAGTTGATTTTGAGGTCTTAAAATAATGGATTTAGGTCAGTCTTGGTAAAGTGGTATAGATAAGAAACAAGGCATGCTCACAAGAGCCCATACAACAAGTGCTTTAGCGTTTGATTGATGCAAAATCTAGTTTTTAATCCATTCTCCATCTCCACTGCCTCCATTGTCATAATCCATGTGGATTAGAGAGATGTAGCTAAGTGCTCTAAGAGAAAAATGGGTATTTATTCCTCCAGTGAAAAAGCACACAAGCAATGAAGAATTATGGAGTGGTCCTCCTCTTAATGGGATGGAAAATGTACAGTAAATACATGTACATTGATTTTATATTTTTTAGTCAGTTACATTCAACCAACATACCTGCATGTAGAGGCAAAGTGATGGGATGTAGACGGTTGAAATGTTGCACTGCAGCCTACTTGTGGTGGCTTGTAATGAGCTAACTGCTTTGTAAAACTCCTCAAGACAGCCTGTGCTTTTGAATCAAATTATGCCAATCTAGGACTGTCAATTGATTAAAATTATAGGGAGATTTTTCAAGTATTTAATTCTCTTATCAACATGGGAGTGGGCAAAGGCAGTGTGCTTGCTTTATGCAAATGTATGTGTAGATTTATTTTTGGAAATCATTTACATTAACACAAATTAAAACATGTATCATAAAAATATGCTCAAATCATAACATGGCAAACTGCAGCCCAACAGACAACAACAGATGTCAGTGTGTCAGTGTGCTGACTTGACTATGACTTGCCCCAAACTGCATGTGATTATCATGAAGTGGGCATGTCTGTAAAGGGGAGACTCGTGGGTACCCACAGAACCCATTTTCATTCACATATTTTGAGGTCAGAGGTCAAGGGACCCCTTTGAAAATGGTCATGACAGTTTTTCCTCCCCAAAATTTAGCGAAAGTTTGGAGTGTTATTTAACCTCCATTACAACAAGCCAATATGTGTCAATATGAGTCTAGTATGACATGGTTGTTATCATTGATTCCTTAAGTTTTTTTGTAGTTTCATTAAGGTGAATCTCTTTAATTATCTAAAGAGATCATCTGATTGTTGGCAGGGGAGTTGACTGTGTACAAATATCCAAATGGACATACTACAGGAATCATGAAAGAAAGCCTAGATAAGAGTAAATGTGTATTAACAGGCTATGGATTGTGCAGCATGTGTTGTATTTGCAAGTCGCAGATTCATTTAGTTGTAAAAGTGTCTAATCTCCCTGACTCCCCTAAACCCGCAGCAGCATGTAATCTGGCTGGTATAAAGATGTTAGCTGTCACAGGTGCAGGCCTGCAGGCTTTGCAATCATGTCATGTGCCTCGGGATGACGGGACACAATGATGGTTATTATTGGTGTCGGAGCAGCCCTGTAATGGGTGCCTGTTTAATGCTCTCTGGTTTAATTTTCTCCTTTTCCTGGCTGTCAGGGGAGGCCTTGTAAATCTCAGCTACTTTTTCATCATGTTTGTGCACTCTTCAGTACCCGTAAACGAGACTCCGCAGAGCGAGGGCGATGGGGACAGGATTTACTGCCCCTCCCCCTTCAACATGTGGACCATTAAAAGAGGAAGCTGGTTAATGGGCAGAGCACAATCAAGCAGTGAAAACTCCCCTACTGCAGTGAGAAAGCGAGGGGGCCAAACATTACAAGAATACCATTCCCCTACGCCTAGAATGCACCTAAGCACAACCTGCTGCATACTCATTTTGTACATGTGTATTAACATGGATGTGAAGGGGGGGGGGGGGTGTTACACTCCCTTAATCCCCACCTCCCACGCCCCCTCCTCCACCAGCACCCCCAGTAATGGCTGGTGTGATGCTGGCCCTGTCTAGTCCCAGGGGGCTTGACGCGTGCCTCTTCCTCAGGCCACAGCTGTTACTCCACCCCATGATGAATGCCCCTGTCGTGGGCCGCTGAGCATGGGCATCAAGCCCCGAGTCTCTGGGGAAAGCTGAGGACTCTGATAAGTGCTGTTATTGGAGGTAATTGAAAGCTGAGTGTTCCTTTGGGATGCACTGGAGGGCCTTGACTACGGAGAAGCAAACTGCTGGAGCTGGTGATGGTGCTCTATCACACTTGTGGACTCAAGGCTGCTGAATACCACATGTCTAGGACGTGCTGATAATTATGAAGTGTTTCTACTGTAGACTGCTTGTTGACAAATTGAAACCAATCACAGAAAATTACAAAAAACTGACTGATAAGCGAAGTACAGTACAGTGTTGGGCTGAGAAATTGATTATATTTCCAGGGTGGTGCTTTTAGGAGGACATATTTACACATAGCGCATGGGCCAGTTGTCAAAATGTCACTTGGTGGAATTTGTAGAAAAATAAGCCATTAAGATTTATATTGATGAAAAGTGAAGCCAATGCAGATGTACTTTAAACTTGCATTCTTTCTAATAGCCAGCAGGGGGCGACTCCTCTGGTTGCAAAACCAACGAATTGTATTGAAGTCCATATGAAAATGATCCTACTTCTCACTTGATTTATTACCTCAGTAAACATGAGTTTATGGTCTCAGTCACTACTTTCAAGTCTTTGTCAATACAGCATGATGTTCATTTAGTCAATTATGGTCCCATTTAGAGTCAAATAGACCATAAAGCAGGGTATGATTTAGGGCGTGCCTACCTTATGATGGACAGGTCGCTACCACAGTGTTGTTGGCCTTTTTGTCGTAGAACTTTAACATTTCAGTCACCTAAAAATGTCTTATTCAGTGTTCGGTTGTAGCTCCACCCTCTGGTGTCACATCTGGTTGCAAAAAATAAGATGCCAAAAATGCCAAAAATGCCAAACTTGAGGCTTCAAAACGACAGTCCACAAACCAATGGATGACGTCACGGTGACTACGTCCACTTCTTATATACAGTCTATATGGTTAAATGCTGAAAATGTACCTTTTAAAATAAAATCAAACAGCTTATAGTAAAAGATAACTTAAACCTAAAGTAGAATTTAAGGGATCTTGTCTAGGTCATGAGCTAACATATCAGTCAATTAATTAAACACATTAGAAAAAAAACGTTTGCCCATGAAAAGATAACATGTGGGTGATTGAAAACTTTGATATCTAGGTAGAAACAGTGTCACTCAGGGCATTCTGGGTGAAGACCACCTGTTGTAGCCCTACAGAGCACCTCTCCTCTGCCGTGACGCCACCCGGCGTAGACCCAGGCTGACCCGTGTTGCGTCTGCCTGTGTGAAGGTGAGACTGAAGGTCGCCCTGCCCTGACAGCTCCTAATGGGCCCGCATTTACCACCACCACCTCCACCGTCTCCTCCTCCTCCTCGCCCTCAGGATCAATCTCCGGCCTATTAGAAGCGTGCCGCTGCTGAATATGATTGCATTCACTGGGCCCCACTGGTGCTAATGTGCCTCCATCAATCCATCAGGCGGGCTGACCAAGGGGCGGGCGGTTATGAAGTGCCTGAGCTGACAGCCGCTGAATGAGGAACAGGGAATGCCTCCCCACCGCCGCCTCCTCACCTCTACTACTCCGCTGTGCTCGTCTTTTCACCTCTCATCCGTGTCTCCGTGGGCTCATAGTTGCGATGAACAGCGTTGTGATGCGTCTTTTTGATGGAGTAAGAAAAGTGAAAGAAGCCTCAAGGATAGTTTTTGAAGCTCATCTTAATATTCAGTAACCTTTGGCCTCATGTGGTTAGCTCTCTCAAATTGGCTCTCATAGAAATATCTTTATAATTATTGGGCGTACTATTTCATAATAGTGCTGCTACTGCAGTGACGGCCCATTGTTGGAAAATCTTTAGCGCTTCCACACACGTTTAACAACAGGATGACATGAGCGTAGCAGGTTGCAGCTGTATCTGATAGAGCCTGTCCATATCTCAAGCAGGATCAGTGTCGGAGCTGTGTGAATCAGAGGCAGGCAGAGCTTAACACACACACAAACACTCACACACCACTCCTCAGTTCTGCCTGCCTGCCGCCTCCCTGAGCAGATCGGAAATGACACCTCATTTCCATAAAGGCATTAGGAATTCATTGGATTTTCTTTCCCAGCTAATCATAGTGCGGGTGTAAAACCTTTTAGGCTTTTTAATGAATGATTTTTGACTGATTGCCTATTAATAAGGACACCTCTTGAACAGGCATAGGCTGGGGCAGGGGTTGGGAGGTGCAGATGTGTTTGTTTTGGTGTGTGAATGTGTGTGTGCGCCCGTCAGCCAGGCGAAAATGCATTTGAGAGGGAGGAGGAGCGGAGGGGTGGGCCCTCTCGGTTGGGACATAAAGAGGAACCAGTGGCTCCCCTGGGAAATCACAGCTCGTGTCTGCATCTTAAATATCCCTGTGAAGTATCAATAAGTGGGTAATTGAATTTTGAACACAAACATGAGCGTCAGGTGTATGTGTTGCAAGGCAGGCGGGGGGGCGTAGGCTGAATGTGTGTGTTTCTTTGCCTGTGTGTGTCATCTCCTCTGCGTCTCCCTTGTCCCCCCGGGGAGGAGGGCGGTGAAAGAGGATGTTAAATCCATTAAATAAAGCTTACAGCCCGTAATAGCTGAGCAGCACTCTGCGATGGGCAGTGGGGGTCAGATAAGTCCTCTTAACTCTTAATGAAAGTGAATTGGGGCAGTCAGGGCCGGGGTCCAGGACTCCAGTTAACCCAGGTGGTCGTCTGTCTTTGGAGCTAACAGGGGTCCAGCAGCTCACCGGGAGCGTGCCATCGAGAGAGGCAGCCAGCGGTGGGGGTTGCGGCGGTGGCGGCGGGTGGGGGCAAAGCGATGATTACTCTGGTTTTATACACAGGGGAGTCGTGGCGGGGGCTGGGAGCGGGCTGTGACAATGACACCCAGATCACTCACTGTAAACGAGGGGAAAGTAAGATGTTACACCGCCACCTTTCCTTTTGCATTTACATTAGAGCCACCTGGGATTGTCCCAGCTGAAAATTGCAGAAACATTTGGGCTGCGCAATTTCCTACAGTGTATTTTTAGTCCTCGCTGTTTAATTTTGGGAAAAAGGGTTAACATTTAAATAGCCTCAGGGCATATTTAGCTGTTAGCAGATATAGGTTAATCTCCATTGTTGCGATGTGCCATAGTGGCATTAATCAGGGAAAAATCTACAGCCAGAGGATTATGGGCTGATGGGAGCTGTTATCTGCACCATACTGGCCTCTATGCCACCCTCAGCTCTCATTCTGATGATAACCTGACTACGCTCTGTTTGTTTACATATTGTGTCTATTTCTGGATAAAATTAATCTGAAATTGCTTTCATGAAAATGGATTGAAATGTGCCTAATATGGGTCAAATTATTGCACACAGTCTGTGGTGGTGGACTGTGATGGAATCTCAGACCAGATGTAGAGCTGAATGATAATTAGATAGCAACAAATCAACAGGGCAGGGAGATGGCCCGCAGGATCCATAAGGTATCATTTAGTATGGATGGCAGTGGTAACAAGATGCTGATTAACTTAGTGCAAAATTAGTAATTGACCTTTCTAATCAACTAAACAAATCTCTAAGTCCCACTAATCAGTATTGATCTCCACTGTTGTATGACAAAGCCTGTGTGTAAGTGTGCAAGAGTGTAAGCGTGTGTTTTTGAGGCTTTCTATCTTGACCTTTATGCACAACTTTGATAAAATAAGTTATTATAAATGAATATTTTGTTCAATAAAATAACTTTTAGAATGAAAGAACGCAGCACACTGTGGACAGCTAGCAGCAAAGTGAAACACTAGTTAAAATCAACCGTTTATCGTCACGCTTTTATGCCCTGGCGCCGGCGACAGCCACGGCCAGAGGCATTATGTTTCCGGGTGGTACAAACAGATGGATGTACATCTGTCCCAACCTTGTGAACGTAATATCTCAGGAACAGGAATTTTTTTCAAATTTGATGCAAATGTCCACGCGGACTCAAGGATGAACTGATTAGATTTTGGTGGTCAAAGGTCACAAATGGGAACTCAGGAATGTCTTGAGGGATTTTTTTTTTTTTTTTTTTTTTTTTTTCAAATTTGGCATTAGAGCTTAAACGATTAATTGATTATTTGTCAACAGTTAAGTTAATCGCCAGCTATTTTGATAATCGATTAATCAGTTTGTCATTATTTAAGAAAGAAATGTCTAAATTCTCTGATATCAGCTTATTAAACGTGAATATTTTCTGGTTTCTTTACTCCTCTATGACAGTAAACTGAATATCTTTGAGTTGGGGACAAAACAAGACATTTATGGATGTCCTCTCTGGCTTTGGGAAACACTGATTGACATTTTTTCAGCATTTTCTAACATTTTGTAGACCAAACAACTAATCGATTAATCGAGAAAATAATCAACAGATTAATCAACAATGAAAATCATTAGTTGCAGCCCTATTTGGCACAAACCTCCACTTGGACTCATGAGGATGAACTGATTAGATTTAGGTGGTCAAAGGTGACCTCACAAAACATGATTATGGCAATAACTCAATAATTCATGTTAATTATGACAATTTCACACAAATGTTTAATAGGATAAAAGGATGAAGTGGTAACATTTTGGACAGACATGGATATAAACTGCAACTAAACTGGTTGTTAGAGGCATACAGCCGCGAGGCCGTGATGCTAGTTTTTATTTTAGTCCTGTTTCACAGGAGATCTCACAGGTGTAAATGATAAATTGAATGATGGCTGAATGAATAATCCATTTAGCTGGTTCACTTTCAGGGTTCTCAGATTGCATGCTGGCTCACTGTCACACTAGCAGCAAGTTTCCATCCAAATGTAGCACAAATTAGAAATGAGTAATCCATAACAATAATCCAGATTATCAGCAAAAGAAGGTAGATGAATGCATGGTAGCATCCACTACCACTATGTAGATAGTTTGGTGTATCAAGTCTGGTGCCATCAAACATGGCAGAAGAGGAGGACGCAATGAAGTGACATAATAAAAAGAGTGTTAGCCAAACAAACAAAAGCTACGTGGAAAATGTGGTGAAAATATGTTTTATGTATTAATTTGAGAAGGGTTACCATCACATCGCTCCACACACATATGTGATGTTTTCATCTGCCGCAATTTTTCAGCTCTTCAGTGGTCACATGCTTCATGTACGTTATGATTTATTAGCTGAATCTGTTTCCACTGCACTTTATTATTAGCTTTGGTTGATACACAATCTTTCTAGCTCAGCCAAATATAGAAACTTTGAGGTATTTTAATGCACAAATTGAAAATGCACATAAAAATGGATGGGAACCCACTGATGGCCCACTGATAGATATGAACAGAACAGATCAATCCTAAGTGTTATTAATATCTTTGTCTTTATCTTTTATCTTTATCTCTCTAGTATCTTTGCTTTTCTGCGACATGTGAAAAAGTCTCACTGTAGCTCTAGTGGTCCTACTATAAATGCTTTTAGTTAGAGTTGTTGCAGTCTTACCCACCTTTCATATTCTGTAATAACTTGCTGAATATGTCCTTTTTATAAAAAGAAAGCCACACATCATAAATAGAGCACTGATTTATGTTTAGTGGGGTCTTAAATGTGATGATATCAGTGATATTTCTATAGTAGGAGTAGAGGGAGGCTGAACTGAACTGTAATTAATAAGACACTCAGTGGGGCGAAGGGTCTCAGGAGGAGTGGCACAGCCATCCTTGATCTGTTTTACAGTTTGGGCTCGTCAAGAGATGGAGGAAGTGATAGCAAGAGAGAGAGAGACGCGTGACAACTTAAAAATACCCTTACTTCGCCATTCCCTGTGTAACTGCTCCTAATAAGGAAGTGACATCAGTGCACTTGCGGCTTTAGGGTCAGCCCAATGTAATTGCTTTCCCTCGCCTGATTTTGATGGCTTCATTTCAATCTAGAGCACCCTATGCATGTCCAGGGGTCCCCTGATGACTTTGTTTAGGGTGATTTGAAGAGACAGCAAAGTGTAAAATGAATCCATCCCATTCCAATTAGCATCATCTTTAACCTAATGAGGGACACCTCAAGGTGACGTGGCCCCCACGCCCAGATGCACCATTATCATTCCACACCGGGCAACTCATCTAAATTACTAACTGGCCTGGCTTTTTCATTAGCCGCCGTGGGCGGGGGAGGCGGGGTGGGTTGGAGGGGGGCTTCACACCAGCAGCACACAGGCAGGCAGCAGCCAGCTGAGATCCTGATCATATTCTTCTTGCAGGCGTCATGAAGGTGGATGACTTTCTGCTAAATGCCCATTTTAAATCAGTCCTCTCTCTGGTGCTCTGTAGTCTCATATTTGTGTGATGTACAAGGTTAGTTAGAAACTGACTAGACTTGCTGATGTGATCTTTGCAGCTCATAAGTACTGTAGTGCAGCCGAGTGCCTGATCCTCTTCGTACCTTAAACAAAGAGTAATTACTGTACCTGGATAGTGCGTCTCCAGGGTTTATAATGATGCTGCAGGAAAGTCCCGACAGTCTCCATAGTGACACAGGGGTTTGTCTTTGACAGAAAAGCCTCAGCAGTGATAGCTCTCCCAGTGAAGGGAGAGGGAAACAGCAGGGACAGCACTGTTGTAGGAGTCTGTGACAGACTTCAACAATTCTAACAATTCGTTTTACTAGCATCCCAGATGTCGCTATGACTCTACACGGTGAGGCCGAATGAGTAGAGCTGGAAAATATATGCCCTTAGTAACATAATGTCAATTATGTCACAGTAAGTTTTATATAATTATTAGTGCATTCATTTTCAGGGGTTACATGATACCTTCCCCCGAAGTCCAAAGTATGTTATTTAAAGGACCAATATGTGAAGTATTTAGTATAATAAATCATAAAATGACCATGATATGTCATCAGAGATTAAGGAAACGGGCTAAGCTGAAATACTGGCTTCTCCGATAACAATGCTACAGCCAGTATGTTCTGCTTTGAAATTTCCACTCTGGTTCAGAACGTCTGTTTCTGCTTTGGATCTGTACGATCACGTCCTCTGCCCATTTCAACACCCTGTTGCCGCATATGAAAGAAATTGGCACCCAGACGCAGCTTTCTGCAGCGATGGAGGCAAACAAACCAACTAGTTCAACAGAGATAACGTCAGCAGGGGAAGTGATTCAGACTAACGTTACTGCTGGACGAACCACGGGTCTAATGTTTTGGATTTGGACTGCTGTTACCAATTTGAAACGCTGGCTGTTAGTCCTGTATGTTGCTCTTTTAAAAGTGTGCTACAAATCCATTCATTTCCTGATTCAACTACCGTATTTTTCGCACTATAAGGCGCACATAAAATTGCCCAACTGTTTAACTCAGACACTGATGATGAAGGATTTGATGGATTTGTGGAAGAGGAATGAGCTAAAAAGTGAGTGTATTGTTTTGTATTTCATGTGTTACAACTGAGTTATTGAAGTTATTGAGTTATTAAAAGAATTGAATAAAGTTTGACTTATCTGACCGTTTTGTTTCGCTTAATGCGCCTTATAATCCAGTGCGCCTTATAATCCAGTGCGCCTTACAGTGCGAAAAATATGGTATATTAGATGCGTGGAGAAACCATCAGGAATACAGACACCAGAGCAAAGCAATACTTATATTACATACACATATATACATATATACATATCCATTTAAGTGTACGCTATATGTAGAATATTTTCACTGCTTGATCCTGCCGTCAGACAGATGTTTCTTTCTCCTTTCCGACGTGCAACTGAACTGAAAGTGAAACTTCTATGCTCTAACTATGCTCTCCAAAGCCAGCAGGCTCAGATGATAAAAACAGTAGATATGTGTCACTTTCAGGAAAATCTAATTATAGCGTACACTGAAACTGATTTTTTTAAAGGTGTGCCTTTCTTTCAGATGGCTAAAATAGATTTTTCTGCCGTCCCTGCTCAGAGCAGTGTATTGCTTTGCTCTGGTGTTGGTACTCCTGTCTGAATCTCAATGCTGTGGACACAGCAAACGCCATCTACTGTAAATAATACACTGACTATGGATAAGAACTTCATATAAGCCCACTTCAAAACACCCGAACTGTCCCTTTAACCTATGAATGATTTTCTCTTCTCAGATTGTTTAATTTGAACATATTTTTTTTCGGCGCAGTGGAATAAAATTATCCAGAATTTCAAGATGATTACAGAAAAGTTAACATAAATTTGTGCAGCAGAATATGTTTTGCATTAAACAGCTAATGACCCCTCAGATTTATCTCCCAACCTCTTTGGTTTTGAAACCACCGGCCTATAAAGGGTTAATTGTGAGGACCGTGCTTAGTCTTTGTTACAGCTTAGATGGATGTTAATGTTTTGCCTTTAAAGTGGTTTCCTTATTCTTATTTTGCATTTGTCACTTATTTTATACATGGCCATATTCCATAATCATAAGTTGAGGTTAATAGAGACATTTTGCTTCCATTCTCACTCATCTCGCATCCACACAAACACACACTTTCATGCATGCGTAGGTCGGAGCACTTGTGCCTCACTACATTGAGACAGCAATCAAGCAAAGCACAAGACTCTTTGGTAGCTACGCTTCCATCTTATGTTGTTTTCCATGTCCTGAATGAACAGATGTTTGTATAAATTACCTCCCGGTGTGACACTCCAGATATTAAATACATGCTTTGCATTACTAAACAACAGTTCTGAGGTGGTTAGAGCTGCAGGCAAATGTTGTGGAAGACTGACTGATTTTACCAACTTATGAAGGATTATTGGAGGGGTGTAAAGCAAGCTTAACCTCAACAGTGGTTTATCTTGAATATGTGATTTCTTCTTGTCCTCCAGCCAGGGAAATGACCAGGGGGAAGTTCCTGAACATCTTGGAGAGGCCCAAGAAGTGACATCTTTTTCGCAAGCAACAAGAAATTTGAGGACTGTACAGGTGAATCTGATCTATGCGTTCACCAATATGCTCTGAGCATGTTCAGACCAGACGACAAAATTCAAAGACTTTGCAGTTAAACCATTAATCGGAACAAAAATGCTCTTTCACACAGCAGTCTCCTCTCAGTGCACCTGTTGTGTCTTTACATACGGACACTTTACCTTGATTTATTGCTTCTCGCTGAATTTCTGTCGCTTGTAGACCTGCCTTGATTAAATGTTCCCTATTTATTCTTATTTCTATTTTAAACATGATTTACTTTTTTGCAATTTGTGAGGTTGTATATTAAAGTTTTAAAATGAAAAGATGATTGCCTTTTATTGAAAGTCTCCTTGAGCAGCTAGCTTTATTGTTTTTTTTTAGAGACGGTTGAACATTTAATTAGGGCAGTAACTTCATGCCTCTCACCTCTCCGGTTGTGGACATGTTGAGGAGCTCCGACGTGAGAGTGCTTTCCCGGCTACCAGGGCATGTTTTCCATTTAATGAGCATTGGAAGCAGGGTCCCCTACACAAAACATTGCGTAAAAATAATATTGCTCATTGTCGTTGCCTTTAATGAGAGCTGACATAATTGCTAGGACCATTTCTTTTCTAATTAGCACACTTCAGCGTTGTCGGAGCTAGCGGCCGGGGAAAAAGGGAATCAGACAGGCATGCTGAATGGGAAACAAAAAGAAGTCCATCGGCTGTAATTAGGTGAGACAGTGCCTCGGACTGTTCTCGGCTGGAGATGTCGCTGGGGCTCTGGCCGCTCACTCCCAACAGGTTACACTTCTCCCCGGGCCGCTAATAAGCCCCTAATCGTCTTTCCGATTCACACGGACAGAGGCCGCCATTGCCTCAGTGGCTTCACCCCCTGCCTCCTCTCACGCGGACCCTGGCTCACCCCTCCTGAAAACAGTCACATATATACAGTTCTGTAGGTTTCGGAGGGAGCGGCTTCTTCACGGACAGGGAGAGAGGACTTTCTGGAGCCTTGAACACACCATGGCCTGATAGGAAGATGGTTGCCAGGAAGCACATTTCATTTTAGCTGTGTCCAAATACTGTAATTTGTGGATCATTTTATTTATAGCATAGATAGGCCATGTAAAAGGACCACAGGGGATCCAAATACAAACAGATCATATCAGTTACCTCTAATAGCCAGATTGTTCTGTAAAATACAATATGAACTGTGAAAAGTAAGTTTTTCTGATGCTGTGGTGTTAAAGGTTTAAGCAGCAAAGTTTATGTTTTCATATTAATCACTCAACAGATGCCTACCAAAATCCCCATAGACTACCACGGTAAGTAGGCCACCACTTTCTATGAAGTTGTAGCCTAACTAGTGGCTTTATTATTGATTATTAAAGCATTTACTGATGCTTTTGTAGATCAATAATAAGCCATTCATAAGTAAATTTTGGGTTGTCATGTGTAAAATTCCTCCTCCACCATGATACTTGCATTACCCTCTGAAAAAATCCATCTATTAATAGACTTTATTCATTGTTGTAAAGAACAATCATTAACTTCATTAATGACTTATTAACACGTATTACTGCAGACTTGATGACTTATTAGAAAGTGAAACCCCCTCAGTTGTTATCAGTGCATTTCAAACATTTATACCTGCATTGTTAAAGGATAAACAGCATAAAACCTGACAACCCAAATGTTTGGATTGTAAAACCATTACTTACAACTTCCAAGAGTTGGAGGAATTATTCAGACCCTTATGTAAGTAAAAGTAGCACTAGCGCACTGTAAAAATACTCCATAGCCTTATTAGATTATTAGGTAAATGTATACGTAAAGTTAAAGTACTGGCTCCGCAGGAAAGTGGCACTTATAGTGTTATAGTATTATATATTATAGGCTATTATTAATTGATTGTTACTAATGCATGTATAAGTAGCATTTTACTGTTGTGTTGCTGTATTTTAACTATTTCATATACTGTTTGGATAGTTAAATCTATAACAGTGTGGACTTATATGTTTTGTATGTAATTTCTTAATTTGTAAGGTAGCTGTCAAATGTAGTGCAATAATACCTCTGAATTGCAGTGGAGCACATTTAGAAATACTCAAGTGAAATACAAGTTCCCTGAAATTGTATTTTACTTATGTACAATATTAGTTATGTTCCATCACTGAAGCTTATAAACCTTTTATAAGAGAAGCTACTGGAGGTGAGTGTGCCGTTTGTTGGGACTGGTTGGTTGCACACTTGTTGATGCTGCCTTGATGAACATTCAGTCTGCTGAGCGTTGACGTGGTAAGCAACCTGACACCCCCAATATGGTCCCTCCAGCCAGACGGCCTTTTCAAGAAACGGGTCAGTCCCCACAGAGCTGGTCATCCATATGGAGAGAGAGTAAAAAAAATCTGAGCTCCTCCATCCATTCATCCATCCATCCATCCATCCACAGTGCGTTGCCTTGACCTCACATAGCCTCTGAGCCCCGACAGACGTCAATCCGATGTGCCCTGAGTCCTTAAATTAGCTGTCAATTAGTGCAAATTAATCAACTCCTCGCCTAATTAAGCAATGCCGCCAGCAGCTACCAAACATGCCATTGTAGAGGAGCCATGAGAAAGCTGCGGGGCTTGCAAACTTTTTCTGTACTGGTGGGGGGTGAAGGAGGGAGGTGGGGGCAGCGCATCACATCACGCCTTGCCAGTGCTTTGGGAAAGCAGAGGCCCTGGCTGTGCTTCAGTTTTTCCCCTGACTCGGCTCTACATGTGTGCTGTCATCAAGTTGTCCTGCACCCTGTTTCAGCACTGGGACTGAGGGGAAACATTTGCTCACAATCTGTTAGTGTTGGAAAGCAGATAAAAGACTTTATCACACTTTACCACTTTGATCAACCCAATAAAAAGAGACACTGAATGCACCATGTGTTGCATAAGTAGAGGTTCATATGGCTTGTTGAGAAATTCTCCTTTCTATGTGCAAGCAACAGTTAATGCGTTCAGTTGTGGTGCTGTTGTGACCTTCCTTCAAAGAAAAAGTTGTCTGTTTTTTCATTATCACAAATGCATTTTAAGCTTTAGCAGTCACATTAGCAGGATGTGATATTCATTATAGTGGGCGGCTTTTGCTTGCAGCTGCTTATCAGTTTTTGACCTGCTGCAGAGCTACACCTGTTTGAAGGTTACAGGCTGAACGCGTTTATCATATCTGGGCTGTTAACATCATTTCTAAAGCTCTGAGAACACTTTGTTCCTAATTTTTGCATTATACGCCTAAAAAAATGCCACATGCAGAAAGGGGAGGGGAGTAGAGAAAGGATGTGTGTGGTGGTGGGCTGTGGTGGTGGTGTGGTGGGGGGGGAGGCAGATAAACAAAAAAATTTCCAACAGCTGTTTGCTTTTTAATCTGCAGCCGTCAGATCCTGCAGGTCTTTGATGGGCAACCCAATCTACACGAATGACTGAACTACATCTTCCCTTAATCTAGAGCCTTATTAGGCAGCCTCTCCTCTGCATGTAAATCAGCATGCAGCCATTTTCATATAGAAGATGGATTATTAAAAGCCATACAGAGAGGAGAAGCGCTGTACTATCAACAAACAAAAAGAAAAGCCTGTATAGATTGAAGTGATGATGGAGTGAAAGGGGGCAGTAACTCACTGACGGGTCATCCAGACTCACACCCTTCAGTGTTAATAAATGACTTGATCCCAACAGGCTGATGTGTCATTAGCATATCCTAATAACATTGATTTCTTCATTAATAGAATTTCCACTAAATAGGTCCTAATTAGTTTCAGCTGGCCAGCCTCTAATTGCAGCAGCAACATTTTTCTCCTTCTTAATCAGCAGCTCCTTCCACACTGTTATAAAATATGACTTTGCAAGGTGGATCTGTCGAGACTCTGTGTGCCTGAAGTCACAATTCATGTTGGTTTAGGTCACATTAGTGTGCGATGAGCTGATCCAGATCTATGCAACGCTTCCCCATTTTCTTATGATCTAATAAACATGTCTTTATTTATTATTTTACTTGAGATATTATTACATTATTTGATGATACCCAAGCAAATGTGTGCAAATACTGGAAACCATACTGTACACTTGCACCATATGCACATTTTTTTTAATTATGTACAAAAAAAATTCACACCAATGTAGTAAACACTGAAATTATACCAAGCAAATAGGAAAATAATATTCATGTCAGTCCATGAGTTTTTATTTTGGCACAAAATATGTAAAATGTGATAATGAGTATTTTCTCTTTTAACCCTCAACAAGATTAAATGATGAACTTGTTCTGAATCTTTAGTGTAATTAGAATAAATAGGTGTATTGAAATAATCACACGGCCCACAATTAGCATCTTTCCTTTTTTTGCAATTAAATCACAAAAAATCACATTTTAGAAGACTGGCGTTGCAAAAAAAAAAAAAAAAAAAAAAAAAAAAAAAATCTACAAATTGTCTCAATAATATCAATACACCAGCATATTTCATCAACTTGCCATAATTTCACTAAAGATGTTTTGGGCCTACATGACTTTCCAGCCATAATTAGCCATTATTTTTAATGCTAAATAATAATTATTATGCGTAAGAAAATAATTCATAACAGGTCAGGAAATGATTTAATGTCCTTACACTTGTGTCCCATATTCTGTATAATTTCCCCTCTCCTCCGGGGAGATGTTGCTGTGGTTTAATCTGCTCTGTAGTCTGTGCTGCTGCTGCTGCTGCTGCTGTGGGATTATTGCGCGGCGCAGGACCGCGCGGCGCGCAGTGGCTCCATATCGTCCAGCTGTCGTTTTTGGGAGGGCCTTTGATTCGCGTGTGATGGGTTTCCCACAGCATCTGGAGATCAATTATCCATCCGTGTGAGCCAGTGGCTGGACAGACAGATCATAGCTGCCTGTGTGTGTGTATGTGTATGTGTGTGTGTGTAAACCACTCAGCGAAAGGCGATACATACTGATTTATTCTGCGAGATTGAGGTAATTTTGCAGCATTTCAAAGGTAAATAAGAGGTGTGAAATAGACGATTTAATTAGGCCTGACATCCTGACGGAAAATGCTATAACTGCAGTGAGATTATAATACCTTAAACAAGATGTGCTGTTTGTACTATAATGTAAAATTATACTTTTAATTTCCCCCATCTGTCATGTTTAGTGTCTATAAAATATGTAGTTTTCTACAGTTTTCAGTATTTCCTGCAGCCTTGAAGACAGGCGTTTCGCTCCCTCCTTCCTTCCTTCCTTCCTTCCTTCCTTTCTTTCTTTCTTTCTTTCTTTCTGTGTCCTCAATCCCTTCCTCGTTTATCCATATAGTCCTGAGGAAAATGCAGATATGTATCCGAGAGGGCGTATAATGCATCCATGATCCACAGGAATCCTGAATCCTTGCAGCTGATTGGCTGCTGGCTCCTGCCTCTTGTTGGGATGGACCTGTTGGATAAAAGGACCATTTTCTAAAGGACTCTGGTGTGTTACACAGAGGATCATGCACTGGGGACCATCCTGTGAGACGGTATAATAAGAAAAAAGGCCTTTTCAAGTCTAGCATCCGAAGACACCATGACGGGGAAACAAGGCGCCGTGTTGTCGGAAAGTTTACATTTATCGGAGAAAACCTCTCTGGGCGCAAACGGAGGGAGTAACAGCCACCAGCCGAAGAGCAGCGCCACCCACCCGCCGCCCAGGTGCACCGGCTTCGGCATCCAGGAGATCCTGGGGCTGAACAAGGAGCCGTCCGCGGCCCCGAGGAGCCCGCTGAGCTCGCTGCCGGCCGGGGCGCACCTGATCGCCGCCAGGTCCTTGCTGGGCCCCGCCGGCATGGGTGTGGGTGTCGGGATGGGATTAATCGGCCCTGCAGGAATTCCGTCGTTTTACAGACAGCCGGCGTTTTTGGAGACGGTGCTGTCGGACGCACAAGATGTTCACCTGCAGCCCCACAGCAGGTCCGGAGGGCCGCTGGACACCAGCCAGTCCGCCAGCTCCGGTCAGCTCCCCTTATTACCATTTAATACCTTTCCATATTAATACTGAGCTCACTGCTGCTATTTCTGCTTATATCAACCTGGGCTAATGTGCCTTTTTTACACTGTATTTGTTGTTATTATTATGATTTCATTATTATAATTATTAGTATTATTGCCCGTTCATTTAAATTAAATAATTAAAATGCAATGGCCTTATTATTTACTTACTTTACTATATTATTTATTACATTTATTCTGAAAATCCGAGGATTTTATCGTATAGATGTTATTAACTTGAATGCTTTCTTCTTTTTTTAAATCCAGATTCAGATGATTTGTCTTCAAATGAACGAAAACTCTCAAAGTCTTCAGTAAGTCAGAGCAAGAAACGCAAGAAAAGACGCCACCGGTTAGTGTTGATTTCTACTTAATAATGCCTAATATGTTTTAGAAATAATATTTGTTCCCCCATTAGAATAAAGTAACGAATCTAGGCCTACAACATTTTTATTATAGCCTTATTGTAAACATAATATATTTGTCAAATTATCGATTATAATTTACTACAAATTGGCCACAGATTGCTTGTATTTTTTTGTCATTCCTGGCATCCAGAAATGTGAAGCTTTACCTTTTTGGTTTACTTTTTACGCCCAGACACATGGATAATAATACAAAAAAATCGTTTATTACAATTGTCTCTTATTTCGCCATAGAAATGTGTTCAGTGTTGTTTTACCTTTTGCTTTTTTATTTCTTTATTATATTAAAATCAGATTGGTTTACCTTTTAGTTTGATATCTGCAGGATACAATATATTATGTCCATTATGTCCATACGTATTTGAAACGATATAACCGGTTTCTACAGGACCATATTCACCTCGTACCAGCTGGAGGAGCTGGAAAAGGCCTTTAATGAAGCGCACTACCCGGATGTTTACGCCCGAGAGATGCTGGCCATGAAAACAGAGCTACCTGAAGACAGGATACAGGTAATAACACTCTACTGTATGTATTAACTATTAATTATTATGTGCATTGTTCAATCGAAAGTTTTGACTTGTCGACGTTTGCACACCATCCTGCGTATTTATTTTTATTTCTCATGTGGCAAATTATGATGGTTCAGTGGTTTCACTTTATTTTCACTATCTCGTAAATTATAACACCCTGTATAGCTCATTTTAACTTATTAATAAAGCTATATTTTAAGTGTTACTTACACCATGAGACAATTTTTGCCATTTTTTTCTGAACGAAATAATAGAAATTCCTTTTTTTGGCTAAGCACAAAAATATTTAAAAAATATATCGTTTTTTTTTTAAATAAACAAAAAAATAATCTATTTTGACTTTGATATGCTCTCTGTAAAATATATAATATCTGGCTAATCAAAGCCAATTAAATTAATAATATTAATCTTAGATTGATTTCATTGAAAAGATTCGATATAATTATATTTCTTAAGACTGACACACATCACAGACAAGTCTTTTAATAAGCAACAGTGTCTCTCAACATAATTCATGATTTTCTAATTGATTAATGTGATTATTATGAGGCAAATATTATTGTGTGCCTTATGAATATTCACCTGTAATGTCTCAGTGTCCCATCAGTGCTAATAGGCTGCTGTATAATATGTGAGCAGCAGCTGCTGTGGTGTTAAAGGGGAGATGGGCTCGGCTCGGCTCTCCTCGCCAGGACACATAATCTCTCATCAGGAGCAGTTGGATGTGAAACAATTTGTTCTCGGAGAAGGAGCCGCTAACGACCTAATCAAGCTATCAAGGCGGAAGAAGATTGCGGTGTGACCCGGACCATCCATCTGCCGGGGCGCCTTTTAATCTCGCTCTCATTACGCGCTGCAACAGTACAGCCGCGAATAAATAATAAAAGAGGAAATAAATAAATAAGCCCGGGCCTGCTCCCATCCTAAATAACATTAACACCCAATTTTCTCATTGAGTGTAATTAGTTAAATCAGACGAGCTCGGGGGGCTGGCTGGCTGCTGGAGAGACGCAGGGAGTTCAAATGAAATAACTACATTGAATTTATTAGCACGGGTCAATAGCGCTGCTCCCCCGAGTCCCGGTAGTTTAATTTCCCGTGATATTTGCCCGCCTGCCCGCCATCGATTGGGCCTGAAATTAACTTATTTTTCAATCAGCCTCAGCGCGCCCCTGGGTCACTCCTCCTGCAGCTTCACACTGCCTTCTTTTGAGGGGCACAGAAGCAATTTCTCATAAAAAAAAAGTATCTTGTATGAAATAAGGGTTATCATCAGAATTACCAAGAGGGGAAAAAAGCATGAAAACGGTTTGATCGTTTTCAATTTAATATCTGTCCCCTCCTCTCCTCACAGAGGTGCCTAAGCAGAGTGTTTAACAGTCCTGTGTAGTGCTGCACCATCAGTTTAGAGAGCCTGCACAGCCTCAAGCAGTTGTCACGGTGTGTCAAACCATCTATAATGCGGCCACAGGTAGCTGGAGATCAGCTCTGACAGCAGGCACAGATCCTTCACACCTGTAGCCAGCAGGTTGTGGAGAAATCAATGGACTCAGTCCAAACAGTGCACCTGTTATCATAAGAATCAGCACTGGAGATTCACACATAGGTGAATAACACTGAGCTTTCAGGCACAAACAAGAAAGAGCTGAGTAAGAATGGCTAATAAATAAATCCCTGAAGGGCAGTTAGAGGTCAACAGCTTTTGGGTTGCAAGGATTACTATTAACTACTATTAACAACTACTATTAACAACTATTAAATTAATCGGCAATTAGCTTGATAATCGATTAATCAGTTTTAGTAATTTTTTAAGAAAAAAAGTCTGATTCCAGCTTCTTAAATGTGAATATTTTGTGGTCTGAATATCTTTGAGTTGTGGACAAAACAAGACATTTGAGGACGTCATCTTGGGCTTTGGGAAACACTGATCAACCATTTTCTGACATTTTGTAAACCAAACAATGAATCAATTAATTAGTTGCAGCCCTATGCCAGGTTATATGAAACATCCCATTTGACAGTGTTTATCCTTTCCATTAATGCAGTAAGAAATGTTTGCGTTAATAAATAAACACTGAGGGGTTTACACTTTATAATACGTCATCAAGTCTGCAGTTACAAAACGTCTTAGGTCATCAATAAAGAAAATGGCTGCAGAGGATATATAGCTAAATCCAAATAGAAACAGCAGCCACATTGATTTATTTACAACTTAACAACCCAAAATGTAGTTTTATTGAAGCATTAGTGAATTATTTATTAATCACCAATAAAGCCAAATCTCTTTAGGATACTTTTGCAGTGGCAGCTCCAAAGCTGTCAGATGTTCCTCCTCTGTTGGCACATTTAAGACAAACCTTTAGGCGTACTTCTGTTCACCAGCTTTTGGTGGCTCTTACTGGTTTCAGTGCTTTAATATTGTAACATTTCTAAACTTTTATTTTTAGAAATGCTCTTGCAAGTTTTATCCTGTTTCTCCTTTCAATATGAGCAAATATTATAATACTGTCTTTTATTTTTCCATTTCTATTGTTGCTTTGTTGATATTTTACTCACTGTCCACTTAAATCTGGTCAGCTGCAGTTGTCGGATAAACTTGACTTGACTTAGAGTGTCGTATTAAAAAGTGCTGCCAATACCTTGCATTTAAGGAAATGTAACTTGCAAGCTGCAGTTTGTAACCCTTAAAAGAAACCACTAATCTCATTTAGTCCCATCTCAGCCATTTCCAAATTATTCATAAATCAATTAAAAGCATAAAGGTTCGTCAAAATTAGTCTCAAGAGCGTAAATGTTTTGTAGCCAACTATGCTCCAGTGATCCATAGTTTCCTCACTGGCAAAAACTGGACTTATTTGTCTTATTTGAAGGTGAAGGCCTGGTAATAACCAGGTGTTTTGTCCTGTCGCAGGTCTGGTTTCAGAACCGCAGAGCCAAGTGGAGGAAGAGGGAGAAGTGCTGGGGTCGCAGCACCGTGATGGCTGAGTACGGGCTGTATGGAGCCATGGTGAGGCACTCCATCCCCCTGCCAGAGTCCATCCTCAAGTCTGCCAAGGACGGCATCATGGAGTCCTGCGCCCCCTGGCTGCTCGGTGAGGCTCATGACTTACTGTCTACCCACACATCCAGCATCATTGGCTCATTGTGTCAACAGTTCATGAGTGTTTTAATAGTAGGTGTGGAGTATATTTACCACATGACCCAATAGTAACAGTACAGCATTTCTATGTGAAAGCTATTTACATGTAATCATAACGGACTGATACTGTGTGCTAAATAGATGCTCTCTATCTGACCCTTTAAGGCAAAGAAAGATCCTAAATATAGAGAACATGGCATTTTGCATGACATAAAACGTTTCCATCCTCTCCACCGGTCATTGCCATCATTCATTCAGACATTATATTCTAAACCGGAACTATTTTTGCTTGCTGTTTTCAGTCCAAGATGGCTTACCAATCAACAGACGCTATTCTAAATCTGAATACCCGCAACTCTTTGCAGGGATGCACAAAAAGTCCACGGAGGCAGCCGTCCCCCCGGCAACGGGACAGTGCGACGCGCCCCAACAGCCAAGCTCTCAGAGGGCGGAAGAAGCCGAGGCGGAGGAGAAGAGGTCAGAGGTCAAGTCCACCATTTCTAAAGAGGAACTGAGAGAGAACAGCATTGCTGCACTCAGGGCCAAAGCACAGGAGCACAGTGCCAAAGTGCTGGGGACGGTTTCTCATGACAGACTGCTGGAGGGCAAACAGGAGAGACAGGCGGCCGAGGAGAAAGCCGGCGATCGGCCGAGTCCAGCTGAGGAGGAGAAAAGTCTGTAGAGGCGATCACGTTCCTGTGGACTGTGCTCGCTGCACTTCCCCAACATAACTCACTGTCCTGCAGGTCTTCATCCCTCATTGACTTCCTAAAAACTGGCCTGCATCTGGACTTCTTTAAGAAGAAAACTCATCTGGCAGGTCACCAGTTCACTGCTGCATAGAAGAAGCAAAATGCACTTTTTCTGATTTACTTCCAGTTTATGTTGCTTATGCATAGTAGAGAAGAGCTGACAGAGTGGGAGTGAAGTCTTAATATTGGTGTATATACTGTAGATCCCACAGTGATATATAGAGCCAGATGAGTCAAATTTTGCAACAGTTATATCATATTAATTAGGACTACTAATGAGAAGTCAAGTGCATTTCATTCTTGGCATTCATTTTAATGTTAATGTACAGTTATGAAATAAGAACCATCCCACCGACAGAAAGTAATTGTTGTCCTATATCGCGCTGTATATACTTGATATAGTAATCTCTCTCTCACTGAGGCACAATTTCTTGTAGTCTTAAAAATGTTTGTGTTTTCATTTGGAAAAAGATGTATAACTCAAAAATACAAAGCATAAAATAGAAATCACCTTTTATTAAATGTAGCGTCTAGTTGGTGTCTATTCATTTCCTTTCAAACAAATGGTCAGCTGCTGTCAAGGCATCACTGAAACGTTGCTGGAGAAGCTACTTGTTGTCACTTGATGCTCTGCTGGCCGAGCTCATTAGGACACCATCCACGGCTGCATGCTTGGATTAGCCCCTATAATCCGTCGCAGTTGAGAGCCTTCAATTTCAGATTAAACTAGGGGACCAGTGCTTTTGGGACAGGAGAGAGAGGGAAAGCACACAGCCCCCACCCAAGCAGGATGACCTCAGCCTGATTTCAAATCACTTTAATAGATGCTGTTATTACCAGCTGACTCTCGGGCCGTTTCATCCTCTTAACTGAATACTTAGCCAATGTCTAACAGCTTCATTTTCCCTGTAAAACTTTCTATCAGGCCACTTGAACTCAGCTTTAAGGCACGTCTATGTGTCTGCATTAGCTGTAATCCATATCACGTTTTACACTTCAGCCTCAGTTCCTTCCTAATGAGTTGAACAATTGAGTTGTGCTCCAATTAAACAGGGAGCAATTTCAAAGGGCAAGGGACGACTATTATCAGTATGCTGCTGCATGTCTCAGCACTGAATGGCCCTCAGATTGGAACCATAATGTCATCGGATGGGGAAAAGGTTGCTAATTACATTGTTGACATAGATAAGTATACACATAATAATTAATGATGGCTCAGAAATGGACTGGAGTGTGTCAGAGCGATAAGACATGACTGAACCCAGGACCTACCTGAACTGAATGAACTTTATTCATTGCAGGTAAAAGGACAGTGTGCAACACTTTTTTCTTCTCTTGCCTGTATGGACATTTCCTCCTATGCACCCGTCGACAAGAAATTAACAGTCAATTAGATTGTTGTCAGGCTATTAAATAGGCAATATCAGTCACTGCAAGCCCCACAGAAGTGGGTTAAAAGGGGCCTACTACACCCACTGGCAGGTCTTATCATCCATTCACAATATGTAGTATGAAGAGTGAGAAAGTCTACTGATGGTGGAAGGGAGTAGTGGTAGATGGATCAAACAAACACAGGACTGTCACCCAGGAGACCAGAGTCTGCATCCCGTGTGTAACCAACAATGTGTTTTTGTCTTTGTGTTTGTAGTTATTATAACCCAAAACATGATGTTTTTCCCTAAACCTAAAGAAGTTGTAATTCATTGCCTAAACCTAAAGAAGTTGTATTTTTGTTGCCAAAACCTAAAGAAATTGTAGTTTGGTTGCCTAAACCTAGAGAAGTTGTAGTTTTATTGCCTAAGCCTAAAGAAGTTGAAGTTTTGTTGACTAAACCTAAAAAAGTTTCAGTTTTGTTGCCTGAACCTAAAGAAGTTGTAGTTTTATTGCATAAACCAAAAAAGTTGTAGTTTTGTTGCCTAAATGTAAAAAAGTTGCAGTTTTGTTGCCAAAACCTAAAGAAGTTGTAGTTTTGTTGCCTAAACACAAAGAAGTTGTAGTTTTGTTGTCTAAACATAAAGAAGTTGTAGTTTTATTGTCTAAACCTAAAAAGTTGTAGTTTTGTTGACTAAACTTAAAGAAGTTGTAGTTTTGTTGCCTAAACCTAAAGAAGTTGTAGTTTTATTGCCTAAAAACGCAATACAAGTTGTAGTTTTGTTGTCTAAACATAAAGAAGTTGTAGTTTTATTGCCTAAACACAAAGAAGTTGTAGTTTTGTTGTCTAAACATAAAGAAATTGTAGTTGTTTTTGTCTAAACCAGAAGTTTCATTAGTTTTATGTACAATGTGTATCTTTTCAGTTTCATTTTCACTTTTACATCATAGTATGTTGATATATAGCTAAGTAGATGACAGCCTTGTGAGTCTACTGTAAGTTTAGTAGGCGCCTTCTAGCCCACAAACATGGGAAGATGTGTGTTGATAGCATCAGTTCAATAGCCTGATAACAGATCATTTGAAATGAAAGGTGAGCAGGAGCCTTCATAGAGTGAACCTGGGAACAGAAGTGATTGGTGTATTGTGGAGTGTAGATGTCAGAAAGATGCTTGGCTACGTAGATAGTGTTGTGAAGGAGAGCTCACACTTTTATAATATAAATGAACGATTGGTCCATGATATTGTTGGCTTACAAGTGTTTAGTCAGTTTCACTACAATTTAAAGGGACTGTAAATAACTTTTTGAATTTTTTTATTATTACAAATGTGGGAACAGGTTGTAACCTTACCTAAAAAAACAAGACCGTCCGTAACTTTCTGTGTTTCCTTTATCAGACTGTAGACTGTTTTTTCTGTGAAGGACTCGGCCGGTGTCCCAGCAGATGTGACGCCTACTCTCTTCAACACAGCTGTAGTGCTAACAGTAGCTCATGGTTGGTTACAAATGGAGTCCGCTAACAAACAACCAGCCTGCACAACAACTCCGACTCCAACACAAACTCTACAAAAGTTAAATCTAGTGAAGCCCGTCTTGCAAAACAGAAATGTGACCAATGTCGGGTGAAGACTAGGATTGGCATTGGTGGGTCCTTAGATTCATGGAGGGAGCTTTGTTCGGTTTTAGGTTTCAGACCGGAGCCCAAGCTGGCAAGATTCCTATTGGACAGGTGAGCTAACATGACTGCCAATCATGTGAAATACAGGGATGTTGTGGTTTTAGATGTCAATCACAGTCAGCCTTGTATGTGTTGCCTCACTGTTTTGACTGATGCTCGCTCGCGGCTGCGAAGCAACAGGACTGTCGTTGTCTTTACTGCCACGTGTCACTGTTAACAAGCAATCTCTGATTCTGACACTGAGTCCCTTTAAAGTTTTATGAGCGAATAGATGAGGCCAAGCAGATGAAAAATGTGAAAAATAGAAGAGGATGAGAAGTGTGTATCTTTCTTTCTTTCTTTCTTTCTTTCTTTATTCATGTGTTACCTCAATGTGGAAAATGAAGAGGGCATTTCTGAAAAAAAATATTTAATTATTATTAGATTTTTTTTTTTTTCAGAGGGCGATCCCCCCAGAAGGTGGCACCCTATAGGCGACCCCCTATACGGCCTATGCCTTAATCCAGCCCTGTTTACATCAAAACCTTAAAAGACGGACACACTGAAGCACTTCAGACTCCATGCACCTTCACCCATTAAAGAATGACCTGTGTGTGGTTTTATTTTGAGGACAGCTACAGACCGCTGGTTCAAGGTCAGTCTCACTGCTTGCTTCTTTCACCATTCTGCAGCTAAACTACACCTAATGAATCAAAGTGTGTTCAAGAAATAGCCACAAGCGATCCTCGGTATTCAGGCGAGCAACATAGCTTCGGGATGGCAGTGTTGGTTAATCTGTCAGTTGGTCCACCAGAATGAAATATCTCAACTATTAGATAGATTGCAGTGACATGTTGTGCAGACATTCATGTTCCCTTCAAGATTAATGATCATTACTTTGGTGATCTGATCACTTTTACATGGTGCCATCAACAGGTCAAAATTTCAGTTTGTCCTCCTTTAGTTTATGACCAAATACCTGCTAGAATAACGACATTTCCATCAGTCTCAGCTCTACTTTGTGTTTAATAAGATAAGATAAGATATTCCTTTATTAGTCCCACAGTGGGGAAATTTACTTAATGCTAATTAGTAAGAACTAAGATGGTGAACATGGTAAATATTAGTTAAACAACAGCATTTGACTCAAAGCACTGCCTCACAGAGCAGCTAGCACCTGACCTGAACTGACTTTACTGGCCCTCAACTTCTCCAAAACCTTTTTAAAACTTAAAATTGATAACTTGTGAAGGATTCTGTTGCAGCAGTATTTTCAAACGTATCTGTCTTTCAACTCTCTAAATTTCAGGAGAATTAAACTCACATTTTTGAGCAACAAACATCATAAGATATATGATTTTGCACACTCTCTTTTAAGGTGGACTTCTCATGCAATCCAATAACCATTTGAGTCTGAGTGACAAATGATCTGCAATAGGCCGAGCCCACACCCCCAACCCAATTCAGTTATTGAGGCCAAGACATATACAGAGTGAGGATTATTCCTCTAAAGTGCAAAGCTATGTAATCCCCTGAGAGTGGAATAGAAGGTTATGATAGATCAGATTTGCTGAAGATCAAGCTGTTTACATTGGATATGAGGAGGTAATTCACAGTATCCCTTGTGATGGACAGTCTGCTTGTTGAAGACCATCATAAGATCATCTCAATCCATGCAAAGTGAGATCATAGGGAGGTTTATGGGAAGATTTCCACTAATGCAACATTAACATTCAATTTCTTGTTGATGGGGTTGTGAGCAGTATGATTTCATCGGTGAGATTAAGTGCATGACGATCATTTTGGGAAGACTCTTGGCTCCAGATGCTGCTGAGCTGAGATCTAACAGAAGATGTAGAACTGAATAATATTGAAATGTGGTCTAGTTCTGCCCTCTGCTGCATAAACTTATCAGTACAACTAAAGTATGTTTCAGAATCGTTAATGCTGGCTGCTGTTTCAGCTCAGTCTTTCAAAGAAATAGATGAAGAAATTAAATCACAGCTTCCAGATTATTTCACTATTTATGCATCATTTATGTCTTCCAGCGTGTCCCTATGAGAATTAATTTGAGATCAACTCATTTCTATTAGGCTACTCATAGGCAGTGTGGCCACGTGGCTGGTTTGGGAAGAAAATTAAACTATCATATATCTAGTTGATAAAACAATCTCACAGCAAGGTCCATGAACAACTGTTCTGGAGGTTTTTATCACATCACGTGATGTTCCTCAGCAAATTATATCAAATGCAATGACATTAACTCTCATTATATAGTTGTTTTGGTGTAGGCCTAACTTGAATGTTTTTCATGTATTTTTATAACTTAGGCTATATTACTTCTACTCAAGTAGACTACTATTTACCGCAAGTATTGTCGCTTCTTATACATCTCAAATCTGTAAGTGAGTAAAAACAAAAGTGTCATGAAAAAGTCCTGATTAACTGACTTGAAACCAGCAGCCGCAGCAGAGGAGAAGCTGCAGGTGTGTCTGCGGCCGCAGGAGGGCGCCAGCTCCGCGTCCACAGAGGAGACGCTCCGGAAATGAGACCGAAGAAATGGTTGCGTTCAGGGACCGACGCGTTTACGGGCCGGGGGCAACGTCAAGCACCAATACTAAGCGGCACGCGGTGGGTGTGGTTACAATTAGCATGTTTCCTCCTCGGCATAGTTAAAATGTATATATATCTAACGTTGTCTTAATGCGCTGTCCTCGGCTAGCAGGCTAAGTGACAACACGGTGTTCGTGACCTGTAGGGGAACGCTGTTTCCGGCTAGCATGATGCTAAATGCTAACATGCTCATGGAGGAACTTCTACCTTCAGTCAGGTGTGTGTGAGGACTTCCTGCTGTTTGAGACTGTGAACCCTGATGTGAAGGAAGCGGATCAGGATTTGAGGAGCGCAGTGGGACCAGAAAGACCAAGTGGACTGGTTATACTGGGACAGAGAGGCTGAGTGGACTGGTTATATTGGGACAGAGAGGACTGGTTATACTGGGACAGAGAGGCTGAGTGGACTGGTTATACTGGGACAGAGAGGCTGAGTAGACTGGTTATACTGGGACAGAGAGGCTGAGGCTGGTTATACTGGGACAGAGAGGCTGAGTGGACTGGTTATACTGGGACAGAGAGGTTTAGTAGACTGGTTATACTGGGACAGAGAGGACTGGTTCTACTGGGACAGAGAGGCTGAGTAGACTGGTTCTACTGGGACAGAGAGGTTGAGTAGACTGGTTATACTGGGACAGAGAGGCTGAGTAGACTGGTTCTACTGGGACAGAGAGGCTGAGTAGACTGGTTCTACTGGGACAGAGAGGCTGAGTAGACTGGTTCTACTGGGACAGAGAGGACTGGTTATACTGGGACAGAGAGGCAGAGTAGACTGGTTATACTGGGACAGAGAGGTTGAGTAGACTGGTTCTACTGGGACAGAGAGGTTGAGTAGACTGGTTCTACTGGGACAGAGAGGCTGAGTAGACTGGTTCTACTGGGACAGAGAGGACTGGTTATACTGGGACAGAGAGGGGGGACTGGATACTGGGACAGGGAGGCTGAGTAGACTGGTTCTACTGGGACAGAGAGGACTGGTTATACTGGGACAGAGAGGCTGAGTGGACTGGTTATACTGGGACAGAGAGGACTGGTTATACTGGGACAGAGAGGCAGAGTAGACTGGTTAAATGCACGGAGACTAAACGAGAAGAGGAGCTGAACCTGGAGCCCACTGGAGGACCTCGGGGTGCTCATGACTGGCAGGGTGCTGTTCAGACAGGTGAGTACAACAACACACTGCTGAACTCTCCACATGTCAACAACCACTTTGTTGCCTAGCAACGTGATGTGTAAAAACAATAGAAATATTACGGTAAAAATCATAGCAGGCTCTCCTTTGCTGTGTATGTCATTTATACATGTCCCCCCGACAGACAAGACATCTGCTTTGGTGTTTTTTATTCTTCTGTTAAAAGAAGTTTCATGTTGCTGTGGTATCCACAGCTGGTTTCATTTATTGTTGATCATTTTTGTTTAATTGTCAGAGTTTTGTCTCTTTTCTGGTTGGTTCTTGTGACGCTACACTGAGGAAGACAGTCGTATGTTTATATAATTTATAATCAGTTATGAACAGACTCTGTTGGTTTGAACTGAAGGGGTCTTGCTGCTGATGTTGTTCCACTTGTGTATAAGTTGACTTAATTAATTAATTAATTAATTAATTAATTAATTAATTAATTAATTAATTAATTATTTTCATGCTATTTTGTAACTTAAAGATGTTCTTTAATTTAACATACCGGTATATCACCCCACCCCCTTTAAATGTAGCACAATAATATTTACTGAATACATTTTCCCTGATTTTTTTTTTTTTTTTTTTTTTTTTTTTTTTTACATTTTTACACAAGTACTTTTAATTGAGTACAATATTCTACTACTCTTTCCACCTCTGTGCTAATTTAGTATGCACTTTTTAAGTTGTAATTCCACCTGCCATTATGAATCATATGTAACAACATCAATAACAGAATTTTAAAGTAGTTAAAATGAATTTAGACAACTGAGCTGTGTGGTAGTGGTAAAAAAAAAAAAGCACTTTACTCAAAATCTTAATTGAAGATGTTTTGCATTTGATAAATATACTCAAAAAAGAAATCAAGTTATTTTTTTGAGCCTGGCAGTTAATTTTTAATCTTGGAAATAGCAGATGTTGAGTCTTCAGTGTGATATGGTTAAAAGCTTTGGGGGGAAAAAAACAACAGGAAATAGACGTGCTGAGATAAGATAAGATATGCTTTATTGTCCCAGAGGGGAAATTGTTCTTAGACAATAGTGCTGCACACTGCTGCAATCAACTTAAAACAATACATAGCCAATAAGGCAGTACAGTGGTACACCCAAGACACAGTAAACAAGAAATATGTAAAATATTGCACGTCTTGTGAGATGAAATAAATAAATACAGAGACATTATAAAAACGAGGAAAGAAATCACAAAATCGTAATACATATCGTATACATAATGCATAAAACCAAATGCAACAGTGCCTCTGTGCTTGTGAGGAATTGTAACTTGTTATGTTGAGTAGTGTTGTAGACACTGGTAGGAAAAAAAGCTTGAAGCAGCTATTTTTACACTTGCTGTCTCTGAAAGGTGGACCTGGAGGTAATCATTTGTAGTCACAATACAGAAGGTGTGGCTCTTGTGTGTGTGAGATTCTTTTGCCAAAGCTATTTTTTGTTTTCAAAACTAAACTACTGAACTACTATGTGCCCCAATACTAATACAAACACGTAAATATACAGTATATAGTGCCTATAGTACATGTGTATTCTGTATGATGTATAAACATACATACACAAACTGTATGTGCATGTATTTTACAGGATGCATATGCTTAACAGTATTTATGTAAGAGTGAGAAGTCACAGTATGTAGACTATGGTGTGTGTGAAATATTTACATATATACATATTCACATTTGTCTTCATATCTTTTAAACCAGCAG
Source organism: Pterois miles (assembly GCA_947000775.1). Classification (NCBI taxonomy): domain Eukaryota; kingdom Metazoa; phylum Chordata; class Actinopteri; order Perciformes; family Scorpaenidae; genus Pterois; species Pterois miles. The sequence continues at coordinate 13,191,123 of CAMQGK010000471.1, read as the reverse complement.
AATATTTTTGGTATCACTGAGCAAAACATCCATAATAACCTTTCAGCATATTGTAATTCAAGTGTTTGAGAGAAAACTAGACAAGACTTTGGCCAATCATAGGTCATTTCAGACAGAGAGCGTTCCTATTGGCTGTACTCAGGCAGGTGGGCGGTGCCGGGTGTTTTCTCAACAGATCAAACTTTCTCATTTTACAGCTAAACAGTAACTACTAGATGTTTCTGAAAACATTTGAGGTGAGAAATAGTCATTACAGTAACAGAATATTGATTCATATTTGATCAGCGCTGCTTAGTTTGACCATTTTAGATCAGACTCCAGATCAGCTCTGATTGGTCGCTTTCCCCGGTCTGTGAAATCTTGCAGATGCCATTAGGAGCACGGGAGGACACAGCACATCATTTTATCTTTCAGATTACCTGTCTCATGTACTACTGTCCGGATATAATGAGCTTATTATAAAATAGATAATTATTTAAAATAATATCTGCTCCATTTCTACCCACTGCAGCTTTAATGCAGGTAATCTAGGACTTAATTAAATAGGAGTCCTTCATTTTAGTTCTTGCATGTTGGACAACATTTTGTCCACATGGGGGCAGTCTTGAGCTGTATTCAAAACCAGAACCCTTTATAAATTGATGCACAGGTGAATGAAATTACAAGCTCACAATCACATCTTTTCTATAATACAGTCAATATATGAAAATGGTGGTGGTGAAACATCGTGTTCATCTTGACATTGATTCATATCTGACATGCTGGGGGGGGAAAAGAGTTGTATTACAGGCTTTTGAGCAGCCTTGATCTGATATCTTGATCAATATTCTCATCTCTTGTCACTCCTCTGCAGCTGTCAGAGATGAGGCTGTCTGCTGTCGGTAAGTGGACACGGGATTGATACTGCGGCTAAATGATCCGTCCTGGCCGCGGGGCTGATTTCATCTCCAAGGTTCATTTTTTTTTTTTTTTTTTCCAAAGGGTTTGATCACACACGCAGAGCCAGCCAGCTCTCTTTTACCCTTCACTTGGTGGGAATCATCATCTCGATGCCACTTCAGACTGGCTGAGTATTCAGAGTTTGTGCAGGATTTTAGCACTTTATTTTTGTAATGATAATGCTAATTTAGCCTCACGAGCCTTTTGATTAAGCAGCTGATTTTAGTCTGTGGCTCAGCGAGTATTTTTCTGTTCTTTCGTTATAAGTTAAAGTCTGACTACAGCAGGAGAGGAAACAAGGGAATTACATAATGGAAAGTAAACAGCGTTTTATTTCACCTGCTGACCTGCTGGCATTTCCTTTTATCATTACAGTACAGCTAGAAAAATCAGACAGTGAAATTAACCATCACCAAAGCTGTTGAATCCAATCCCTACAAAAAAAGCGTTTTCTTTTATTTTTCCACAAAAACAAATTAATCTGAACGCCCCTTATGTGTCAGGATTACATGTTTAGAGTGATTACAGTAGGATGGTGGGAGTTCTGTGTCCTCGGATAACCTTCGTTGTCTCAGCTCAGCTTTATAGAGCCGACTCCTCTGTGTTGCTGCTGCCTACAGTCTTGTAATGGATATCGGTTATCTCTTGGAAGTTGGACTTGACTGCTTGTCCCAGAAAGATATATGATGTGTGGCCGTCCACTGCAGCTGCCCTCCAGCCTCCACTTCTCAATATAGTTTCAGCGGGCCATCTACGGCCAATATCAGATGCCAAGTCCAGTCATCTAAGCAGACGTAAACTGTGTTAGTCTCTGTTTACTTTAGCATTATCTTTCCTAAGCCTTTATTTCTTCCTGCTTCATATCTCGTGTCTCGGAAACTGACATCACCCCTCCCTGTGAAGTGTCAAGCACTCAGGTTGCAATTAAAATCCAGCCCACCTCCCTGTGTCTTATCTGAGAGCTGCATTAGATGCTTCTGCTGGCACAAGACGGCAGTTTTGTGGAATGCTCAGAGCAACAAAAAAAAAAAAAAAGTAGTCCAGTCTATACTTGACAGTGCTCCCTTGTTGCTCAAGAGTGATAAGCGCAGCCAGAATATGAGGCTGTGAGGTCCTTATCAGCCCAGAGTCCTGGCAAATGCCGGCGCCACAGAGAGAGGCAGGTGGCTGTGCGACAAAGGTGTGAGGGCAGATAAGCATGTGTGGAATGCTTCAAAGATGAGCTTTACGCTGATATTAAAGTGGAGGTTTGAAAGAGAGAGAGAGAAATGGGTTTACAGAAATGGATGCTGACATCAGAGCTGCTGTATGGGATGTCTTCATTTCCTCGAGCACACTGGAAAGCGCTATGGAAAACCTGTCGGGTATACAGATCCGTCCTGTAAAGGAGCAGTGTGTGGGCAGAAATAAATATGATATTAATAAGTATGTTTTCATTAGTGTATAATCACCTGAAATTAAGAATCGTTGTGTTTTTTTTATGTTAGAATGAACCGTTTATATCGAGCAGGTCTTCTCCATGGTGCCGGCCGCCATGTTTATACAGTAGCCCAGAACAGACAAACCAAACACTAGCTCTAGAGAGAGCTTTAACGTTTTCATGTTGGTGGGGATGTTAATAATGAACCATTTAACCGATAACCAACTCATAAATAATCAAAAAGCTGAGAAAAATGCAGATGAGCAGCTCGTCACTTTAAAGAGAAAAGCTGGTCCACCTTAAGAGAGTCTGAGCCGTCGCAGATACAGGAAGTTGGCTCTGGACTTCCAGCTGAGGAGTTGTAGCTTGTAGCCTCGTAGCATTTATTCACGACAAATAAACTGTCCACACACTGTCTGCTACAGCTACGCTCACAGCTATAACACCACTACAACGACTCTTACTGGGAAAGTGGCTGCGTCCACTACACGCAGCACCGTAGCTGCTAACGCTCCCGGAGGGTGAACAGGAGACAGTGAACGCAGCACCGTGGCTGGTAACGCTCCTGGATAGTGAACAGGAGACAGTGAACGCAGCACCGTGGCTGGTAACGCTCCTGGATAGTGAACAGGAGACAACAAACGCAGCACCATGGTTGCTAACGCTCCCGAACGGTGAACTGGAGACAGTGAACGCAGCAGCGTGGCTGGTAACGCTCCTGGATAGTGAACAGGAGACAACAAACGCGGCACCATGGTTGCTAACGCTCCCGGACGGTGAACTGGAGACAGTGAACGCAGCACCGTGGCTGCTACTCTCCTGATGGTGAACTGTTGACTCAGCTGTATGTTGTGCTCCTATACTGCAGATGGCATGTCAGGCACTTACCTTCGGTCGGTGAATGGTTAATAACAGGTTAACGAGGGTCAATTATCAGTTCAGAAAATTTCTCAAAATTAGGAATGGAAGACAATGGAAGTAAGTAAAGTACATCAAGTACCACTTAAGCTAAGAATTAGCCTGAATTCTTCCAGATTACCATGATAGGGATGCAGATTAATAATAGCTAGCATTATTATTTGGTATTAGAGCTACAATGGGGCACAATCTATCCATTTGTTCTCCTATTTCATTTACTGCATTTAGACTAAATTACCAAAGTGCATCTTGATATAAATGGGCTGTAGCAGTAGAGTGAACGTTGCTCTGCTTTAAAGAATTGCTCAATTATATACTTGCTTTTTGCAAGTATTTTTTCCAGTTAAAACATGTATAGACACAGATTTCTGAGATCTTCCTTCACTGTTAGTAAATGAAAAAGTCCTTCTATTAAAAACTTTTGTAATCCATCCATTTTCTGTACATGCCTACTGGGTGAGAGCAGGGTCAGCAGTTCATTAAATCAATAAGCATGTAAAATAAAATCAACACACTGACTGGAGTAAAAACAACATCTGGATTTTAGCTCTGGATACGTTGGAATACGACTGTGTTGAAATGCTGAGTTAGTACCATTATGTCTTAACTGCTATTCATATCTACACGTAAACTGTTGAAATCTCAGAGGGTGGGAGTTTAGCTCCATCCACTGCCAGAGACGTCATCGGTGCTGCTGTTGACCTAGAAAGTGTCCCCCCTGTATTATCAAATATACATTAAATGCATCTTCCTGCATTTGAAATGATCCCTGGATGAACTTCAAACAGCATGCAAGTGTCTATAATCTACCAAATGAGCTGTGTGCTTCTGATTTAAGATCTGTCACACAATACAGAGCCAAGAGGTTTCCCACTTTTACTGGATAACCACTATTTCCCCTGTAGCTTGAAAATTCAGGGCACAGTATCCGTACTCTTCATTCACATCCTCCCATTGTGGCTTTGGGTGGTGAGTTTAAGGGTTTTATTGTCGAGTATTACACTTGATTTTTCAATCCTTTTCACAGGGGGGGGGGGGGGGGGGGGGGGTCTTTGATAGCTTTCTAGGTTTTTCTTTTTTTTTTTTTCAACAAAATGTCAGTAAAACGAAAAAGATGACTACATTCACATCTTTTTTTCAGTAATTGTTGCAAATAAATCCTCTTTTGCCGAGGCGTGGCACAAACTGAAGATATTGTTTGCCCGTCTCTTGTCCAGGAGCAGAGCGTGGTGACGGGTATTTCATCAAGGCAGTGATAAGAATCTGAAAATGGCTTTTGGTCGCATGAACAGTCAAGAGCATCATGCTCCTTATTAATGTAGCACTCAGCTCTAATGTCTTTCCACTCCCTTTCAGATTCATTCCATTTTGTTTCAGCCCATTCGTCATTTCCTCTGTTTCGCTCTTTAGTTCGGTGTGCAAGACCCATTCATTTTCTTTTTGCCATTCGTTAGATGTGACAGGTTTGGTTGTGACTTGACAAAAACAGACTTTTGGTTAATTTTAGACACAAGGATTATATATTTAGAAACACAGTGCGGACTAATAATTTAAAACAAACACCTGTGTAGCCTGAGCTAAACGTGTACTAACGTGGAATTGCAGAAGTTCAGTTTAAACCTGCTGCTGCCTCTTGGAAAGTTTTTATTCAGGTGGGGGTGGATGACTAATAAAATCAGTTTGCTTCTGGAGGTCTGAGCTATGGATGCTGTGAGTGAGTGGGCGAGCAGGCGTGGGTGAAGCTCCCTACCTATTGAGGGAGAGAAAACACATGCAGCGCTGGGCTCGCTCAACAGAGTGAGCCCACTTCAACAACCCATACAGCTCCCATTGATGAGAGCGGCACTTTCGCCCCCGTCTATCCCATCGGGCCACATTTCATGCATTACAGACTTGCTTGAAGAGAAGCTCCGAAAAGAGGAAGCAGACAAATATAAGAGAGGTCAGGCTGTGCAAGCTCTCCTGTAAAACTTGCTTACCTTGCCATCTGCTCCATGCATCCTGGTGAAGTGAATGATAAGGTAGATAGATGTACTGAATACGTTCTCAGTATGTGATCAGCGCTGTCTGCAAGTTGGAGCTGAAGGGCACTGAGTGGTTCAGGATGCGACGCCTCTGGAGGCCAGTGTTCTGATGGGATGGCAGCTGGGGCAGAAGAACGGGCCGCGCTTGATGGTTCAACCAAGTCCTGCAGGGGAATAAAGTGCTGCTCTCATTTTGTTCTGACATCCCGACTTTAGAGCAGGCATTGTTGCTGACACTCACCAGCACTCTGGCAGGTAAAGTCACCTCAAGGCTAGACAGTGAGTGATGCCAAGACATGGTGAAGAGCCTTGTCAGGGACAGCAGAGGGCTGTGCCAGCAATAGCAAATTATCAATATAATGCTCTGTGGTCGACAGTACGCTGCGACAAGCTTCTCTAACCTCACAATCAACACATTGTTCAAGTTTGTGCTCCTACTACTGAGATAGAAACCTGGACATTTCAACCATTTATCCCTTACTTTTAGTTTACTTCTTCAATTGTTTAGTTTATACTTTTAGTTAGCTATTTAAACTGTTCATTCCTTACTTTTAGTCTACTTTTTCAATTAATTGTTATTGTTAGCAAACTATTTCAGTTGTTTAAACTGTTTAGCATTACTTCTTAAATAAATATTTAAACTATTTGTCCTTTATTTCTTGGCTCACCTGTTTATCCATTATTTTTAGCTAAATATTTAGAATGTTTATCCATGCCCCCCCCCCCCCCCCCCCCCCCCCCCCCCCCCCCCTCCCCTTTTTTTTTTTTTTTTTTTTTTTTTGTTTTTTTATTTTATAGAGTGAAAATTTTTTTTCCCCTCCTGGGGTTTATGGACTTTCTTCTTCTTCTTCTTCTTCTTCTTCTTCTTTATTTTTAGGAAATGTTTAAACTGTTTATCCATTATTGTTAGTATTTCACCTGTTTCTCCATTATTTTGACCTAATATTTAAACCTGTTATCCAGTATTTTTAGCTATTTCACCTGTTCATCTATTATTTTTAGCGAAATTTTCAAACTGTTTATCCATTATTTTTAGCTAAATATTTAAAATTAGTCCATTATTTATAGCTAATTATTTCACCCTTTTGTCTGTTATTTTTAGCTAAATATTGAAACTTTGTCCATTATATTTAACTAGATATTTAAACTGTTTATCCATTATTTTTAGCTAAATATTTAAACTGTTTATCCATTATTTTTAGCTAAATATTTAAACTGTTTATCCATTATTTTTAGCTAGGGCGGCAGTAGCTCAGTCTGTAGGGAGTTGGCTTGGGAACCGGAGGGTCACCGGTTCAAGTCCCGCCATGGACCAAGAACTGAGTGTGAACTGGTAGCTGGAGAGGTGCCAGTTTACCTCTTGGGCACTGCCGAGGGGCCCCTGAGCAAGGCACCAAACCCCCAACTGCTTGGGGCGATTGTCAGGAGCAGCCCCCTCACTCTGACATCTCTCCATTGTTGCATGTTTGTGCATGTGTGTGTTCAGGTCTGCATGTACCGTGTATAAGTTAACAACAGAGTGAAAAAATTGAATTTCCCCTCGTGGGACTAATAAAGGACTATCTTAAATATTTAAACTGTTTATCCATTATTTTTAGCTAAATATTTAATCTGTTTGTCCATTATTTTTAGATAATTATTTCACCTGTTTGTCCATTATATTTAACTAGATATTTAAACTGTTTATCAATTATTTTTAGCTAAATCTTTGAAACCCTATTTTATTGTTTTTTAGGTGATTAGCTGACCTTTCCACATACCTCCTGGCAGCTGCAGAAGCACCCTGTAAAGTAAAAACACCCCTGGTTGGGAATCACTGCTGAGACACTCTCTCAAAGAGACAACGAATAAGAGGATGAGAGACATGGCATTCATTATTCATGCCAAATGATTTTATTGACTAAATTTACAGTACACAATAAACACAAATAACCCTCTTGACCACTGCTCAGCAACTTTGAGTCAACTTATCTCTGTTTACCGACTGGATCAATTTCCGGTACATTCCTTGAATAAACAATCACATAAAAGCCCGCTGGCTGACTGTTTTTCCAAGAAATTCATTTACAAAGTGGACAATACACAATCTGCAATAGTACTGGCAGAGAATACACCTACTATATAAGTAAAATAAAATGACTAATGTGGTAAAAGGTAGGTAGTTCTTTACTGCTATGAGCTCAGGTTTTTCTCTAACATATTAATACAGCACAGTCTTTGTGGAAGAGTGGTCATCCTTCACAGTCTGTGGTGGAGGAATACCTTGGTGGAAGTGTATCCCAGAGATAAAGATTCAGTCCGGATCGATATGCAGTCCAAGTAATACTCCATCCACACAGTTTTTTCTCCTGTTCTCTTTCTGCTTTAGTCTTTTCTCTGAAGCTTCTTCTTTTCACAGATGGGAGAGGTGTCCAATCTTTTCCCTTTCCTCCCATCTTGCCTCCTCTTTCTCTTAATCTCCCCCCAAGCAAACTGGTCCCAGTGCTATACATGTCCAGGCTTGGACAGGTACGCTATGAGGGCCACAACCACCCCCACATACATGCCTGTTCCAATGGTGATGGAAAGAGCAGCCAGGAATAGGGCTCTTCTGGAGCTCATTCCTGCTCTGGAGAAGTCTCCCTTAGCGATGGCCTTGCCTGTCTGACAAAACAAAGCAGAGTGAAATGAGCCGGTGTATTACTCATCAGCACCAAGTGTATGAGTAGGTGTTGAGCCACAGTTAAAAGAGAGAAAACAAGAAATGCTCTCGGGGAGCCATTAGTTTCCATGGCAATTAGGTCATTATCCCTCTGACGGTGACAAATGTGTTTTGGGTATTTTGGTTTCATATCAAAAAATAAGCCCGGCCTTTATTTATTCTTGCTTCGGTATAATTATCTCTGCAATTATTGTGGAGGATGTCGCAAAACCATTAAGCTATGCTGCACTTTGCAGAGTGTGAGCCTAATCTTTTCTGACCAGAAAGACACTGACATTAGACTCAGGTCTCAGCTATGGATTAACTTGAATTATTGCTCACACAGAACACACTGCGGAGCAATTCTCAATGTTAATGGTTTCATATAGGGAATACAGAGGACTGACAAGTGGTCCGAACCTGCTGAATTTACGTAGTCGATCATCTGAAACAACTGTAAGGAGGGTCACAGGGTGGAAAACGGGCTGCGGTAGCACTTGTCTGAGTGCTTGTGCTCGCTGACCTTAAATAGAACGCGGTGTAATCAGAGTTAACGACGGGCTTGAGGTCTCTGGGCCTTTACCTTGTGAGAGTAGTAAAAGGCAACGATGCCCAAGGGCCAGAAGCAGCAGAGCATGGAGAAGATGGCTAGGCCCAGGTAGTCCCGTGGGGGCAATACGATGAAGTTGTCCTCGCTCTCGCTGTCGCTGGAGCTGTCACTCTGGAAGACAGCAGGTTGATAAAGAATAATTAAATGTCAGAAAAGGAGAGCATGATGCATTTTTTTACATGACCGCTTGTACTACAAAGTGAGACAAAATGAGACAGGTTGACGTGTAGATAGTCAGGTGTATTTTGGATATCTTCAGAGTGGTGTAGCTTGACAACTCAGGCCAGTGTATCTGCCCTTGTTGCACCACCATCCAGAACAGGATGTGCTCAGCCAGCCAGAACGGATTTGGTGCTTCTGTCAACACCCATGAGCGGCCTGACAGATAGCACAGGATTAACGGATTGTTCCATCGTTGCGAGGTGACAGAGGAAACAGCAAGAAGACAGTGTCATTTAGGTGCTAAATTGCTTCTACAGCATGAGAGACCCCCGCCATCTCTCCTCAAAGCACCCAACGTCTTACAAAGCAGCGAATGTTCAACAGGCTCTCAGTAAACTCCAACACAGGGCCACAAGGGCTGGCTGGGTTAATGAATGATGGATTCGAGTGCCACTCGGTCTGCATTGGCACATCGCGCCCGCAGCAATGATGGCGACGTGACTGCATGGGTGACCTTTAAGAGGACGTCACCGTACTTCTTTCTGCTGTCCCAGAGAGGGAGTGGATGTTTGTCTAAATAAATAGCCCCCATAAGGAGCAGGTTTCATTGTTAGCCTGCAGGGATAAATCAAAGCAGGGAAAGGGAGGGCACAAAATGAAAAATCAATATGTAAGGCAGGAAGTGAACCAGCCATTTTAGAGGTAATTAAAGAAGAGTCAGGGAGGCGGGCAGTGAAGAAAGGAACTACACTTGTGTGCTGACGACCAAGTCTTTAAGCATATTGTGCACAATTTTCTCTCTTACATCCTAGTCTGATCTACATTTAACAAACCACAGGATCTAATATAATCTTGTGCTATTTTCTGTGTAGAAACCTACTTAGATGTTCGGGGGAAGCGGAGAGTAGCAGTGCTACGCTATCCAAACAGTTTCAGCTACCTTTGCCAAGAGAAGATTATGAAGCTCCCTGTTATCTGCTTTATGAACAGTGTCCACCTGGACAGCCGGGTGTGATCCCTCAAAACAGCAGCTGGTCATAACATAATCTGACATCACATGAATAAACCGATGTCTACAAACAGCAGTAATCTGCTTTTTATCTCTGTAGCAAGACCTGATAACAGTTGTGAGTGACTGGTGCATTCTGTCCTGCTGACAGGCTGCCTGACACCGAGTCCGGCCGGCTGGGGACACACTCCCAGTCTGGTCTGATGCCAGTGTAACTGATGGGGCTCCGCAGAGGCACAGTGCCTTTAACAACCCTGTCACAGCGCTCTCCGAGGCCTCGTTAGAGTCTGGAGGGGACAGTCGACTCTACAACAGGGCATACACGGACCCCTTGCACCATGTTAGTTGTGGCAATCGCAGTGGCATCACCCACACACTCTTGTTGCTTTGTTACCTGCAATTTCTTTTTCTCTGTCACACAGATGTCAAATATCCGCTGACAAAAACTAGCTGTAGAATTGCTATCACTGTACCAATACGGTTGCCTTATGATGGGAAACTGCTGCAGACTATACCCTGGAATTTTAGCATGTATATGCAGCCTTCACCAGCTCTGCTCTCACTGTCTTATTTTTAGGCTCATAGCTGTGAAAGTCATCTGATTCAGTGGTACCCAGGGCCACAGGTTCGAATGTGACTTGTGTGGGTTTTACTCCGGGTTTACTCGGGCTTCCTTCCAGGACATGCAGGTTAATTGATGACTCTAAATTGCCCGTAGATGTGAATGTCAGTGTGAATGGTTGTCTGTCTCTATGTGTCAGGTCTGTGATAGTCCAGCAACCTGTCCAGGGTGTAACCTGCCTTCACCCAATGTGTTGGCTCCAGCTCCCTGTGACCTTGAATAGGATAAGTGGTTACATATAATGTCTTTTTTTTGGTATTTAGTAGACCTCCTTGTGTTTAAACCCATAATTATTGCCCAGTTGATCAGGCAGTAACGTAGAGATCAGTCCACACTAATATTATTAGTATTATATTATTAGTACAATTAGATTCCAGATTGTTTCTGACTCGTGTGATCCAAACATTTCCAATGACTCCAGAGCGTTATAAAGTCCAAAAATAAATAAAAATAAATAAATACACAGCATGATTTTACCTAAGGATACATTCTGCTTCAGTCCATATTTGTTGGTGTTTAGCCTTTAAAAAGCAACATTTTCACTGAGTTAAAAAAACGGTTTGCTCTCCCACCTGCCGCACACAGAGGGAGGAACAGATGACTTATATTTCTTAAAGACCGTTGATTTATTAAAAACAGGCTAACTCGTTTAATATGCTGAATCACTTTTGAGGATTAGTAATTTCTTTTAGGGCTTGACAGTACAAAATATTGGGGGGAACTGCAGCTCTGATGAGTATTTGATTTTGACTTCTATGCATTAACACACATCTAGCACTGTTTCTGTGTGTGAAGCACACACACATACAGACACACTGAAAGGGAGTGAAACGCAGGTGCTGAGCCCAGCTTCCATCTGAGCACTGTTCATCAGGTTCATTTGCTCTTTTGAATTGACGTGGAATAACTTTAGCTCTGGGCTCACCTGCTCAGACAGCCGAGCATCGGCGGTGTCCCGCTTAATGCCCTCACAGCAAGGCATAATGGCGGTCACCGCCATGTCTCTATCTATCTGCCAGGCCTCCGAGTGACAAGAGCTGGCGCGATCATCAGCCCAGTTACGGGGACTATACTTCTTCCTCTGCCAGCTCAGAGCTCCTGGGTACTTCACAAGTGTCCCCTGGATGAAATGAGATTTTCTCCACTTCTGAAAAGACTTTGCTCTTTTTGCTGTCATGCTTTTCTTTGGAGAGTGTAGTTATAGTCTTAAAAAAGAACAGTAGCTTCAATAGATAAACTCAGATGTGTCATTTTCGTAGAATGTAATTATAAAACAAAAAAGCACACAATTACCCTGCACTGGATTTGAAAGACTCCAGCAAATTGGCCATTTAGAGAAGAGAAATGGGCGTGAATCACACTGGCAGTCTATTAGAATGGTAAATGAAATAATAAGTATCACTTATACACACCATGTATCACTCTCTGCTGAAAGATGACCGTGACAGTTACAGTACGAGTAACGCCTTTAATTTCATGTAGCAACTCGATATTCTAATAACTCTGTCAAACACTTCCAAATGACTCTTACTTGTATTAATTTGCTCTTTAGTTACAATAATTATTCCCATATAGCTTGTAGCAGGAGTGAGAAACTTGAATCATGTAACAGGCTACAATGGAAATGTACTGAATAGGGTTTGTAGAGACCCAGGAATTATTTTAACCTAAACCACGTTCTTGTTTTAATCCTAAATAAGTAGTTTTTGTCACGCATCTTCCATACTTAAGTTAAGTTACCACTTCCGTTGTTATTTTAACCCAAACCTTGATCTTTTCCTAAACCTAAGAAGTTTTGTTGCTTAAATGTAAACAGGTTGAGCTTTTCCTAATTCTAAATAAGTATTTTTTTGCCTAAACCTAACTATTTTTTTGCCTAACCTAACCATGTCCATCTTTTCCTAAACCTAACCAAGTCAATGTTTCCTTAAACCTAACTAGGTATTTTTGTTGCCTAAACCTAACCAAGTCGATCTTTTCCTAAACTTAAGTAAGTCTGTTGCCTAAACCTAACCAAAGTCAATCTTTTCCTCAAAAATCATCAGGTTCCGAAGTATTTTTGTTACCTAAACTTAATTTACTATTTTTTACTTAAACCTAACTAAGCAATTTGTTGTCTAAACCTAGCCAAGTCAATCTTTTCCTAACCTTACATTTTTTTTGCCTAAACCTAAGTATTTTTGCCTAAACCCAACCAAGTCAATATTTTCCTAAACCAACAAGGTATTTTTGTTGCCTTATCCTAACCAAGTTGATCTTTTCCCAAACCTAAATATTTTTATAGCCTAAACCTAACTGCCTAAACCTAACTTACTATTTTTTCCAAAACCTAACTAAATATTTTTGTTGCTTAAACCTAACGAAGTCAATCTTTTCCTAAACCTAACTATTTTTGTTGCGTAAACCTAAATAAGTTTGTTGCCTAAACCGAACCAAGTCAGTCTTTTCCTAAACCTAACTAAGTATTTTTGTTGCCTAAACCTAACCAATGCAATCCCTTTCCTAAACCTAACTAAATAGTTTTGTTTCCTAATTCTGACCAAGTTGTTTCCTGGACATTCGCAAGAAAAACGCACGAAAAATGAGGGATGACTTTTTGTAAGATATCATACGAACCGTTGTGTAAGGATACGTTGCGAGACCCAGTATATCAGGCACCAACAATTCCAAATAAAATACCACTAAAGCACTGCAAACTGCCACATATGCAGAAATACGCATTCCTATTTTTTGATGTGACCTCTGACCTCGTACTCAGGACCCTGCTCCTCCTCCACCTCGTACGACACCGTCTGGATCTTGGCATCCTTCTCCCCTTGTACGCTGTCCAGACGGTTTTCCGTGGAAACTCCGTCCAACATGGCGTCCTTGCTCTCTGTGAACGTGGTCTCAAAGCTCTCGCTCTTGGAGTCCTTGCTGTGGAGGCTCACGTCGTCCTTGTACAGGATAAAGTTGGGCCTGTAGAAGGCCTCCACGGCCAGATGCAGGGATTTGGCATCCAGGAACTGTTGAGTCTTATGCTTGCCATTAGTCCCAGTGTAGTAGTAGCCAATGAGGCTGTCCTGGCACGGCTGGCTCGGGTAGTCACACTGGTAACCCTGGTAGCCGTTGGGCACCACTTGTTTGCTGGTTTTGTCTAGCAGGGGATTCTGGAGCTCACTGAGGCTCTCCATGATGGCGGGTTCAAACGTCTAGTGGATTAGAGGGTGAAGTCCAAAAAAGATTTGCCAGTGTGGTAGCTGGAAAGTTACAATTAAATGAGATTAGTCAAAAAGTTTAAAAGCAATAAATGACAGCATGTAATAATCTAGGACATGAATTCACTGTTGGAAATATTTCATCTCGCTTGGCAATCATCATTCCTCTCACAAGCGCTCACCAGTCTGGGCCATAAAATCACCATCTGCTGTATGTTCAACTGTTGCATCTCACACCCTCAGATTCATAGAAACATGTAGGAAAAAATATCTCCCACATGTCACTAGCTGCCTATATGAAAACCAGGGAAAGTGTGCTGTATTTTCCACTGCATACTGACTACTTTGATTGGGTGTGACCTGGTCGCTCTGAGCCTTCCTGACTGTTTCCAAATGAGTGGAAGATCAATTAAAAAACTTTATGTAATAAAAAAACAACAACACAGTAACACTGTCAGGCCGTCACTAAGGCAACACGTCAGCCAATGAGAGGCTGCGTGATCTGAGCATGTCCAGATTTGAGTAGGCAAATATTTTGTTTTGCAAATCCAGCACCAATGATCTGTCCCTCTTGGACAACAAAGACCTCATCCATCAAATTAATTGTTACGATGAAATAAGATAAAAGCCGCAGAGGCAACTGCATCATATTTTGGTATTATAGAAAGTAGCAATTCAAGTCATTTCTTGTTGAAAGTGCTGTAGTGAGAAATGAGACACGGGGTGGAAATACACAAGAAAATGTAACGGATTGTCCACACATTTGATAGGTATGGCAGGGCTTGATTTATGAGGTTTGGGAGGCGATTTAGTTGCATAGACGTGGACGCAAACAACCTGGACTGAGCTAAATAACAGCCCAAAATGAAATGCCATCTAGTGCAACGTTACTGTACAAACTAAAGCCTCAAGACTCATATCAAAGCCTCTGACAGTCTCAGCAAACACTAAAATAGCAGCCCTCACAATGTATATTGCAGAGTATTGTAGCTGTTTGTGTATATTTTCCACATATGCAATGACTTCCTGGCCTGCCGGGAAGACTTGTAAATCTGCAGCAGACCCTTTTGGCCTCTGTGACCCCCAGGGGAACAAAATCTCAGGCAGCCACAGTAGGTTTCAGAGCAGTTCAGTGTGGAGGAGCGTGAATAATGTGGGCCAGTGGCTGAATCGGAGCCCACACACACCAAAGACTCTTCAACACTGTTATCCTGCGGTCTCCATTCTCACATCATGCTTGTGAGGCTGCAGCCACTCTCCACATAACAGGGAACTCCATTACACACTACATTAGACTACAAAAGCCACATGCACAAATAATTCATCTGGCACCCTGAAGATGTGCACTTAGCACATGTGAGAGTGTGCTTAGACTCCACAATTATTCATGATCATGAAGCTCACTCTACCTCCTCTTTTCTTCTCTTTTTACTACAGTTTATTCACATATATGTCACTCTCACACACAATTTTCAGTATTTTGATACATCACACCTTTTTAACCTCATAAAATTGCAAACAGTTACACATAGCTGATGATGAGGGGAATTTTCATATTTATTTACTGTTTTGCTCGTCTTTATTATAGTGAGAGCTCATATCTACCTTGGAATAATAGTCGAGGAATCATTTTAGGAGATACTAGTAGCTAAATATCCAAAAATCGTCTTACCTGTGGTGGAAAATCCTCCCGCGGCTTCGCTCCGCATCATTCGTCGGCGCAAACTGAGTCGACTGAGACGGACGGACCCACCTTTCTACTTCACATCATCAGTTTTGGGAAACTGCCATCGCTGCGCTAACATATGGCATCCGTTTAAAAGGAAGTTTCTCCGCGTGTGGAGGAATGGACTTTGTTCGCCATGGCACCGCCGCTGCCTGCTGCCGTCTGACAGGTAGATTTTACGCACAGGATCTCTGCGAGCTCCGGCTCCAAAACAACTCCGACAGACGCTCAGCTGACTCCAGCCAGCTGATTGGCTGCGCCATGCGCGCTGTAATCTCTAACAGCGACCACGGATTTGACATTTCCAAACTGTACATGCCTCGCCTGAGCTGCCCCCCGTATTTATAGTTGGGATCACGCAAGTCAGCATTTCCCACTTTGCAGCCTCATAACATTAGTGTGTTGAAGTAATTGCATTGCTTGTATTACTTGCACAACTTAATTGTGAGCAGTTTAAGTGTTATCCTTCCCCACTGAGTACGCCCACTGAATGTAGAAAACACACAGCAGGAAGTCTTCACAGAACATTTTTATAAAGTTCTCCTTTTGCTTCATGGAAATCAGGATTCCCCCACTGCACATAATTTCACTGTTTATTTTATGTTCAGAAAATGTGCCAGTGTATCTGTAACCATGAGGCCAGCACCTTCTCATCCCAGCTCCTCACATACTGATGCTTTGCCAGACCCCTCGGAGTCACTTTTCAGTGTCATCGCCCTGCAGAGCCGGAGAGCCCCAGCACAGTTTTAGACCAGTACCGGAACCACAGTTAGATGTTCGGACCACAGACTGTATTTAAAGATATTATAAAATACAGTGTCAAAAACAGACAAGAGCAATTAAAAACTGACAAACAGACAAGGGACAACAGATATTCATCTATGACAAACAGAGACTGCTAAACTCTCATCAAGGCTGCCAACATTATTAAAATGATAGTCTGTGTTATTAAATAAAAGTTGTGTATATTGTATTAAATAAAGTTTTTTTTTAGCAATATAAATATTAATATAAAACAGCTGATGACACATGCTAGAGGTGTGAGAAGGAAGTAGGTACTACGTAGGTACGCGTTATAAAAAATGTACATCTGTGGGAAAGGGTTACCCTCTTAAAGGATCTGTTCAGATTACAGCTCCCCAAGACTCCAGCTCTGTGTATTTTGGGTCTGCTGCCAGACAGTAACACTCTGACTGGAAGACAGAAGCTATGTTTGGCTACTACTACAGGATGGAGAATAATAAACATCAACAGAGGGGTTGTCTGTCTAAATGTAAGGCACCCGATCTAGTCTGATCTAATCTAGTATAGTGACTGAGTGTTAGAATGAGACGACAAATGTAGAACTTAAATGTGAGGCACAAGTCGTTGTTTTTTTGTTTGCAGCTGTAGGCCTGCACACCATTGTGTACATTTTATGTCTCTCTCACACACACACACACACACACACACACACACAAAGATAGATACACTTATACACACATGTACTGTAGAGATCAACTGGTTAATCGGGCCAATTTTTTGACGTTTTTTCATAACTGACATCGGCCGATGTCTGAGCATATGACGCCACTAAGTAAGCAGGTGCATCTGCAGGCAGCCAGTGTTGCTGTTGCTGTAGAACAGGTGTGACTCCGCGCATTGTGTCAATCAAACTGCCGTCCTACCTGCAGACCTCAGTTGATGTACAGTAGCCCAATGGGCTAACCTTTGCAGGAGTGCGTGAGAAGAACAACATCCTAACTGGGAGAAACCGCGCAGACGCAATGTAGACTAGAAACAGTTTGTTGTTCAATAACTAAGCTATATAACAGCTTTATTACATAAAGGAAAAAAGAAAACCAGCCAAAGATGTAAAAAAAAAAACAAAAAAACAAATCTGCATAATGAATCGGTCATCAACTGTCCTGATTCTGTGAAAAAATCAGCATCGGCCATAAAAAACTCATGGCCGGTCCCCCGCCACCCCCGGGGGCCCCCTCTTCTCCCATTGTTGCTGTTTGTTGTGTGTGTTTGGGTCTGCACGCCTTTTATAATTAAAAAAAAAAGTAAAAAATTTAATTTCCCCTCTGGGACTAATAAAGGACTATCTTCTTCTTCTTCTTCTTCTAATATACTGTATACACATAGTAGTAAATAGTAGACAAACATCTATGTTAACATTAAAAAATAATTTAAGTCAGCGCTGCAGTTGAAAATAATGTCTTATTTTTTTCACATTTCCATCTGTTGTCATTTAAAGTGTTGCATATGTACATCTATAACTAGGTTTGTCGGGCCGGGCTCAGTGTCTGCAGGTCAATGATTCTCTCACTTTTCGCTCGCAGTAAACCTGTGTTTAGCGTTGTGAATTAAGCAAAAACACTTGCTTACGTTTAGGCAGCAAAACCTCTTAGGTTTAGGAAAAAACAACAGCTGATTGTAATGTGAAAGTGAAGCTTAATACACAAATGGATAAAACTGGTTGAAAGCCATGTGTTGTTGGGACCATCTGCCCAACTTGTAGCCTATATAAACTCCGTCACCGTGGCACTTTCCCTGTGTGTTTACTGTTGCCGCAGATGGGTTTACATTGTAGTTAATGGAAAACCAGGTGCGTCTCATACTGGGACTAAAGGGCACCGCGTGTGGTGGCCTCGAAGGCCGACAGCCGTGACAAAGTGGGAATGAGATTAGCCCTATTTTCAATGTTGATTAATCTGGTGATTATGTTCCGATTGATAGTTGTTTGGACTATAAAACATCAGATGAACGATTTATCCCAAAGCCCAAGATGACGTCCAAATGTCTTGTTTTATCCACAACTCAAAGATATTCAGTGTACTGTCATAGAGGAGTAAAGAAACCAGAAAATAATTAAAGAAGCTGGAATCAGCTTTTTTCTTTAAAAAGGGACTCCGATTCGCCGATTGGTCAATTATCAAAATAGTTGGTGATTAATTTAACAGTTGACAATCAATTAATTATTGTTGCTGTAATTTACCAATTTCCTCGTCCATGGTTTCTGCAACGTGCGCGGCTCTTGATGGTTTCCAAATATAGCTCCGGAGTAAGCCACTATTAAATTCATTGCACATTTATATTTGATTAATATTTTAGACAAATCCAATGCATTTATCATGAGCCTGCCAATTTGGTTGTGCCTTTAACCCCACTCTGCTAAGCTGCTTATGATTCCATGCCACAATTTATCATTGTAAACACTGTTTACATAACATTAATATGGATGTATTTCCCATGCAAGCAAATGGGTGACATAATAGATTCCACGCTGCAAAACTAAGCTAAACTAATTTATTTTGATCCGACTGTAGAATAGTAATGACATAACTACAGTATTTACAGGGATGCCGTCTGTGGTTAAGTAAAAACACACAAAAAACAGTGCTTATCAGGGGCTGTAATGCTATGCCAAAAACTAAGACTGATGCACAGCCACTGAACACTGGACACATATCTTATTCAGAAGGAGCACTCTGTTCCACAGGCTCATAAAAATGTCTGGAGTTAATAATGTGCAAGCCCAGGCTCTGTCACTTTCACTGGGAGATGCATTAAGGTGCTGATGGACACTTTATGGGAGAAACATGGAGCTGCATTTATAAGACGGGGCACACATGAGCCGCGCCGTCTCCCAGAGTCACCTTGTGTTCACATGCGTGGTGCGACGTGGCGTAACGGCGCAGTCGTCCCTGTGATGGATACTTCTCCCTCAGGAGATGAGTATATTAGAAGAGATGATGGGGGGGGGGGGACCAGAATCTGTACCTGTTTATCCATTATTCTTCTGTCTCCATCAGCCTTCACTGCAGGATTCAGAGAAATATTTTCTAATGAAGATATGTATCAAAAGGGCACCTGAGACGTCTGCAACACATCCACATCTAGAATGTGGCACCATGAAGGTAAAACCAGTTTAACCCAGTGGTGCCACATTAAGCATAATTTGTGAAAAGAGCAGACTTCTCCTTGGACCAGGCTTTCGTAGATGGACTGTGATTATTTATGGTCCTCACTGTGCCCCTTTTCTTCTGCTCCATTTTCCACTCTATATTTAGGCACTGTGTCACTACATAGCAGATGCACAATTTGTCAAGCGTTTTCTCCTCAGAGCCTTGTAATTCCAAGAAACAAAAGATTATTATACGTTGGTATTTATGTGCTTTTGACTGACAAAGAGAAACACTAAAGCAGGAAATATTCTTACTGTTTCCACTTACTGACTTCCCCTCCACCCCTGTTTGATATCGCTGCCAACTCTTGACACCATGAACTTTCCTGAGGCCCATTAACCGGCTTTAATCACGTAAACACTTTTGGGAATTAATCACCCTAATCCGATTGGCAGAGAAAGTATCAAACCACTTAATTTGATCTGGCCTAGTCGGCTTTTGCAAAGAAAGGGGAGGTTTAAGCAGCTTTTCCCACATGGCCGTTCTGTGCATTATTTCCTGTTTGATTAAACGCTTTAACAAGGCGTATGCCAATAGAGCACCTCTGACCACTGAAACAGCCCATGGGACTGATGAAAACGGAGCAAAAATACACAATTAAACATGTCTGGATTCTTGGAAGTTCACATTTGCAGCACCGTTTAGACAAATTTGCATATTTACAGCAGAATTTCAAACCAATTCTGTATCTGTTTCATATCAGAAGGAACCAACCAATTCTTACATTTGTGGTTTAGACTGTATGTAAGAAGTGGATGTAGTTACCCACTGGTCTGTGGACTGCATTTTTGCTGTTGCCATTTTTTTGCAACCAGAAGTGACAAGAAAGGGTTGAGCTAAGAATTTTTAGGAAACCAAAAAGGTTAGAGTTAACGATCATGAACTGAAAAGACACTGTAAAAGGGTTAAATTTCGAAGACGAAAACACAGACAACTCCCAGACCAGACAATGACGTAGTAGTGACCTGTCAGTCACAAGATAGCTACGCCCTGAAGGATACCCTGCTTTATGGTCTACTGGACTCTAAATAGGACCATAATTTACTAAATGATGCTGTATTGAAGACGACCTGAAACCAGCGATCGAGACTCATGTTTGTAACGTTTACTGAGATAATAAATCAAGTGAGAAGCAGGCTCATTTTTTTTCATAGACTTCTATACAATCTGACTTCTTTTTGCAACCAGAGGAGTCGCCCCCTGCTGGCTGTTAGAAAGAATGCAAGTTTATGGCACTTCTGTATTGGCTTCACTTTTCAGTCCTGGAGGTTGCTGCCTGATTTGTGGGTAATTTTTTAAAATAGTCTATTTTTCTGGTGCTGGTGTTCATTGCAGACATCAGGTGTTGGCTGAAGAGGTCAGTTTGCTGAAAACAGTTGGACTTCAAGCCCTGCGGTGCCAAGCAGGTTCAGGTGCATGAGCAGGAGGAGGTTGGCTCTTGGCAGGAACAGAGGCTGGGGCTCCTTCCAGACCTGGAGGCGTGCTGCAAGCCTTGAACTGAAATCCCTCAGTAGGGCAGAAAGCCACGACTAAATACTGCCTCATATTCACCGCCTGACTCAGGGTACAATGAGCTGGCCAGGAAGCAGATGACAGCGTCATGTCTTGTTGTGGGCAGAGGGAGACTATGTGAATTAGAGTTGGTCATTTATAAGATAGTAGGTAGGTGGGGAAATAAGTAGCCGATCCTGCTGAACGCCCTCAGGCAGTGGATATCTGTTCCAGGGGAGCAAATTGAGCTTAAGAGGCAACAAAAGCCCTTTTTCTATAGCTCAGTTTGTTTACCATAAATGCTGCTATCTGGCTCCCACAGAATTAAATTCAGAGAGACATATTGCACAACTTCACTTTAATTATTTGTTATGGTCTGACAGGCGATCTGTACAGCATTAAAGGAAACAGATTTATTGCCCTCTTACATCCAGAGAAAATGAAAATGAGTTTGACTCCTACAGTCGGTTGTCATAATGAAAAACATAATAGTCGGCAGACGCCAACATTATGAGAAGCAATTCCATTAAAGTGTTAGAAAGTTGCACAGTGTGTGACTTTTCAAGGTTCTTCTCCACATGTCCAATGAGAATATTAACAGTATATGTCTGGAAGCTGGCCCACATCAGTGTCGGTGGGTACAGGGGGATGGATGCGTGGGGGGGGGGGGTCCTGAGAGATCAGCGGAGGCTTTTTGGCTTGGCAATTATCTAACACACAAATGCAATATGTGTAGAATTAGCTGAAAGTGCTCCATCAGGAGGGGTGGGGAGGTTGGAGTCTCAGACAGAAAGCACCACTTTGTAGCTCTACCCTTCACCTATAAACACACAACCCTTCAGCAGAAGCATGGAAAATGCAAAGTGTGCAACTTGGGAGACGATCCGTCCTGGAGCCACAGTGGTTAACGTCAATCATAATTGGGCTTCCTCCCACAGAAGCAGAGTGAACGAGGACGGCGGGGAGCTTCTCATCTTCACACGTCGTTCCACTCTAGAGAAACGCTGTGCGCAGATTAATGGCATCCTCCGTGGCGAGATTTGAAAACTTCCATTAATGGAACACCAATGATAATTTATTTGGACAGGCGAGCTGCTTCTCTGTGAATAATGAAGTGGCCTCAGGATCATTAATATGATGGATTCCCTCTAATGTAGGGATGCTGTGCCAGAAGTCCTAGCCGTAAAAAGAAAAAATATACTAGCTGTGTACATTGTTTGTGTTATTGATTTGACACCCTGTCCCTCTTTAAGGGATTGAGGATTTTTTTTTAAAGAAATAATACCTCAGAGGATTACCATTTGAAACATTAATTGTGCTAATGAACATACATTAATCCCGTGCAGAGTGCATGTAGGTGTACCAGGTGATGAGTCAGCCAGGCATGACAGTCTGCTGTACCACTTGCAGGGATATGGTTTTCTTCACAGTCGATCCCATCAGTCTAAACAGAAGAATTAACAGTTAACTGTGCCCAACCTTGCCAGAGCTGCCATCCCTGATGTATCATATGCTGGAGCTCTCCGCTTTAAGATTTTTCCATTAAACCTATTAAAGTATGTATTAAAACAGCAGAGGAGTTGGCGTTATGCCTTTAATATTCTGAGCAAAACAACACAGACGAAACCAGATTCCCCCTTTCCGTCTGTGGTTGTGGGGCCGCTGTGGAGGGGTTATAAATAGGTACTGGTATAGGAGCTGCTGCAGGTTAAGCAGGGGAGCTCGCTGAGGGCCGGGGTGACTCATCGCCCTGTCGCTCTGCATCATGTCAGTTACCTGGAGTCTGCACCTGTCACCGGTACCCCCTACCAACACCTCCAAACCAAGAGCCTGTCGGAGGATGAACCACTGTACTCCACTATACAAACCCCAATTTATTAAAGCACCTGTTATCAACATTTACAGTTATTTAAATTACTGCATGTAATGTGAATGGAGTGGCTCTTAGTGACAAAACCATAAAGAATAATCAGCTCTGCATTTCCCCCTCAGTCAATCCCATCTCCCTCAATATTATGTTCCCCTATAAACTGCCTGCTCAATTATATTTGGAAGGAAACGTAAATTGTCGCAGATTATGTCTCCGGTTTTGAACAGGTTTAAACATGTAGTTATGAGGCTTTGTATGCTTAGAAGTGTTTTCTATTGTGCATGACATGGAATGGTTTTACAGTTTTCCATAGGTTGTTTTTAATTGAACTGTGTGGGTTTCAAGTTGTGATTGGGCTGGAAATCTGATCTTCAACACTAGTTGTGCCCCACTGACTAGCTAATGGCGGCTGCGCTGTACTGTACTCATACGGCGATTACTGCTGATAACGCCGTCCTGACGCATGGCGTCGTCGCGGAAGCGTAGCACCCACACTCCAGTTCCCCCTCAGGTTAACACTGTTAGCTCTGTCAGCACTGTTGCGATTGTTTACACTCTTTGTGCTGTTAGCGCCGTTATCTGCTCGCTGCCAGCTCAGCCGTGTCCATGTTGAGAGCCATGTGGAGGCAATAGATATGCTCTGAATTCCATATGGAGCAACTTTAAATGGACACAAGACTGTCTCCAAACGTGTCTGCAGCATAAATAGGCAGGTGTTTGCTATGGTTGTGTTGACACAGCTTGTTCCAGCTGCAGGTTTAAGGAGACTACGCCCTTAATAGAACAGTTTAAATGTAGCCTATATTTCAAGCTTCAACCCAGATTGCTTTGTCTTAACTGTAATCTTTGCTGGCTGAGCTCCCCAGCCCTATTGTAGTGCTGGCACAAAGATCGTGGTTTATTTACAAAAGTAGAGTTCCTCTGTGCATTCGGCTGCTGTGAAAATATGGCTGGTCCCAAAATGCTTTATGAGTTTTTGTTGTGCACAAATTCACTTCTGACTTTGTGAACAATAAAATGCAAATGGAAAAGATTGTAGTAGATATATAACACTCTGCAGTGTAATATGTTTGAAAATCATATTCTGCTGAAACAAAAACTGTAAAACTAATTATTTCTTTTCATGAAGCCTGCATTATGTATGCGCCGTACAACTCGTCTGCTTCCCCCTCCGATCTGAATCAATAGCCACATGTTCCCTAATGTTCCTTTTAATGTCCTTCTCTGAGCTGTAATTTCAGGTGGGTTTATTATCTGAGCCTTGGCAGGCCGCCGCTTGTGCCCTTATTTAAAAAGCTATTTTTAGTGCACACTGCCACAGTGGCTGATGTTGTGCCTAATAAACAATACAAGACACCCTGGGATTCCTGTGGGTGTCAAAAGGTCAGGAAGGACTACTCGTTTGAGTGTGCCATCCCGCCTCTCATTTTCAAAAGCCACTAATGGACACAGTATTTCCACACTGAAGGACCAATCCGGACATAATTAAAGCACAACAGAAATCTATGATGCCCTGCCACACGATCGGTGTCCGTGTCAATGGCCGCTCACAACTGCTCCGCTAGATATGTGTTGACTTGGACAGCCTTTTAAGGGAATCGATGCTCACATGTGTAACCTCTGGGAGAGGAGTAATCAGCAGGGTGTAAGATGAAGAAAGAATTCTGTAACCGCTCATCCGATCGAGGCTGTTTAAATGACCGGTCTGCTCTGCTATATTAGTTTGGTCATCTATCCCCAGACAGCTCTCTGCTGCAGTAGAGTGATCCTCCTGAGAAGCAGTAGCTCCTATTTTTCATCCTCAACATGGTCATGATGTTCTCTTATTTCATGGCAGCAATATCCACATGCTCTCTAACAATTCAGTCAATGTAAAACCATGAAACAGGTGCTAAGATCAACATGACATTTGCTGAAAAATGACACCGTGTGAGAAAATGTGTCCACTGTGGGAATAAAAGCTTCTCCATGAGCTGATCTGACTATGGATGGTACTTGACAACATTGACATTGCTTTCCCTTGTTAAGCTGAATAATATATGCCTCGCTATGCATAATTCATATAAAAAGCAGTATTTGTGGACTCTTTTTTTTTATGAGTTCAAGGCTGGATTTGTCTCTGCCACTGTTGTATCAGGTGTTTATTTTTGGCATCAAGAGAGAAATGGAGGCTATCGGCAGGATGTAGGTCTAATGAGAACGTCACAACCGCCATCAGAGCACACTAAACCACAGAGTAGGTGTTTGTCTGAATTATAAACTGAGCGTTCATGCGTGTGAATGAATACAAAATATCGGCCTATGAACCCACTAAACATATTTATGAGGTCTGTGACTAACTAACTGTGACAGCTGAGAGATGCTGGACACAGGCAGAAGTTGAGTCAGTTTAACACTGGGGAGAGCTGGAAGTATACATATTTTATTGGCATATCCATATTTTATTGAAGTGCTCATTATGTTGAGTGATGGCTCGGGTGGAGATTTAATCAGGTCCTTTAATCTCTCGTTCATTTCATAATGACCTATTTCTCACTTGACATTGAGTCAGAGGTGGACGGGCTGTTTTACTGTGGCGTTGAAAACTGTCAGCAAGAAAGTTTCATGTAGATTTCCACTCTGCAAGCCAGAAATGAGAAGTTAATGTCATATGCTGATGTTTGTATTGATAGGTAGATAACTTCCTCCTTCATTTTCATGGACTGAAGCTGAATGGAGACCAGACTGCCCGGCTTCCGAATATCAAGTTGTCTTAGTCAGATGGTTTTCTTTGGTTCTAACTATAGCTGCTGTTTATGCCTATTTGACCCTGTTTTCACATCTCTTGCATCATCTGTTATATGACAAATTCAAGATTAAAGGGATAGTTTGGGTGTTTTGAAGCAGAGCTGTGTGAGGCGCTTATCCATAGTCAGTGTGTTGCTTACAATAGATGATGGTGGGCATCAGCCCGAGTTAGGAGGAGTACCAGCACAGAAGCAAAGCAATGTACTGCTGTATACGGGACTGGCAGCAAAACATGGTTTAACCACCTAAAAAAGGCATCTAAGAAAGACATCTAAAGAGTCAATATCAGTTTAAGTGGACTCTTTTTGTAGAGTATTTTCACTTTATCTTGTCATCTGACAGCCCTCTCCAACAGGGAATTGAAGTTGTTGTCTCCATCTATGCTCTCACCAAAGCCAACAGACTCCATTAAAAAAAACTGTCATTTTACAACGGCCAGAGCATAGATGATGACTTCAGTTCCCCAACATAGCGTAGTGGTCTCACGGTAAGGTAAAGTGGTGAAAATATTCAAAATATAGCGCACACTTAAACGGATACAGATTTTTACAGGTGGACCTTTCTTTTAGGTGGCTAAAATACATTTAGCTGTCAGCTTTGCTTTGCTTCCATGCAGTAACTCCGGTTTGCTTCTCCAAGCTAGGGGCGTGCCGACCGCCATCAACTGTAGGTACTGTAGGTAGCCATCTACACTGGCCATGGATAGACACCTTCAAAACAACCAAACTATCCCTGTAAGGGTAAACAAAACCCAGAGTCTACAGCCATGCTAGCTGCTCTGTGAGGCTCTTCTGTACTTATTTGGTGATGGTTAGCAGGTATAATGTACGCCATCTCAGTTTAGCGTGTTTCGACCTGATGGTGACGCTAGATGAAAAGTTAAGGGAATGTTATTACAATTCATGAATGGGACATGCGTGCGTACCACATTTCATAGCAATTCATCTGATATTAAAATCAAAACCACAAATGTCAGCGTCCTGGTGGTACTAGAGGAAAAGTGATCTGGTGAGTAACTGCCCTTCATCCTCTGGGAACCTTGAATGTCTGTAAAAACAATTGTGCCAATCCGTCCAGTAGATGATGAGATATTACACTGAATATAAGTGACAATTTCCCTACCAGTAGCACTAGAAGAAAAGTCAGGCAATCATGAATATCTCTACCAAATTATATGTCAATCCAAACATTCAAAACTGAAACTATCATCATGACAAATAGAGAAGCTGCCTCCTATGAGGTGTATGTGGTACTCTATATAAGGGATAAGGGTTTCTTAAAATAGGTGGACAGTGTGACACCTAAGGCAGCCATGGTTACCAAGTATGAGGCAGAGGAAGGAAGGGAGAGTGATCCTGTAAAGGAAACATATGGGTTATCTGGGTTAGTAGCCTTGAGCTAACGCCTTGGCATTTTTATATATTTTCTATAGATGCAGTGTGTGGTATATGTGGTGTATGTGGATACATCCAGATCTGAAGCAATAAACCTGTGAAGGGACTGCTAATATTATGATTAAAGCTACTTAAATGGCTCTGTTCCATGCAAAGGTTCCTGTAACTGCAGGCTTGCTCGCCAAGTTACGTTGGCAAGCAGATATAAGTGAGAAACAGGAAATCACAGAGACAGTCGTTCAGGGAGGAGACACATTTTCATTGGAAGCATTTGATTTTTTTTTTTTTTTTGACAAATTGTCATTTGCTTTGGTAAAACAGGATGAAAAAAATTTGTGCAAAAATATCAACTGAACTGAACTCAAACTCTTACCACAGTAGATGACTGATGTGATATTTTGCTGGATGTTGAAAATTGTACTGTCCATATGTCAGACCCACAGACCACATAGTGTATTATCTATTCACAGTAGGCTCTTACCTTTTTAGACATCTCTCTCTTCTCTATATATATATATATATATATATATATATATATATATATATATATATATATAGTACAGACCAAAAGTTTGGACACACCTTCTCATTCAATGAGTTTCCTTTCTTTTCATTGTATCATGTTTCATTGAATCATTGTAGATTCACACTGAAGGCATCAAAACTATGAATTAACACATGTGGAAATATGTACTTAACAAAAAAGTGTAAAACAACTGAAAATACGCTTTATATTGTCGTTTCTTCAAAGTAGCCACCTTTTGCTCTGATTACTGCTTCGCACACACTCTGCATTCTCTTGATGAGCTTCAAGAGGTCGTCACCTGAAATGGTTTTCACTTTACAGGTGTGCCCTGTCAGGTTTACTTTGAAAGTGTCCCCAAGTGCAGTCGCAAAAACCATCAAGCGCTACAAAGAAAGTGGCTCACGTGAGGACCGCCCCAGGAAAGGAAGACCAAGAGTCACCTCTGCTGCGGAGGATAAGTTCATCCGAGTCACCGGCCTCAGAAATGGCAGGTTAACAGCAGCTCAGATTAGAGACCAGGTCAATGCCACACAGAGTTCTAGCAGCAGACACATCTCTAGAACAACTGTTAAGAGGAGACTGTGTGAATCAGGCCTTCATGGTAGAATAGCTGCTCGGAAACCACTACTAAGGACAGGAAACAAGCACAAGAGACTTGTTTGGGCTGAAGAACACAAGGAATGGACATTAGATCAGTGGAAATCTGGGCTTTGGTCTGATGAGTCCAAATGTGAGATCTTTGGTTCCAACCACTGTGTCTTTGTGCGACGCAGAAAAGGTGAACGGATGGACTCTACATGCCTGGTTCCCACCGTGAAGCATGGAGGAGGAGGTGTGATGGTGTGGGGGTGCTTTGCTGGTGACACTGTTGGGGATTTATTCAAAATTGAAGGCATACTGAACCAGCATGGCTACCACAGCATCTTGCAGCGGCATGCTATTCCATCCGGTTTACGTTTAGTTGGACCATCATTTATTTTTCAACAGGACAATGACCCCAAACACACCTCCAGGCTGTGTGAGGGCTATTTGACCAAGGAGGAGAGTGATGGGGTGCTGCGCCAGATGACCTGGCCTCCACAGTCACCGGACCTGAACCCGATCCAGATGGTTTGGGGTGAGCTGGACCGCAGAGTGAAGGCAAAAGGACCAACAAGTGCTAAGCATCTCTGGGAACTCCTTCAAGACTGTTGAAGACCATTTCAGGTGACGACCTCTTGAAGCTCATCAAGAGAATGCAGAGTGTGTGAAGCAGTAATCAGAGCAAAAGGTGGCTACTACTACAATAACATATTTTCAGTTGTTTCACACTTTTTTGTTAAGTACATATTTCTACATGTGTTAATTCATAGTTTTGATGCCTTCAGTGTGAATCTACAATTTTCAGTCATGAAAATAAAGAAAACTCTTTGAATGTGAAGGTGTGTCCAAACTTTTGGTCTGTACTGTATATATTTGCCGCTGTCTAATAATATACTGCATGTAGTCTGTAGTGTACTTTGAACCGGGGCGGCTGCGTTGTGACCTTGTTTTTGCTCATTATTTCTTTTGTTTCTTCTCTCCCTGTCCACTTCCCTCTCCACTTTCAAGTGGAAGGAACTCTTGCAAGTAATTGCAACACGGCTCACAGTGCTCATGTCCAAAGTAACAGATGTAGTTTTGTGCAGCATGCTGGCAATATTTCACCAGGCAACAACAAAAAGTACTGGGGATGGGAAATGCAAACGTGGGTCGAAGTGTGCTCGCACCCTCATATCTATGCTCATCAAAATACCTACGACGTCAGGAGTCGACATGGTATGTCCCTCAATTTGTGCAGCGCATTGCACCGCTCGCTCATTCCACTGGGATGTGAGAGTTTGAGGCTTTCTGACATGCCAGGAGAGAGGTTCCCAGGTGATGTGATGTATAAATGAAGAGCTGTGGCTGCACAGGTCTGAGCTGTCAGCTCACATCATCTGCGGGCTTCCTCCTCTCCTGCCGATGGCGAGGCACAGGGAAGGTCAGGAGTCAGCTGTATTTCTGAACCTTGTGGGTCGATTGAAAGATTAGACCTTGCGAGCAGCTCCCTGACTCACGTGGTCATTATCTCGCTGCAGCAATCTCGCATAAATGACTGATGAGCACTGTAGATATGTCTCTGTTTTGTCTGTTGATCAAATATACTCCAGTTTTAAACATTGAAAAGCAAAACAGGACCATCTTTCACTTGCCCTTATCCTGCTCTGAAGGAAGTGGCTACAATGCTAATGGTCTTTCTCCAGGGATGCCTGCAGGGAGGAAAGCATCAGATCACATTAATCTGAACAGTTGGCCGCTCCCCGTGGGTTGGCTGCTCACAGATGGTGGAGAGCTGTGTGTGATGTGTTAAACTTCTCTCAAGTTGACCCAAATTAACTTGCACCAATCACACTACTGACTCCAGGGATCAGTAAGGTGATCCTTGATGATTACAGTGAAAAATAATGGTTGGATGTAAGCCTTCAAATAAAACAGGAGGCATGCAGTATGTTGATTCAAAGCAGCCACTAAAGGTGACTATCCAGCATCTATTAGACTTTTTTTTCAAAAAGGTACAGTGTGTAGGATTTGGCAGCATCTAGTTGTGTGGCTGCATATTGCAACCAAGTGAGCATTCCCTCCGCTCACTCCTCCTGGTAGCGTAAGCGGTAGAGTGCAAAATCGTGGTAATGCACAAGTGTGTCAGAGAACTAGAGTGGCCTTCAGGTAATGTAAAAATGTGAAAGGCTCTCTCTAGAGCCAGTGTTTGGTTTGTCTGTTCTGGGCTACTGTAGAAACATGGAGGAGCAACATGGCGGCTGTGAAAAGGACCCGTAGATATCAATTCTTAGTTTCTGATTGTGATTCTCACGTGATTGTACACTAGTGAAAACATAGCTGTGGATATTATAGTCCATTTATACTAATAGATGCACTGTTCCTTTAAAACCTGTTAAATATACACATGATGCTTCCATCCAAATAGTTTCACCTTTTGGGAAATACACTTCTTTTATTTCTTGCCAAGAGTTAGAAGAGATGTTTGATACCACACTTTTCGCAAACTGCAGCCAGCAGACTGTTAGCTTAGCTTAGCATAAAGACTGAAAACAGAGGGAACCAGATAGGCTCTTTTCCCAAAGGCAAGAAGTCTGGTGAAGTCTGGTGACTTTTAACCCACCCGACCTCCTCCCTACACAAGGTTAGTCACTCATGATTATGTGGATTACATACGAATTGATTTCATGGGAGATATATATATATATATATATATATATATATATATATATATATATATATATATATATATATATATATATATATATATATATATACACAATTTAAAATGCACGAATAGTGTATGAGAGCAGCCTGAATAGTGAGACTAGAGGTGCTGGTAGGTGGATTTTTTCTGTTACTTTAGGGCCGAGCCAGGGTAGCTGTTTCCCCTCTTTCTAGTCTTTATACTAAGCTAAGCTATCTGGCTGTAGCATACTGTATTTACTGTACAAATGAGAGTGGTGGCAATCTCCTCGTCAACCTCTTGTCCGGAAAGCAAACAAGTGTATATCCCAAAATGTGGAACTATTCCTTTAACTGGTTTACAGGCCCCCTGTGATCTCCAGAACAGTAAGTAGTTGTAAGTAGCAAGCAGAGCAATGTTTTGCTCATGTACCTCATTGAGAATTTAATACGCTGTCAGTACAAATCAGCAATAAAATCAAAGCAACTAGGTTTTGAATAGAAATGGTACAATATGCTTTTTTTTCATCATGCAGTGACTGTAAGACTTCAATCTTTCACTTTTCCGCCTGGAGATCTGACCTTCAAAGAGAATATAGAGTCGACGTGGGGAAGGAATGATCGAAGCATCTCTACTTCTGACCTTTCAGTGATGTATTGCGGCTGAGCATTAAGTGATATCAATGGCTTTGTGTTGTTATGATGTGCTAAGTACATATGTCACTGTATGTGCCTCCAGACATTTCAAGTAGACTGTGGTGGACACGTTGACATCATGTCCTCATGTCCAGGGTCATTGGAGAAACAGAGGGTGGTGGACCAACAGCAACTAGCAGACTCTCATTATAAAGCCCTGTGGCTATTTCATAGAGCCGTGATGGAGAGGTGTGTGACTGATGGTGTGAGTAAATGGGCAGTCTCACTGTCTCTGTATTATTGCTGCAAAGAACAACGCATTATTATACATGGATGCACTGCTGAGGCAAACTGAAGCTTCATTTAACAAATGATCACCACTCCAACGCAGTGATTGTGTTTCAAAAGCCCTGAAATTTGAGAATGATTGGATTTGACTGTAGCATTAGTGCACCATGTGCTGGAGTGAATATCACAATCTCAGTGAGGTTCCTGGGTCGAAATGTTGAATCAAAAGCCTGGAAATATTGGCCCACTCCAAACTAGGCCCTAATTAAAGAACAAATCCATCAGGGAGACATAACAGAATACGATATGCAGCTCGCTGCCAGTGTCTGTCTTTTCTCTAATCGCATAGTGTTACATCTAATTTGTGTTTTCACTTTTTATAGGGACACATTCAGTGGACATGCAGCAGTTATTGCAGATGATCCATTGTATGTGCTATCACACCGTGCTCGATGTATTAATATAAAACCATCACTCCGGTTATTACATTTATCCTCAGTTTTTATTTTCTGTCTATTTCTATGAGATCCACACTGAATCTGCTGCTGCTGGAACACACATATTGGAGCAAACCATGACTGTTTGGAGATACACTGTGCAAACACACTGTCCACTGGCTGGTGTATGGAAACGAGCTGCAGCAGCTGCAGAGGTCTTGCCTCCAGGAAAACAATAAAGTCCTGCCAGAGCTAGAATATGAGAAGGGAAATTAATTTAAAGGTGATGCTCTCTCTTTTATTGCACCTTGCATGACTTGGCAATAAGTGAAAGAGGAAATCTGCAAGGTTTTAGCTCATTTTATTGTAGTACAAAGAAGCACAAACAACCTATTAGCAACATCGGACGGTCATTCCACCCCTTTTGTCCTGACTGATCCCCTGACTTTTTATCTTGCACCACCATCAGGTCAAAGAGTTTATTCTCCAATACTTTGGTTTATGACCAAGTATCTGTAAAGCTAATGGCATTCCCGGTTTGTGTGTAGTGCTTATAAGCAGGGCTGTTAAAGTTAACACAATAAGAACATGTGAATGCAAATTTGTTTTAATGGCACTAACTTATTTAACGCAGTCAGTCTTTTGGAGCTTGTAGCAACCTCAACTAGACTAGAAAACCTAAGGAAGCCTTCAGTACCAACCTTTTCATAGTAGCTTGTTGCAAAGGAGGCGAAATAACACTCCAAATTTTTAGTGAGCAAAAAAGGCACAACCAATTTCAAAGGGGTCCCTTGACCTCTGACCTCAAGATATGCGAATGAAAATGGGTTCTGTGGGTACCTACGAGTCTCCCCTTTACAGACATGTCCACTTTATGATAATCACATGCAGTTTGGATCAAGTCATAAGTCAGCACACTGACACACTGACAGCTGTTGTTGCCTGTTGGGCTTGATGTCGCCATGTTATGATTTAAGCATATTTTTAATCTAAATGCTTTACCTGTGAGGGTTTCTGGGCAATATTTGTCATTGTTTTGTGTTGTTAATTGACTGCTAGTAATAAATATAAACACACATTAGCATAAAGCAGCATTTTTGCAGATCTCCTTTAAAGTACATTTTGAACAGTTAACAGTTCGCGGGGCAGCAGTAGCTCAGTCTGTAGGGAGTTGGCTCGGGAATCGGAGGATCACCGACATGACCAAGAACTGAGTGTGAACTGGTTGCTGGAGAGGTGCCAGTTTACCTCTTGGGCACTGCCGAGGTGCCCCTGGGCAAGGCACCAAACCCCCAACTGCTCGGGGCGCTTGTCAGGAGCAGCCCCCTCACTCTGACATCTTTCCATTAATGCAGGTATATGGGTCCTGTTTGTGCATGTGTGTGTTCGGGTCTGCATGTATAAGTAAAAATACAACAGAGTGCAAAAATTGAATTTTTCACGAATTTATCACAGGATTTTCAGGTTTATTGTTTTGCTGTAGGTCCGTTAGCGACTAGCTGACTAGTGGAGCATTTAGCAGCAAAAGAGCCAGATATTTCTCTCAGGAGTAGGTTGAGACCAAAAACAGAGCTAAAAGGAGAGTAACTATTGGTTTATTTTCATTACAGTCCATTCAGGAGCATTTATTTTGTTTTTATGCTCTCCAATATTAGAAGTAAAAGTAACTGCTCTAATAACTGTTTTGTAGCTCAAGTCAAATAAAGATAAAATAATCCAACTCTTTTGAGCACCACTGGTTTTTAATGTATTAAAAAATATTAAACACAACATTTACAAATATGGTGTTTTATAATCTATCAAGTCTTTATTGGGGATCCTGCAAAACAAGCATACACAAGTGCTGAAGAACAAGCTGTCCACATAATGCCATGGCAATTTCTGATTTCACTGATCTGTACTGCAGTCTATTTTTGTGTTGGTGTAAGCAGCAGACTGTGGTTCCTATTAGGCGGGTGGAGGAGTCCAACTGTGTCCCGCTGCTCGGTGGAAACAGAAGGAGATGCTGAGTTTAGAGAGTTCAGATACAGACCGGCTCAGACGAGTGCTTGATTTGCTCTGTGTTA
Source organism: Pterois miles (assembly GCA_947000775.1). Taxonomy (NCBI): domain Eukaryota; kingdom Metazoa; phylum Chordata; class Actinopteri; order Perciformes; family Scorpaenidae; genus Pterois; species Pterois miles. The sequence continues at coordinate 13,157,125 of CAMQGK010000471.1, read as the reverse complement.
CTCACCTTCATCAGGGATTCTCACTGGGGGTTAACTCACTCTCCTCCTACCACTTCCTCCCCTCCTCGCTCTATATTTCCTTGATCTCTGCAATGTGTTGTTTTCAGAGGGTTCTGCTGAATGTCGAAGGCGCTCTAGTTGCTCCAGCACTGCAGCATCTGCTCTTTTCTCAGCTCTTTTCTCTCCATTTTTTCTTATTTTTCTCACCCACCTGCTTTCTTTTTTCATCAGTAAATCTTCCTCTTCTGCAGTATTTGTTCTGTTACATATAGCCTTCAGTTCTTGGCATGGGCAAGTACTTAATACCACATGCCATGATGTATATTGGCAGCTTCATAATATATAACTTCTTGTCTTAATACCACATAAAACAAGCTGTTTCTGACAATCTGTTCTTCAGTCCAACTCAAAGGCACAAAATGCACATTTACAACATTTAGAGATGTTTTTATGTTTATTCCACCGTCGCTTTCCACTAAAGTACACCTCGAGGAGCAATAACAGACAGTGAAAATCAATCATAAATCATCCTGACAGCTGCACTTGTGAATTGCGTATTAACATAAATCTCACATTACCTGAACAACATGTATCTCCAAGCTGTTTCCTTTCTCATGATGTGTATTATTCATACTGTGACTAACAGTTCACAGGAACAAACAGTCTAACTCAGATACACAAGACAATCTAAATAAGGGATTTGTTTTTGTGAGTGTTATTAAGTAGCCTATGCTTCTGTGTATCCAGCCAAAATAGATGCCCGTGCCAAACCCAATGGGGAGCCATTACTACAAGAAGCAAAGCTGTATGGTATGCCAGCAAGAGGAATACTGTGAAGCCACTAGGGCTGCAAATAACCATTGTTTTCATTATTGATTGAAAAGTCAGAAAATAGTGAAAAATGCCAGTTTCAGTTTCTCAACTCCAAGCTGATGTCTTTACATGTCTTGTTTTGTCAGTCCAAAGTATATTCAGTTAAATGTGATATAAAACAGACGAAAGCAATCTCCTTATTTGAGAGGCTAAAAATAACATTTTCTGCCATTTTTGCTTAAAAAATTACTTAAATGATGACCAAAGCATTGGCCATCACCATCTTGGTTTTTGACTGTCACCATCTCGGTTTTTGGCCTTATCTTGGATTTTGGCCGTCTCCATCTTGGCTTTTGGCCGTCTCCATCTTGGTTTTTGGCCGTAGCTATTTTGGTTTTTGGTTATCGCTATTATGGTTTTTGACTGTCATCGTCTTGGCTGTCATCTTGTTTTTTGGTTGAGAACTGCATTTTATGCCATTTTGCATGAAAAACCACTTTAAATTGATTAATCGATTATCAAAATAGTTGCCGATTATTTTCTGACCATTGACTAATTGATAAGTCGACAATCATTGCAGCTCTAGAAGCCACTTCATATACAATTCTCCACCCTTTACGGGTGTGCACAGCCAGACATGTCGGCTGATGTTTCTGGGTACTTTCACAGTCAACAATGTCGCCCACCAATTCATTACCCTTGTCTCAGCCTCAGGCGTCGCCTCTTCTCTCACTATGCTGCATTACCAGGAGCAGATAAGTGGATTTAGTCTGCATTATGAAGCAAAAACTACACGATTGTTAAAGGCCAAAAAGGGACACAGCTGAGCAAAGATGTTTTCGCTGGTAAACTCCTGTACAGCCCTTCTCGTGTTACACTCCTCCACTATCATCCAGGATAATTAAAAATTTCACCATGGCTTCACGCGGTTTTCAAGCCACCTCCGGAAAATTTCCACAAATTATGCGTCTTTCTCTCTTTTTCTCTCCACCTCCACTTTTTTGCTGTCCCACAAGGGTCCTTTGGCCATAGTTAGAACTTAATGAACTCAGTTTAATAATCAAAGGGAATTAGTGGAGTTCGGCAGTGGTGTTGCCGTATCCTGCAGGCATTGAGGTGCTGGCTCTTCCTCCTACTGTTTGAAACGAGAGTGTGTTAAATGTGTTGTGTTCTCATTGCACTCGCTGTGTCCCACACTCAGCTATCAGGGGGACATAATGGGATGTACCACATCTTTCGCTAATTAGTTTCAGAGTGTGTTCATTAGACTTAGCAGATTTAGTTAACTTATGGGTATCTCGCAATGGCCCAATTCCCCCAAGTACACTGATGTCTGGGTGATAAATCATCTCTGTCTGCACACTATAATGAGACAGACTTTTGAAGTGTCATATTTTGCTCTCGATGTATGGAGAGCTGCAGGGTGTCGGTTAGCACACATACTGTATGTCTTGCCCCATATCTCTTTCAGGCTTAAATGCAACACGGTTAATTACATTTGCATTCTGTAAATGGATTTTAAACTGATATATTTATCTTTATGATGACTACTTTAACATGTTAGGGGACATACATTTATCCTTTCAAGCTTGCCATGAAGGGGTAAAAAAGCAGCTTTTGCTGGGGCATCACCCCTCGAGTTTAACACATGGTCTCTCTGTCACTTTCTCTCAGCCAGCCATGATATTGGAAATTATTCAGCATTAGCTTGCACAGTGCCTGGTAGACTTGTGGGGTGTTACTCCCTTGCAGCGGGGTGTCACATTCAAATAGAAGTAAATTAGCTGTCACCGAGGCTAGGTTTGGGAGCTGCCGCTATGCCTCAGAGACAATCCCTTTTCACTGGGTCTCTGCTCACTGCCAAGTCGATGCAAGGCAACAAGTCATTATGGCTGCAAGAAATAAAGAAGCACAATATAATTTGAGTCAAACGGCTTTCTTTATCCGAGGATGAATTATCACCACAGAAATGCACATACTGAATCACAGCTTCAGGGTAAAATCACCTGCTGTGTGCAGTATTGCTTAAAGAAAGCTGAAGGATTTTAGGTACTTGGTTTGAATCACTGCTTCTCCATCAGCAGACAGTTGCCCTCTCATTATCTATAGGCCACCATTATGTGTGCGGAGCTGGACTCATTACCAGCAGCGAAGCCCAAGGGACACGGCAGATTGGCACAGTCTCCAGACAACAGGGTGACACAGCCTGTCGTTAAAGGTTTATGTCACAAATTCATCATTCCACCATTTTATACAGATACAGATTTACTGATAACATTTACTGATAACGATGCTTAAATGTATCTCAACATTTTACTTGCATTCTTCATCTTTAAAGATTTTCTTAGCTGATAAAGTGGAGAAAATGATCCTCTTGTGATGTTTTTTTGCTCTTTAATTTGACATTAAGTGTCTGAAGTAAACACACAGATAGCTAATTAGAGGGCAACATTTATAATATAAGTCCCAGAGAGTCTGAAAACTCAATTAAAGTCAATAATCATTAGGGAGAAGCTGAAGAAATAGTATGAGGCTTTAGTGACCCCCAGTGGTCAACCTGAGTAACACAAACAATGATTTTTATATAGAATACAGTATTTATTATAACAATAAGGGAACAATACTGAGAGGAAGGATGACTTGATTAAGATGGAACTGTGTGTATTTACATTACAAACACATGTAGCTTGACTCACAGTACAACACTGCTGCAACGGCCGGCACAACAACAACATGACACGGCTGCACAGTGAAAATAAAACCTATCAATATGATGCCAACACGCGCAAGCATAAATAATTCACTGAAAGTACCAGTACGCTGTACAAAATGCTCACTTCTGTCACTCTCTGTATGACCTGTGTAGTGTTTGAGACAATAAATATTAACAGAAGCACTGACTATGAACAGGGGCAACGATGCAGAGCAACACTTCTGTACATCCAACATCCAACCTTCATTCTGCTGCTATCAGTGGGCCCTCGTCTTTAGTAATAATAATAATGATGATGATGATGATGCACCTGTGATATACACAATAAACTACACAAAAAACTTCTTGTCTGATTTCCATTTTATGTTTTACATAAATATATGGTCTCGTCATTGATCAAGAATTGATCAGACACATTCTGCCCTGTTTTCAAGCTAAAGCACTGCACTCCTTCGTTCAATATTTTTGTAATCTTTACCTTTTACCTTTACGGAAGTCCTTTCCAACTCCAGCCACTCTTAATGGTTCACTAAAGAAAGTAAGTAATGCTCATTGCAACGATTTCAATTATTTCAATTCTGTGTACTGCACAACGCAGTAAAGGGGCTCCTTCTGCTCACCTCTTTAAATCTAACACTGCAGTACTTTTACTGTATTTTCTACACTGTCGCTGGTTCCAAAAAATCCATACACACCTCAAAAATGTTCTTATTTGTGACATACTGATTGGCTTTTTTTGTTTGATTGTGTACTATTAGCATTTGACTGGTTATGTGCATTGTATCCAATTTTATACCATGTGATGCCAAATTGCCTGGGTATCATTATACCGGTAAAATACTTACACTGCTCATGACCAATAACTTACTGGATCCAGATTTATACATACTGCCATAGGGGGGCAGCACCGGTCTCCCTAGAGGAGGTCCAGTGTATGTGTGTCTAGGAGGAGGAGTCCTCCTCCACAGGATGGAGAGCGTGCCTCTTTAGCAGTGTCTTTAGTATCTCCACCTCCCGCTCTGCCTCCTTCAGCTTCCTACGTAGTGTCTCGTTGGCTTTCTGGAGCCTCTGGTTGTCCTGGGAAACACACAGAAGATTTGTTTGATCTGCAGTATTCATTTATTGTACATTTGTTAGGAGGAAAAATGAAACTTGACACTCACTGATTCCAGAGAGTCATAGTTGGGTTTGTTCTCCTCTTCTGGCTCTTTAGGCTTTTGCGCAACAGACGCTCTGTTTTCCCACTTGGCACAGTGTCGCTGTTTTCTCTGGGGCACCGGGCTGGGACACGAGGGGAGGGTGGGTGCTGCTGGGACCAGCAGAGAGGGCTGAGGGCGGCTGGCCTCGGGGGCTGCAGAGGAAAGATGGGGTCCCTCCGTCTGGGTGCCACTATGGACCCTCCGAGGCCTCAAATAGGAGGTGACTGGGGAATCTGGGCTCCAGTCTTTGCTCTCATCTGGCGGGTAGGGGAAAGGACATTCCTCTGAACCTAGAGAGTGGGGCATTATCAGTAATTCACAATCACAATCATACCTTAAAGGAGAATGAGCTCACTAGATCTAAGCAATCGAAAACCACAGCCAAATAAACGTGACAAAATAACATGTCAGAAAGACTTATTTGAAGCAGGGCTGTGTTAATATTGCCCCTGTGACGCTTGATGTGTCAATTCATACTAATTGAAATCGAAAGCTCTTCTGTTCTGAATATCGTTTCAAAATTGTAATACAGGGTAAACCCCTTGAGATGCACCATCTTGTTTTCAAGGGGGTCCTCAGGCACAGAACACAGACGTTAACAAACATTTAAACACATGAATAATGACAATAAATTAAACAAAAACATAAATTCAACAACAATCAACATAGTAAAATCAACAAGGACATACACGAAGGCTCTCCCTCCATCCCATCCAAAATCACACCAACATAACATGAAAATAATTAATATAGAAATAAAACATGCAAATGCAATCAAAAGCAAGAACAAATAGATTTAAGATAATCCAGCAAAGAGGTCTTGAAATCACAGAAAGAAGTACTTGATCTTTGGGCAAATATTCCAGTCTGATGGTGCTTTAAACTTAACTTCTTTAAAAACTCTGAAACAATAAAAAAAAAGGTTGCTGAATATGTCTAAATTAATGTGATGATCTGAATGGGCTAAAATCAGTTTTAAGTATAAAGGATAATTGAAGTAAATGCATTTGAAAACAAAGAGTGACCAATGAAAATGTCTCCTAGAGTGAAGCCGTAGCCAGTTAAGTGTATCATACATGAAACAATCATGTGTACGATAAGGACACCTCTGAACAAATCTACAAATATTATTGTAAACTACATTTAAAGGATTAAGATGAGATTCAGAGGTGTTCTGGTATATGATGTCACCATATTCAATAATAGGAAATGCTGTTGGACAAGTTGTTTTCTTACTTGGGAAGTAAAGCAATTAATTGGCCGACATAGTATTCTGACACTGGCATTTCTTTTATTTCTAATAAAATCAATATGAGACCGAAAAGAAAATTCAGAATCAATCCAAACTCCCAAGTATTTAAATGTATCGACAATTTTAAGTGGAGACCCATCACTGAAATTAATAGCCAACTCAGCAGATGAATGATTAAACATATATCTACTACCAAACAACATACTACAAGACTTGTGTTTGTTTAACTTAAGGTTGTTTTTCAAAAACCATGTCCCGTGTCCAAACCAAAGTCTGAGTGCAAAGAACTTTGAATTTTAGTCATATCAGAGTCAGATGTGTATATAACCGTGTCATCTGCGTATAACTGAATGAAAAAATTTAGAAGAAACTTTTGGAAGCTCATCAATAAAGAATTTTGAAAAGTAAAGATCCTAAAATAGTTCATTGTGGTACCCTCTTTCCAACAGTTAAATAATCAGATTGATTATGATGAAAAGAAACACTGATGATGGTTATGAAGGTAAGAATTAAACCAAAATAATGCCTGTTGAGAAACACCAATAGGATGAAGTTTATCAAGGAGAAGGTAGTGGTCAACCAAATCTAAGGTTAAATCAATAAAAATGGTTATACCATCTCATACTTATGGATTTTGGAGGAATTTTAATCTTCCAGACACAGAAAATCACACAGTGGTCACTGAAACAAATAGGAGGCAGGTGGGTTCTGTAATGAGTTCAGTTAAATTTATACTATCAATTAAATTTTTATCATTTGAAGAGGAAAGATCTAACCAACTTACATTAAAGTCTCCAGTTCAGACGGACAGTGAGCTAACTGTAGACAACATACATTTAGTAGACTCCGAAGGTGCAGAGGGAAGTCTATAGGTATTTCCTACCAGATGTTTATTATGATGAAATGTTATCTTCACAAAAAGTCTTCTCAAAATACTCAGGGTCAACTTGAGGACTAACAAGTTGTGACCTCAATCTGAAAGTGACATATGTTGCCACATTTCCTCCTCTACTGACCCTGTTTATTCTATACAACACAGTCAACTTGAATTTCCTCCCCAGAAATACTACTGTTGAGCCAACTTTCAGAAATAGTTAAAACATCAGGTCTATAATGAAAAGCCCAGGCTCTCAGAAGGTCAATTTTTGGGAGGAGACTCCTTATGTTCAGGTGAATAACTCTTAAATCGTTTACAGTATTAATGCTGCAAAAAAAAAAAAAATTAGTATGACAATAATTGCATACGTAGCTGATCAGATGAGAGAGGGATGAGAAAAGGAGAGAACCACACCAGAACACAAAAACAGAGCTGTACGAGCACAAAGACAAACAAAGCAAAAACAGACAAAATAAAAAGATTTAAATATAAAATAAGTATAAAGCCATAAGGCAGAAACTCAATTTGCATGCTCAGTCTGCATAAATTAGTGGCTTTCTCAGGGCAGGTGGGTAGTGCTACTGCAAGTGAAACAGTTCCTAATGACAGCTGGAGGGAAATCACCCTGACTGTAGACCCTGTGCTTTTCACTTGTTTGCTTTAAGCTGCAGCAAACTAAAGTGTCTTTTACTGCTTTCTGTACAGTGTGGCGGGCAGTGATTACAGGAAATAACACTGCTTGGTGTAACTGAACATGTGCCTTAAAAAGTCCCTGCCACAAGATGGCACCTGCATGGGGACTTACTGCCATGTTACGTGAAACGTATGTTATGTTACGTGTTATTATCCTGATCCTCTGTGGGACCTTGTTTAAAATGTATTTGTTGTGACGAATGACACTATAAGCATGTGTCTATGCTGGTATTGAACCCCCATCACCCAAACCCACCCTCTGAGGTGCCCATGGTGACAGGCGTGGAGCTTGGCGTCGGACTGTCGATGGCGTTGGTCACTTTGGCGTTCTTCTTGCACTCAAACGCCACCTGGTCCTTGCACAGCTTGTGGCAGTTCATCCCGCAGTCTGAGCACGGCAAAAGAATGCACAACATGTCAGAACAGGAACTAGTGTTAGTCTAGCATCTCGTTTGAACACTATCTTGTCTGCAAATGCAACTCTCAGACCTTTGCGTGCTTACTGTCAGGCAAATAGCTCTCAGATCAGTTGGGGCATGGGGGAGGGGGAAAACTGTGGTTCTGGCTGCAGACTTTTTTTTCATGTGCTGCAAGGTTCAGCTAGCTGTGTGCAGAAAACCACACTACACCATTTCAATAGCTTCAATTTACCTGCTCCCCACAAGACACTGTGTACCTCTCCTCAATTGATACTGACATTTGGCCAAAGACAGACTTGCTTAAGTTGCAAAAGACAGAGTGCAATAAATAATCACCTTTGCATCTGTAGCCTTGCTTGATGACACCCCACAGCTGTGAAGAGGAACATAACTGTTTTCACATCACTGAAGGAAAAACAAAACTAAAAACCCTAAAATCTAAAAGTCTAAAAAAATCGAATCTTAAAAATCACGAATTTCCCTCCGGGGATTAATAAAGGTTCATCTTATCTTATCTTATCTTATCTTAACAACAACTTCTTCTCAGGCTGTGACATGACAGTAAAGCAGTTTCTATATTTTATCATACACTGAGTTTGTGTGGTCACTTACGAATCCTGAGCAGTTATCACAGAAGGTGGGTTTCATGTAAGTGGTCTCCTGGAAGTTGTGGACAAAACCAAGACCCAGTTTGGAGCAGATGACACTCGCCCGCATGAAATAGGCTGTGATCTCCTCTCTGCTGATGAGGCCTTCCCTGGACATCCACAACACACATACGGTATAATTTAACAGAGGAAACAGAGCTGTAAATCGTACAGAATATCTATACTATACTATACTGACAGACATTTTCAGATCTTAACCTGATTTATTTGTCTACACTCTCATCTGTCACATGGGTTTAACACTATATGACTTTGTCATTGTGTAATGTGAATGTGAAATCTTATCAGCTATGGTGGTTTTCATGTTTAGGTCTAAATGAGGGATCACATGCTCTTCTGTGGGTTGTGAGCATCATGTACTGTACCACTGGAAGTGCAGGAGAAATAAAACAGTGAGTGAGTGGTGGTGGTTATGGTTACTTCTGCAGCTATTTTATGTTTCCTGTTGCTACGCTCGTCACTACAAATACCACTTTTTCTTCCTCTCCTCTGAAGTCACAAATGAGCTCAGAGCGTACATATGCGTGGCCCGTCAAACAGACTCACTTCTCTTTGTCCATGACACAGAAGGAAAACGGAAAGCTAGCTGCAATTTTCTCAAATTCCTCTTGAGAGATGAAGCCGTTCTCGTCGTGATCGTAGTTCTTAAACACGGACTGTGAAAGACAAGAGGCAAACACCATTGTTGCTTGTCTATTAGTGCACAATAACTGCAAGAGCAGGTTGTCAAAATGGCAGCATCCAGAAGAATAGTCACAATAATTGATGGTTATGTAACAGCATTGCTGAGTAGCTATGTGAAGGCTACACTTGAAATAGGAAGCACTTACATCCACCATTCTCTGCACATGTTTGCTGATGGTTCGGGGGTCAGGTTTGGGAGCCACTCCTGGGGCCCAGTCCACAACCACTGGAGGTCTAGAGGGGGTGGCTGGCTGATAGAAAATTAATTAGTCGTTAAATAAACAAGCCCGAACACGCAGATGAACATGTAAGAAAAGAAATTCAGTTTCACCATATCTCTAAATGGCCTTCAGAAGTAGAGGCAATAATTGTGAATTATTCTTCTAAAGGAATGCTTAGGACATGTACTTTGACTTTTTGGGAAATACACTGATTTGCTTTTTTGCAGCCTTAAATGAGGAGATCAATACCGCTTTCTAACTATGTAGCCGGAGCCAGCAGTTTGTTAGCTTAGCATAAAGAACGGAAAACGGGGAAAACAGCTAGCCGCGCTCTGTCCTATGATAAATCTTAGCCTCACGAAATTTTTATAAACATAGGAGATATACCATGTTAATTATTGAGCTTCAGAGGTGCTGGTAGGTAGATTTCGTTACCTTCTGACAGAGCTGTTGTTTCCCTGCTTCCAGACTTTAAGCTAAGCTAACCGGTTGCAGACTATAGCTTCATATTTAGCATACAGACATGAGAGTGGTACCAGTCTTCTTAACTCACTATCGACAAGAAAGAGACTATTTCCCAAAATGTCAAACTTTTCTTTTAAGCATCGCTCGGCTTATGCTGTAATAACTTTATTTAACTTCTATCTAGCTGACAGGCTGGTTGCTTCCTAGCTTCTTTAAGCTAAGCTAACCGGCTGCTGGCTGTACCTTCATATTTAGCATACAAACATGAGAGTGGTACCAATCTTTTCACCAAACTCAACAGTAGTTAACATAAAGTCTCTGCCTCTATCACTCACAGGTGCTTTACAGTTCTTGGGTTCCCTGGTGTAGGAGAGTTCATAGATCTCGTCCTCGGTGTAGTAAAGGTCCAGGGACAGCTGCAGGGAAGGAGAGGACACATGTCAGCACATAAGAGGTAAACAGAAAGAGTAAGAGCTCTCTGTGTATCTAGATTTTTCTCCTTGAAACATGTTTTGATGAGAGCATTATTAGGTCACAGGGTATGGGCCTCGTGTCGTTCAAGTACGATTTAAGCACCGCACACAGATAGCACAACAATATAGCAATCTGAACTCTCTCTCATTCACACTCAGTTCATCACCCACACACTCATAGATCATAGACTCTCATCACACCCACACAAGCACGGACAATCCACATGCTGTAACGCGCTCATTTGCATATGTGCTTGCATTCAATACAATCAAGTGACTCACATTAAGCTGCATAAAACAATTTGATAAAGAATCTAAATGCAAAGTTGCACTACCGTCAGCAGATGGACCAGGTCCTTGTTGGCGTCCAGCCTGGGAGGGATTTGCTGGAGCTGGATCAGGTCATTAATGTGGCTGTAGAGCGCCTGGAGCTTCTGGACGTTCACCTTGTTGTCCTCCACATAGTCTGACATGGCCTCATTGACTGAAATCAGGTCTTTGAGGTGGACGCCCAGGATGGGGATTTTAAAACCTGTACACCTGTGGTAAGCTTGTCGATAGTTGTCATAGTTTCTGCAAGAGGACAGCAGGTCTGTCATCTCGTTCAGTACCTGGGGAGTGAATAGATGGCTGAGATGAGGATGTTTTGTCTCTATTATCAGCTGGATGTTATGGTGGTACAGCAGGTGTCCTTTACCTTGGTGACCTCACTGGGTACATGTGAGGTGGTGTCCTTGAGTCTGGAGATCGAGCTGTGACAAAGCCCTCCCACCACCGCCATTAGTGTGTTGTAATTGTGCATAAGATGTAGACTCTGACACGAAAAAGCACACATATCAGTCCATCCGTGCACACACTCATAAACACGCACAATTAATCTTGTTCCAGGTAGCCCTGGTTATATAATCCACAACACTGCAGTTACATAAGCCACTTATATTGTTGCCTTTTTCTTACTGCGCTCTGATATCTCACTCTTTTTTGGAAGTGCTTTTCCCTCTCTTTTCAGTTCTCTAAATTTGTGCTCTCACTGGAGCATTATGGTGTGAAATTCGTTTCCACACCCCTGGGTTTTGAGGTTGACAGCAGTGAGCAGCAGCAGACTGGTGCATTAGTGTAACAGTGCAAGAGGTCCTCCAGAGTACAAGCCTGCCTGAAGCTGGTGCATTGCCTCTCAGCAGGCTGCATGCAGCTTTGCATCGGAGTGGTTTTAACAAGCGAGGTTTACACTCACAAGTCATTTCTCTCCGTTCCACTTCCACAAACTCCTCTGCGTCTAAGTGTGTTCCACTTGATGACACCATTAGCTTCCATTCAGTTAATAATTTTCTATTGGTAAAATCTTTGAATATGCTAAAAGCCTGCAGCAGAGCTCTTGAGAATCATCACCAGCTCTCTGTGAATATGCAACTGCTAATTATGCAGCACCTATAGTGCTGTTCAGAGTGTGACAATAGACTGCCATTAGTTAGATAAGGTGCGTGTACAATAGCATGTAGATACAAGCAAAGAGGAAATGCATATTTTTTTCTGCTAAAACCAGGAACATTAAGGGTAAGATTAGTAGTGAGGGATGGGTTAAACCACTACCTGTGCCACGTGGATAAACTTAGTGAAAACCTCAGCTCTCAGCTGAGCGGTCGGCCTGCTCAGCACCATCAGCTGAACCCACTGGGAGACACCATTACACAGGGCGATGGAACGTTCCATCGCAGGGATGTCCTTCATGCAGCAGCTTCGAATGTAATTCTGATAGTCTACAAACTGGCAGAGAGAGAGGAGCATAAAAAAAACTGCTGCACGGAAACTGTGAGGCATTTCCCATGGAAAGGAAATACCTAATGGTTTTCAGTTCACAGACACGCATGGCAAATAGACAGATCGTGAACGTGCAAAAGATATTCACTGAATTGTCTTTTAGTGTGCATACTCACTGATATCCTGCAGAAGGACTTGAATTCCAGGAAGGTGAGATGCTCCGCCAGCTCAATGGGCTCCAGGTGATCAAAAAGAAGAGAGACCTTCCTCTTTTTACTGCTGTTAGCTTTGATCTTCTGGCTGGCCTTCCACGACCAGTCCCGTTCGTTTCTACAACACACCGTCGATCAGAAGTTAACGAGTAGCACGACTTCAGAAACTGGAAAATTACAGCTTTAAACATTGTTGTGTCTATCAGTACTGACCCGGCATCCCCCATTATTTTCTATTCAGGACGCGAACACTTCCAAAGATAACATATAATATGCTGAATTAAATGTACATTTTGCCATTTACATAAATTTTTCTATTTGACATAATGCAGTTGCACAGTTTGAATTTGAATAGGGCTGAAATGCTTAGTCGATTGACAGAAAATGAATTGGCAATTGATTTTTTAAGTCGTAAAGTAACATTTTAGGTCCCATTTAAAGACATTTTTAACCAAAATTGAATTTCACCAATTCAGTGGTTCCAACCTCTCAAATGTGAATATTTACTGTTTTTTATTGTAAATTTAATACCTTTGGTTCTGTGGCTGTAGGTCAGACTACACAAGACACAGAAAGGACATAGCCTTGGGCTCTGAGAAATTGTGATCGACATTTTATTGCCCAAATGAGTGATTAATTCATTAAACAATAGGCAGATTAACCGATAATGAAAATAGCTGTTTGCTGTGACCCAATGAGCCAAGTAGTCAAGTGTGGCATAGAGACACAACTGTACACAACTGTACTGTATATGTTAGGGGTGTAAATCACAAGTTTCATCACAATGCAATATTATATTGATTATTTGGACAATGATACAGCATATTGTCCATTTAACACATTTATATCAACTCACAAAAACAACTAAAATTTGATTTGAAAATTTTACTACTGGACTCTTCCAGACATTTAAATGAAAAACAATCCATTCATTTGAATAAAAACAGATTAAAATACACGTCCTGTTTATTATTAAGTGCCACGTTTCTTATATTGAAGCACTGTTTGAATGTTTAGGAAGGATTTTAGACTGAAACGGTGACACAGACATCCCAGGGAATTTCAAAATAAAGGCATATCTTAAAGATGACGATAAATAACAACGATTTTACTTTGTGTTGATGATATTGGATTGTTGATCATCGAATTGATACATCGATCCATATGTCGACCATTACACCCCTTGTATATATGGTGTCAAACATTGTGAAAAACAAACATTTGATGTAACTTTAAAGCTACATCAGCATCTTCAAAGTTCGACCGTTCACAGTTCAAAGTCTGTGTTCTTGATCGTGACTGATTTCAGTATTTTCCGTGACTGAACAAACAACTGAGTGTCATGTAGGCCTAATGTCTCAGTTGCCAGCTGGTCAGAGATTTAACACTTACATCCATTTGGTCTCTAGGAGAGAGCAAAGATGCTCCTGTCCCTGCTCTGTGATCAGCTCCCGGAACTGGTCCAGGCTGTCTGACAAGCTGTGGTGCAACCGGAACATTATCCAGAATTCCTGGATCCAATGCCTGCAGGTCAGAGATGATACCAGTGTGACCGATACAGACCGATACAGAGTACAGCTAAAGGTAGACTCTTACAATGCGGCAGTGTGTTAAACTAACCTGATGAGGTAGCATATCCTCTGGCACTCTGTCAGCTGCTCATTGTCCAGAGCCATTTTAAATGTAAGGGCTTTGGTTAAGGAGCCATTGTTGACATCTGATTGTGATTATTAATATGAGTAAAGTGTGATTTATTGTCTAAAAGTTAAAGCTGGGATTCACATCAGGACTTCAGCAGCGTTCCAGGGTTTTGTTTAGATGAAAATAGCCTGTCGGTTAATCTGCTGATCGTCGACATTGTTCGGTACAGGTGTGTTTTGAGTAAATAATGAACATATGTGTAATTGGACTGCAGGGTTTCTTTTGCAAAAACAACTCATTATTAAAAACTACAGCAACTAAACTAAAAGGCGAACAGAAGTGGCATTTGGTAATGTGGGAGGAGGCGACTGCATGAAGCGAAACTCTGATGAGCATCACTGAATGAATCATGCTGGCATACAGAAGCAAGTGAATAACAAAATGTACAAAGATAATCAATGCCTCATATACTGTGTGGAACAACTGTTGATTATGTGCATTGTTTTGTGGTCAGACTAAAGATATTAACCCATAAGGATATTATTCATTAATATGGTCGCTCAGCCTTCCATTTTGCTCATGTTGACCACAACAACATTGACCACAAAAACACTGTCCTATCAATTTATATACATCACGCACAAAAGCCTTTCTTCTTATATGAAGCAGCTCTTATAAACAGAGTTCTCAATTGGCAGAAATTAGCTTGAAGTGATGCACATAAAAAGGCTAATTGCGTCATGGGAGCAGAAGAACTGCCCACGCAATCCCAAGGCCAGACTGTGATGAAGGCTGTTAATGGCCCCTGTGCCTCTTACCTCATCCTAACCCACACACTGAATTCATTTGATGTATCCTTTTGGGTCTTCGGCTCAGAACGAGAGGGTTAAAAATAGCAGAGGGGCATTCGGCGTTGCATGCTCTTACGTGGGTTCGTGTGAGCACGGGCCTCTTTAAGCAAAGGAGGGTCTGTGTTTATATATAGTTGAAGAGGACCTGTATGTGACAGAGGCAGAGGTAATTAACACCTGAAATCCAGAAGCTGCTCTCTGGGGCCAGTAGGCTCCTTTGAGAGGCTTGATGACGCCACTGCTTCCTGAATGGAAGCCTAGATTACAGGCCCTTCACTCAAGTCACTAGAAAAGAAAACATGCCTTTTTATAGGTGTGAAATGGGGAAAATGAATGCGACATTTTGAAAGAGACCAAATACACGTTGCTAATTGAATCCCTGTTATTGAATGTGTGGAATACAAGACCCTGAGTGGAGGGAATTCGCACAGAGAGAGATGTAAAAGGTCTGCAGCAACTAACAGTACGAGTAAACATGAGCTGCCACTTGCCTATCACATTTTGCACTGACAGCTACAGGCTGCATTGTAAGCCAAGTGCAAGCTTGATTGCCCGTTGCTGTTGACAACCAAAGGAAAAGCAGCACACGACAGAGCCAGCGATCTGATCCCGTGCTACAATTGGTGCTCAAAATTGACCGGTGCATTGTTTGACTCGTCTGGCTGCGTGTTGAGATAGCGGTTATGTGGGACTGTCGAAGGATATAGAGTGGTAAGTTTATCCAGCAGATCACTGGAGGAGATGTGGATGCGGTGCATGGTCAAGGTGATGTTCAACAAGTGGCTGCTCCCACACACACAGCCATTGGAGTCTGCAAGACAAAAATGCACACACTTGAATTTACCCTCGTTGCTACAAAGTGGAGAAAAATGCCTCTGTCTTCCCCTTAAAATAAAATATGCATCAGAGGTGACAAAAGGTTTCTGTTTTTAGGACACAGTTAGTGATATTCTGTCTTTCCCATAAAAAACAAACAAAAAAAACAATAACATGTTAATTAATCTCATTTTTAAAACATCGGTCACAAATATAAACTTTCACTTTCTAAGTAAGTAATTTCCTAAAACAAGTGGCTAGTGTAATTTTTAGCAAATGTTACTCAAACAGGGGTAAATAGTGCTTTTGTTTGGGACTATTTTCATCTGCGGATGAACCCACATTTGCTGCTCCTGTGAGGATTTTCAGCAGCAGCAATGTGGTCACTCAAAATAAACTCCAGTGGCCATGTTTGTAGTAATGAAGGAACATGTCACCCAGCGGTTCACTGATGTGTTACAGTTTTTGGACAACAATGGAGGTTTATGGCACAGAGAATAATCTTGAAATATTTATTAGTTGAATCAGTTCATTGGTGATTTTGGTCTTTTCATTTTGATAAGTGGCCTTTACTCACCATTTTTGTTGTTGTTGTTGTTTTATCATGGATTTAATTTGCACGTCAATATGTTTTTCCTGACTGTTGTTTGTGTCATGAATACTTTCACACAGAATGCGAATGTTATATGGCAATAATAAATATATGCCATTTTTTTCCCAAACAAGGTTGATTTTTCTGAGCTTTTGCACTGCAAGTAAAGGCATCAACCAATCATGTTGTGTGAGACAGTGACAGTTTGAGTTGAGCCTATATTTATAAGTCTGAACCCAGATGGCAAACTTTATTACTCCTTTCAACCTTGACCAAGGCAGCACATGTCGGTCCTTCTGGTCTTACCTTTCACAATAAAAGCCCTAGACATATAATATTCACAGGGGAGTATTTTGCATTTATGTGATTTATTCATCACGCCCCAGTATGTTAAGGCCTATATCCTTTAGTTATAACTTTTGTGATGAATTGCAATGATGGACAGATCACTCTCTACAAATAAACCAATGTCCATTGATGCAGTGCTTCATAGATTATTCTAGATTATTCCTTTGATCGCAAAATAGATTATATTTCAGTAAAGGGGACATATCTAGAAAAAGTCATTTTTCAGGGCTTGTGCACATTCATTTGGTATCAACCAATCCAATACCAATCCACAAACTCAGGCTCATTAGACTATACCACCCACAGCTTGAGAACTACATTTGCAATGGTGCACCATATTTTCCTCACAAGCCAATCAGAGCAGCCTGGGCTTTTTCAGGAAGGGGTCTTAAAGCGACAGCTGCTGAAACGGAGCTTTTCAGACAGAAGATGAATACAGGTATATTCAGACAGACAACATGAGAAAAATAATATATTTTGTTAACATTAAAACATGTAAATATATTGTAGTAGAAACCCAAAATACAAATATGAACCTGACAATTATCAAGATGTGTTCCCTTAAATTGCAAATTGGGTTGAGGACAAGTAAAGACAGAAGTAACTGTTCTCTTAAATGGTTAAGTGTTACCACAACATTGAAATTTCCATCAAGGCTTAGGTTAACCAGCTAAAACACCAACTGATGCATCCACTATAACACATTTTGTCATACTATCCACAGACCTCGTTTCTGAAGATTTGCCTTTTCCTCTGATTGTGTGAACCTCTGCGGCTTGCTTGTCTCACTAGCTCTTTCACTTTTTCCTTGCGTATATATCTCACTTCCTCTCTTTGTGACCAGACCACCAATTCTTATCTTGGTTGTCTGATGCTACTAGGGTAGCAGACATCTTGAGAGCCATGGAGTGATACATTTTCTTGTCGACCACTTTAAAAAATGAGCCTACATGTGTACAAAATATTACATAACATCACAATGCCAGGTCTGAGCTTTAATTGCAAAAAAGCCATTTTCCTGCCCACTTAAGCAAAGCAACACACCAATTCAGCAAGCAACACCATCTAAAAACCTCTGCAGTGAATTAGTGGTTGACATGAAGAGGAAGAGCATTTAATTGCATCTTTGTATATTATCTATATATCATGGGGAATTTTAGGCTGTTTACATCTTCCTCTGACAATCTGCAAGGAATGAACACTGAAAATTTGAAGAAACATTTGTGATTTCTTTTCAAGCTGTTTCCCTCTAAGCCTCACCAGTATCTTGACACCATCAAGGACACCAGGCATATGTGGAACCACTTTTAAACCGTATCACCTTGGAAATACCTCGGACGCCATGGCAACATGTTTTCTAATCTTTGTTATCTGTAAGCAACTCACCGCTCCAGCTGCAGCTGACTAATCCAGCCCTCATACCCTGCATGGGGTGTGTTTCTGTTTGTAACACGCAGCCTCTACCAGCCAAATCCAGTGAATATCAATTACCTCACCAGTCAAGTCAATAAGAAAGTAAAAGAAGAGAACTGAAACAATGTCTAGCATTTAAAGTAACATGGTGGTAAAACAGTAACGCTTTGGTGCAGTTAAGACATAGTATGTACTGTATATAAATCAACACCCACTTCTTCTTCTTGACATTTGAGGTATATTCAGCTATAAGCCTGATTTACTGAAATTATCAGCTTACACTTTGTTACACTAGTAACAATCAGGTGTGAATCAGCATTGGAAAAGTCAGACCCAAATGCACAACAGGAAGTCGTGACTCTCCGTCAGGTAAACAATTGCTCCATCCTTTTTCTTTTCACAACTTTCCAACCACTAACCCTCCCCGTGCAGGGTTAATTGCAGAAGGAAATCCCCTCTGGACCGTCGGTTCCTGACTGGAAAATTGGGGAAGCTGCTGCTCGCTGCAGTGGAACCGTGTGATACTGTACGGTGATAAACACAGCCGAGGGCACGCAGCGCCTGGCCCACTTTTAAGGTTATCTTAGACGTCCATCAGCCGCTCCAAACCTGCATGTGGCTTTTCCTTGTTTTGACAGAGCCTATCAGTCTGAATGGTCTCTTTGTTTTAGAGCAATCCAAATGATGGTTATCTCTCTCTGTACTCTGAACAAACACCTCCATAATAGTCAGGACCCACTTGATGTTTGATTTTATCCTTTAGAGCAGTGATTCCCAGTCAGTCGTACTCCAGGGAGCATCACTGCAGTTGCCAGCAGGTACATGAAAAGATTGTGGAGTAGTTAAACTAATTTTATAAAACTGAAGTTCGTGACTTGATTTTAAAAATGCAGCCACATATTAAGGGTAGGGGAAAAAGTTGATACACCATAGTGTCACAATATTTTTCCTGGCAATATTGTATTAAAAAAATCTGACCGTCTTTCAGAGTGGGCTCAGTCAGACAAGTGGGGGTGAAGATACTGACATCATATGAAATTAGAAAAAAACGATTCGGTACCAACCATGTCATGTTGACTTGAAGAACGCTATATAACGCTCCAAAGTTAAGCTAAATGTTAATGAAGAAAGGGGATTTTGAAAGGGGTCCGTTGACCTCCGACCTCAAGATATGTAAATGAAAAGTCTGAGATTAACAGTGAAACTATATCTTATTAAACAAAACAGATGTTGACAAACTGCTTAACATGCAGTTGAAAAAAGGTAATAAATCACAATATCTTGCGATACATCTTATTGCAATACTGTTGTTAATCAGAAAATATTTAAGATTGTTTCGCGACTTTAGTGTCATGATAATATCGTATCGCTAGGCCTCTGGTGTTTCCCACCCCCATCACATATTTAGTTAGCTATAATGTCTGAGCACCACATGACGAAGAGTGTGAAAAGTAATTAGCAAAGAAGAGCAAAGAAATGAGCTAAAAGCTAAAAATGATGGAGAAACAGTTGAGATAGCTAGCCTCACTGTAAGAATCATATTATTTGATGTCTTATAAAATATATCTAATAAAAAAGAAATCCCTCGTAAATAAAAAATAATTGTAACCAGATTAAAAGATGTAAATAAATTAGTTCAACACTGGGTATGTTCAGAGCGTGGGGTGCAGCCCGGTGCAGTGCAGTGTGGGCTAGAGACAGTGATGATATCAACAGCTATTGATCCACACCTCACAGCACTCTGCATTTCAAAGGATGGTCAGCATCTGAGGACCACTGTTAGCGGGAGCTGACCTTTCAGCTCAGCCGGGCTTGAAGCTGCCATCAGGTAATCCTTCAAATAGCTCTTACGTGCACTCTCACATTTGAAAAGGTGGCAGGACTCGTGGACCTTGGGGGGTTCGCCTGTGATGTGGGACAGGAGGAGACGCGGGACTATGTTCCATTTTATCAGGAGAAGGCGTTCAAGGAAAATCCCACACTGCACTCAGCGAGATACTATCTTGAGCATGCTATGACACTGGGCTACAGGGTTCCTTAACTCTTCTTCTCCTGATTAACTGAGTTTCCTTCGTGAATCTGAAATGAGCAGCAGGCTGTCATCACTGCCCGGTTTTACCTCTCCACGGAGAAATGTAGTTATGGGATGTCATTTTATGTGCGGCCCATTGTAACGCCTCTCCATTGCTCTTGCTCCATTTGTGTGTAACCAGGCAACGGCAATTTGAAAAGCTTGTCTCTTCAGAGACGCAATCACCATACCTCTGAGAGCACTCCAGACAACATGATGAAGCCAATGATCATTGCTTGATTGATCTGGCTACAGCCAACTCAATCACTGCTGTTCTTTTTTTCATTAACATCTATACATCTTGCATACAGTAAAATATTGATACTGACACATACCATGCAGCCTACGATTGCAAGAGCATTAAATTATAAAACATGCAATCATCAAATCCGATTTTCCTCAATATTTTCATCTAACATGAAGCAAAATAAATCTGACTGGCAAGCATCCATAGGACTTTTCATCTTCAATACATAAAATTTGACGTTCATTCAGCTGTGTTAAGAAAACCCATTTCACTTTTAAATGACCACTCCTTTTCTATAGAGGCCTGACCAAACTTGTCAGAGGGTTGCAGCAAAATACCAGGAGAAGTGATGGGAAAAACAGAGACTTCAGGGAAACCACAACAGTATGTGATCTCATATGACTTATCAGCTTATTGTTGCTCAATATCAGAGACAAGTACTGCAGAAAAGCATGAGTCAAACTGAGACAAAACATTCAGTGTCACACCTGTGCTCCTACACTGCAGTATTCCAGCAAGTCAAACTCAACGCCAGTGCCAAGGGGTCAGCGTGGACTTACCGAAGGACTGCAGACAGGCCTGGATGAGCTCCTCCCAGCTCCCCCCTTTGGTGAGGGGACCCAGGGACATCATGGATTTAGCGTGGGCGGGATGGGCCGGGCTGGGTTTGTGGAACCGGTGAGGACGGCCTGGAGGAGAAACTCTAGACCTGGAGCTGCATCCTGGAGTCACCCTCCTTGAGAAACACCAACACAAGAAGAGTGAGGGGGAGAAGGGGGCAGGAGGGCTTTGTTGTAATGACTGTGTGCCTATGAGGATGTATATGTACACGTGTTTCAAACCATAATCTTCAGAGACCACAGGTTATGACACATGAAACGATCTGTGTCACAAGAAACTGGAGCCATTGTTTGAATTTAAGAACCTCCTCTGGAATTTAGCTCTTCATTGTTTTCATTTCCTTCCTTTAACTTGGGGAAATACCGGTTGATTGCGGACGTCCAATTTAAACTGTTGAGTGACCAGTAAACAAGAAGTAATTTGATCGAAACAAATGCAGCTTATGTGCAGCAGGTCCGAAAATAACACCAGTTTAGACCAAAGAACCTGTGCGTAAAATAATTGGGTGGCACTGTTATGCACCGTTTTGGCACAAAATAAGACCATTAAAGGGACT
Source organism: Pterois miles (assembly GCA_947000775.1). Lineage (NCBI taxonomy): Eukaryota > Metazoa > Chordata > Actinopteri > Perciformes > Scorpaenidae > Pterois > Pterois miles. The sequence goes on along the minus strand of CAMQGK010000471.1, from coordinate 13,135,522 downwards.
CACTAACACAACTCTGAAGACCAAGTTACTGTTGAATAAGTGCGCACATTCTCGCCAAAAAAACGCACCACAAACTCTTCAGTAAAAACCACGAAAAAGATTATCCGACTTACGCATCGTCCTTTCCCTTTTCGTCCGACGTTAAACTTTCGTTTTGGTTGTTCTCCTTTGATTGGCATCCCATGGCGAGGTACTGGGCGACGAGCGGCTGAACTAGGCTGTCCATCTGTGTTCTCCTCGATGGGAGCATTGCATCGCTCTGCTCGGCTCAGTGCGCCTCCTCCGCGGTCTCAGCAGCATTGTGCTGACTCGTCAATGAGTGTTACACAATTAAGAGTCACCCAGCTTGTCTGTGAGTGGGCGGCCGTGGTGTCGGGCTTGTCACTCACACACAGTGGGCTCTGTGTCCTTCACCAGGCGTTACTACGTGCGTCAAAACTCTTCGTCTTACAGGTTTTTACTTTACAACTTGAATTAAAAAATAACGTTGGTCGGTGAAGTCTCTCTTTATAGAGGAAGAGCCAACAAAATGGGAAGCAGTTGATGTGTTACCAGTGGTGTAAGAAGTACTCTTTACTTAACTTACTTACTTATACCACAATGTCCTGCATTCAAAACTGTCATTAAGTAACAATACATTAATACTAGCATCAGAATATGCTTCAAGTGCCAAAAGTAAAAGTACTCATTATGCAGAATTTCCCATTTCAGAAAAACATAATATCACTGGACTATAATTAGTGATGCATTCATGTTTTATGACTGTTAATATCATAAATGTTGCATCAGGTAAAGCTGGGGATAATTTCAACTACTATCCATCATAACACCATCTTTTATTAAGTTATATTTTCTATTAATAATATGAATCTGTCTGGCTTGGGACCTTTCTGTGTGGAGTTTGCATGTTCTCCCCATGTTAACATGGATTTTCTCCGGATGCTCCAGTTTTCTTGCACAGTCCAAAGACATACAGGTTAATTGTTGACTCTAAATTGCCCGTAGGTGTGAATGTGAATGGTTGTCTGTTATATGTCAGCCCTGTGATCAACTGGCGACCTGTCAAGGGTGCACCCCACTTTCGCCCAGTGTCAACCCGGATCGGCTCCAGCCCCCCTGCAACCCCGAACGGGATAAGCGGCTGCAGATGGATGGATGAATCTGACTCTACAAAGTAACCGATGTCACATAAATGCAGTGGAGTAAAAAGTAAAATACACAGCCATCCATCCATCCATCTATCGTCAACCACTTATCCCGTTAGGGGTCGCGGGGGGACTGGAGCCGATCCCAGCGGCATTGGGCGAAGGTGGGGTACACCCTGGACAGGTCACCAGTCCATCGCAGGGCACATAGAGACAGACAACCATTCACGCTCACATCCACACCTACGGGCAATTTAGAGTCATCAATTAACCTAAACAGCATGTCTTTGGACTCTGGGAGGAAGCCGGAGTACCCGGAGAAAACCGGATTCGAACTTGTGACCCTCTTGCTGTGAGGTGAGAGTGCTAACCAGTGCACCAATGTGGAGCCCAAAAAGTACAATATTGGCTTCCTAAATGTAGTGGAACAGACCTATTAGACAGTATATATAGTAAATACTCAAAGTACAAGTTGTACTTAAGTACAGTACTTGTGTACATGTATTTAATCACATTCCGCCACCGTATTTACTGTCATCTCATTTGAAACTGTAATATCGAATTGGATCATAGATTTCAGTCTGCAGAACTACACGTTTCTGCTGTCCCACATCAAATCATATTCAGCAAAAGAAATCTCTCACAAAACCAGAGTATCTCTTTGGGGACATTTTGGAAAGTGTGTGGGCTGGGATCCCTTTTGTAGTTTACTAAAAACCTTTTTTGTTTGTTCAGACTGCAGAACAGGAACTGGGTGGACCTTCCTCTACAGATAACAGTGGCTGTAGGTTCCATTAAGGCTTATATAGGACGGGGGGTAAAGTTATTGTACCATACTGTAGGTGGTCCAGGGAGGATGTTTCCTGAAGTCTTTTAACTGCTTTAAGAAGAGTCTTATCGCACTTATCTGGGTGGAGAACAGAGCTCTGAAGGGAGAAGAGATTCGTGTAGACAGTATGCCAATGAATAACAAGGAAGTTCGTTAACATTTGATAGCTAAAGTGACACCCATTGGCCATTAAACTGTTGATTTAAGGGATTTAATGTGAGAGTATGGATTATTCATAACAGTTAAATATCACAATGACTTAAAGACTACGTCTGATGTGTTTGGACATCTCTTGCACATCAAGGAATGATGTGCAGGCACACCAGAGTTAGCAGCACACTAATATATAATGTCAAAAACCTTACATGGGATATAATTAAATGCAGTTAATCACAACTTCTTTGACCATAAAACATCCAGTTTAAGCAAAAAGGAATGCTGTTAAATTAGCTCTGAAGCTTTGCCCTTTTTCACTTAACATTAACTGAGCTCAGGAGGAGCAACACACAATATAAGGTGCATACAGTGTTATTAAATCAGCTCTGTGCCTCCTGCACCCCGGAGCGTCCTCCCGTTGATGAGGTGTTGTCCACAGACAAGCAGTAACTTGAGTTCATGTGTTTCCACAGACAGAGTGAAGTCATGAGAGCCTGTGTATTAGCAGCTGGCTACTTCTGATAAGATAGCATGTCTGCACCCTTTTCTGTGTCAATGCTGTTATCAGACCAGTCAGCGATGCCTTAAGCCTGCCCCCATGTGGCACATCGAAATCTGATTTCATTGAGCCCAGCAGTGCTGACAGAAATGAAAAAAAATAAAATAAATAACAATCACTACAGTTTGTATGATTTGTCAAGGAATGAGTGAAGCAGCATCCATTACCATCTGTGGTTGTGTTACTGGTGACATTGCTTCCTTGTGAGTCTCCACCTAGCCTTAGACCAACAACAAACATGCACCGATAAGGAAAAGTGAAAGGTAGACATGCAGCTCTACTACAGGAGGGACTTGATTCAGCTTATTCCAATCCTGTAGCACAGCTTCAGACATCATATATCACATTTGGGTGGACCATATTTCTACATTTCCTTAAGATTATTGCATTCGTAAAGAGCTCATGTCATGTTAGAAATGTATGTTTCTTATGGAGTCATCATCCCTGAATAAGTGACCACTGGCTAACAAGTGACAAATGTTTAACAGAAAGAATAGTTTTGGTTTGTTGTTTTCATGTACGCTACTATTGGTCTTATTCTCATAACTTTTAAATTTGTGTAAAAAAACAGTCTGCATGTGCCAGCTTCAGTGTTCATTTGCATATGCTACAATAAAGATAAAATATGAGATTTGTGTCCTCTGCACACCTGGAAACAGATCATTTAAAGATGATCAGGTACTGGTTCGGGCATCAGCTCTGCATGGCCAATTAGTAGTCAGCCAGTCACTGCTGCAGCCGGCAGCATGGTGGTTTCTGTCTTTGGGGTGTAAGTTAAAAGGGCAGTGAAGGACTGCTTGATAAATGATCAAACTCTTATTAAAAATAGATTCACATTTTCTGGCCAAATATACCTCTCTAAGGATGTACTGTAGGCCGACTCGGCAAATGAAATATTATCACATACACACACTTTTTAATGTGGATGAAAATGTACTGCTGCTTTAACGTTGAGTGTTTTTATCAGATTGGCAATTGTCAGATTTATAAGAAACAAACTCAGAGGAGTGAAAGACATGAGACTAAAGAGCAAGTAGCTCAAGAGTTGGGCTGTGACCACCCCCTGCTGGATATTTATAGTTATCTACTGACCACTTGGGAGCATGCTGACCTTTTGTGGTTACTGAGAATTAGCTGCTGCAGCATATAGACTATGTGAAAAAATATATTGTATCTCTCAGATGTTAATGTATAGACAGTATAGCCTACTTATTGATGAGCTCTGCCTGCTCTAGTTGTTGTTCCACCACCAGTCTCCTTACCAAGAAGAAGTTGATTCAAGTGTGCTAATAGTAACTTTATGTATGTTTGCATCAGAGATGTACTTAACAAAAGTACACACAAGTATACTTGGCTCATACTGACAAATATACAGAAAAGTCATTCATGGCTAATACTGACAAGTATACAGATAAGTCTAAGTATACATGGCTTATACTGACAAGTATACAGAAAAGGCTAAGTATATTTGGCAGTATTCTTTCTGTTTACTTTTTATGTATGCATCAGAGATGTACTTAACAAAAGTACACACAAGTATACTTGGCTCATACTGACAAGTATACAGAAAAGTCGAAGTATACTTGGCATATATTAACAAATATACAGAAAAGTCTAAGTAGTCTTTGGTTATATTTACAAGTATATAGAAAAGTCTAAGTACACTTGGCCTATATTGGCAACTATACAGAAAAGTCTAAGTGGACTTGGCCTATCATGACAAGTATATATTTAAGTCTAAGTACACTTTGCTTATACTGACAAGTATACAGATAAGTCTAAGTATACTTGGCTATATGCCCACTTGCATATAGTCTTTTGATCAAGATATACTTAAGAAAAGTATAATGAAGTATTCTTGCCTCATAGGCCCACAGAAAGGATATAGATGGATTATAGAGTAGGCTATTAAACTGTGTGAGCTCACTGGCTGAGCAGGATTTTGAAAAGTAAGACTTATAACAAAAACGTTTGAATCAGTACACCTTCTTTTGCATTAGACATTTTCATTTTTAGCTTGATGTGCACCTGATTTTAATGACCTTACATATGTTTGTTGAACTGGACTGAACATAACCCTATTGAATACAATTTGAAACACACAAACCTTATATTTGTTCTAATATATTCATTCATTCATCGTCAACCGCTTATCCCGGGGGGGGGGTCTGGAGCCGATCCCAGCTGGCATTGGGCGAAGGCGGCCAGTCCGGTCAGGTCGCCAGTCCATCACAGGGCACATAGAGACAGACAACATATAGACAGACAACCATTCATGCTCACATCCACACCTACGGGCAATTTAAAGTCATCAATTAACCTAAATTGCATGTTTTTGGACTGTGGGAGGAAGCCGGAGTACCCGGAGAAAACCCATGCTTACACGGGGAGAACATACAAACTCCACACAGAAGAGTCCCAAGCCGGAATCGAACCTACAACCCTCTTGCTGTGAGGCAGACAGCGCTAACCACTACACCACCGTGCAGCCCGTTCTAATATATATTATATTATAATTATAGATATTATAATATTTGTTCTAATATTATATTATTTGTTCTAATGACAGTTGTAGATGCCATCAAATGATGATCCTGACGCACTGGCTGCATACATTGACGCCTGTCACGACATATGTCACTACACTGGGATTACCACAGTGGGAAATTTTAAACTTCTTAATATAGTAGCTTTACACAAACATTTATGCTGATGTGCAGTTTGTATTGCATGATGTACCAGTAGATATTGTAAATATAGTAGATATTGCGTTGTTAACACACTTTTACGTTGTTGCTTTTTTCGCTGTTGTTAGTTGAGGATATCCGATGGTGAAATGAACGAGAAGCTTGTGAACGCAACATTGACCATCATAATTACCGGTTGCAAGCCGCCATTAAATCAAACGAAGAAGAAGAACGACGTTACCGCCGTCATCCATGTTGACAAGTGGTTAAGCTAGCTAATCGTCGCTGTGGCTAATGGAAAAGATACTCCAAAGCTAGCAGCTTTACTGTTTTTATTTGCTTAAAAACGACTCATAACTTACATGATTTAAAATGGTTATGGAGGACGTCCAGTTCTTGAATATCCTCAAGGGAAAACGCATCAAGCTGACCCTCAAGTCTTCATCGTACCTCGGCGTCCTCCAGCGCATCAATCCCAACAAAACGCTGATTCTGGCGGACGGTAAGACAAAAAATGTCCACCTTGTGTTCTGTATAAGCTAGTTAGCATAACATTGTTGATGACTTACCTTAATAATTGGCTCAGTCTAAGGGTATTTGCTGTCTGTGAGTAAAATGCGTTTTACTATTCGTATCTAAAGTGACTTTATTTTGACTTTTGTGTTATTGTTTCAGTGGTTAGCGGCAGTAATGGCTGCAAGTTTCCGGGCTCCAAAATGTTCTTCGGGCATGAAATTCTTAATGGTGAGTCCTCACATGTTAAGTAATATCTGTAAAGAAACACTGGAGTGAATATTTTTAAAAATTATAAATATTTTAATGAAAAGTTTTGACATCTGACGTGACTTTTTTTTTTGCATATTTTAATTAACAGTGGAATTTACCAATGAAGCTAACACTGGCAGTGGGTAAGTGACAACAACCAATGTTTTTCTCTACTGTGACAGCACACTACTGGCCCTGACCTGGCCATTAAACTGTAACATGCAATGTGTTGCACAGAAATGTTCATGATCACAGACTTGAAGAGCATCTGAACGTGGAAAAGTTTCAGCCATACAGGAAGACAGTGACATTTGGTGGGTGATGTCCTGATAATAATTTAGTGTTTTTGTCTGAAGGTATGTTCATACTCAAAATTCAGCATTCTTCCAGGTTCAAATTCACATCTTCCAATGGAAATCATTATTATAATTCTCATCACTGAGAGGATCCTTTTTCACAGATGATGATGAAGAGGAAGAGGACCATATCAACTTTGTTGTCATTGATGAGTTTCATGAGAAGTTTGGGTCTGCTGTAAGTTGATTTTCAAGTTCTTTTCTTTTGCATAAATCACTTAAATGATATTTTTCAGTATCCAAATCTAGAGACATGCCTTCACCGACACCTGTTGTCTCAAAAAATCAGGATAATCTTTCCCATCTGTCAGGTGATGCACATCAAGAAGCAGCATGCGATAGGTGTGGGAGCCGATGGAGTCGAGGTGTTTAAGAATGGGAGACTGTGTTGGCTGCAGGTGAGACGTTCTGCAGTCCTTCGCTGCTCTCTTTTTCTTCAACACAAGAATGAGAAACAGAAGACAATAACTTAAACTGATTGTCAATTATCTAGATTGCCACTAAAAACAAAGTATACCTGTTTGACATCCTGCTACTTGGAGCTCGGGCCTTTAAGAATGGTCTATCCATGATCCTGGAAAATAAGCACATATTGAAGGTTAGCTTTGTAAACAGACTAAAAATACAGCTCAGTCAGAGTAATGATTATTACCGTAATGTGAGGTGTTTGTACATTTTGCACAGGTCATTCATGACTGCAGAGCCATTGCTGGTTGTCTGATTGCTCAGTTTGGAGTAGTGCTAACCAACGTCTTTGATACGCAGGTACAGTATGTGTGCGTATGTATGGTGATGTACTTTCTCTCCACTGTATTTAGTTGAGCTTACATATTTCCTGCTGTTCTTTCTACGTGTGTTTAGGTGGCAGATCTCATGTGCTTCTACTCCGAGACAGGAGGTCTCCTTCCTGACAGAGTCAGCACTCTGCAGGAGGTGGTGAGTCTTCATCTGAAGATGCCTTCCTCCCAACTTTTATCCCTTCAGGTGAAGTCACAGCTCACCAAGGTACAGTACACAGTCTAATCCAAGATGGATGCATTTACCATGTAACTGTATCTGAGTGTGCTGTCATCACTGGTTGTCCGTGTCTTTACAGGAAGAAAGGGAGATGTGGTTCAAGCGGCCCTGTCCCGTACCCCTGCTTAAAGTGATGGCCCTGTCAGTGATCCACCTTCAGCCTCTCAGGCTGGTGCTGCTGGATACACTCATGACAGACTACATGGCCCTGGTGGATTCATACCTCAACAGCAGGCTCTACGAACCTGATGAACTGGAGCATGTCAGCATGGTGGGTAATTCACAAATGAACACATTTTCTGGGCCTTAGACTGCAAAGTCTGTCTTTGGTGGATAAGTAAATCAGGCATAAAAAATGCATTTTTGCTAGCCATTTTTTTTTTCTTTTTCTTTTTTTTAATTTCCAGCCCAACATGTTTCATACAGTACACTCACAATTCACAGCAGACTAACTGATTTCTGTGCATGTGTGCAGATGTTTTTTTCCCTCACTGAGATTACTTTGATGGCTTTAAAGGTATAAAATTTAACAGTTATCGGTTAAATATATTATACCTTTTTTAAACTGCTTCAATTTGTGTACTGTAAAAAGCTCGCTGAATCTCATTTAAAAGACATGTTTACATATTTTCCAGTTTATCCTAAAGATATGGTTGGTAGTGCTGTACAGATACATTTTTGTTATATATTTTTAAAAGTCACATTATGTTCTGACAGCAATCAATGAATCAAATGCTCTGACAAAAAAATAATTTAAAAAAAAAAACTGGGCTCCTTGCCTGCATGCACTTACTCTGACCATGTACTCATTGCACATCACAGGAGTCTTCCACAAGCTGCTAACTTGACAGCTGTGAGTACTAATAACCATGTTCGTTGCATGTTTGCCTTCATAGAGATAATAGTAGGGATGAGTCACGATTTTCGATTATTCGGTGCGCCACACAGCACCCCGAGTTTCAGCAGGAAGATCAGCTGTTCGAGCAGTGGAACATATCGTCATTCAACCCTGACAGAAACATAAAATTCACCAAAACCGTCATGGTTTGTCTTTCCACCGGCCTTTTTCATTGTTCCAACAATGTGGATGAAATAAACTCTTAATCCTCAGCATCAGTTACTTGTCGGTTTTCGCCTGTGTCTATCCTCACAGTTCATGCAGCAATTTTCAAGTAATAATCAAATAAGTCCCAGTGATTTCAAATAGTATTTTTGCTTGGAATGGATATCCCTAGATAATAGTGGCTTTGGAGGGAGGCCTGAATGGACGGACTGTTGGTGTACCCAACCTGGTGACTTTCTCTCTAGATTTAGGGACCTTTGGAGGTAGTGCTGCCAGCTACTTTCACTGGAAAAGAGGTGGCCACACGGGGTTGGGTTTTCCATTTGAATCATTTTATATCTAGCGTGTTTCTCAGCCCATCGACCCAACCTTTAATACATTACCCACGTCAATATATATATTGAAACTGTTCACTGGTCACTCTAATTGTTCCTCCTGTCCGTACTGACCGTCAAGAGATCCTTTCCTGATATGACACCAGCATAATTGATGGAGGACAAAATCAGAAGTCAGATATCTTCCAAATGTCGTTTTTAAATACAAAACTGCATATTTTTGTGTCTTCTGTCAGTGTTTTCTTTCTGACCTTTGGTGTAAGGAAAATAAGGAATTTTGTATTAAAAAATGTAACTTTGATAGATTTTGTCCCTCCTCTCTTACATTGAGATTGTGTTAGGAAGGGATCTCTTCACAGCCAGAATGGACAAAAAGAACAATAGCAGCAACCAATGACAGGGTTTATCCTTAAAAGCACAGTCATTGATGTATAGTCTGCGTATTTGAATTCCCAGGAGAGTGTGTTGGAGTTGCCCAAAGAGGTCAGGCAGCTGGACCAAATGCGTCGCGAGCGGCAGGAGTGGGCTACCGAGCGCTACCCTGTCACAGAGGAAGGTCTGCTGGCTCGCTTCAACCCCCGAACTTCGTCTCCATCCCAGACCAAACCTGCAGCAGAGGAGCCCGTCCAGACACGGGCAGATTCCTTTGAACCTGCAACTGTGGATTCACCTTCACAAGTAGACCCGCTCCATCACGAGCCACCCACAAGCCCTCCAAGAGTCGACAGTGTTGTGACTGTGGATGTCCACGCCTTCTCCCCTGACCCAGCAGCTCAGGCTCCAGTCCCAGCCTCTGTATCAGACCTCAGGAAACGGACGTCTTCCAACAGTCCTCTGTCTCTAGGTGTAGGCAGAGGGCGCACAGAGGTACTGATGGACACAGCAGGTAGAGGAAAGCCCTTTAGGAAAGAGCAGTTATCCATGCCGACCTTACCTGCCATAGGAAGAGGTTTCCTCCTCCAGATGACACAAGATCAGATCCCCAAAGGGAGCTCCAACCATACCACTTGTCCAATAAGTGACACCCCAGCTGGGTCCCAGTGCAAATGACCCAACAGGCAGGAGAACATTTTTCATCAGCACCCAAGTCCGTCTCACCTTTGCTCATTCAGGTCTTTCTGACATTGAAGGAAGTGTTAGATGTATTCCAGATGGTTGCTGTTCCATTGTTTGTGATTTCCTAAAGTGACCAGTAGATGGCAGTAAATATTCTGTTTTGTGCAGAGTTTTGTTTTATACCAAGTGTTGGTGAAAAGAGAAAGCTTTGGTGTTTGAACATTGCATGCCAGTTTACTCAAATATGCAGTAATTATATTGTTTGTGACAAAACATTTGCTCATCCCTTCCTTTTTGTTTGTGCTTTCATAAATGTTTTGTCTTTAAATCCTTCTCAGTTTAGTTTGAACTGAGTGATAATTGACTCAGTTGACTTGTTCTTAACTGTAAGATTTAAAATTCTGTGTTGATGCAGCTGATGCAGACAATGACAAGAAGTAATAGCCTTGGCTGTAGTAACGTAAGCTACATCTAAAAATGGCTCCACATGCCCATTAAACCATAATGTGCTAAGCTCAGTGTGATTTATTGCTGGTACAGCTTGGCTTCTGTGTTCCAGTTAATTGATTGTGAAAATCAGTGACGGGCATTGATGGATCTGCTGTTAATTGAGCAAAAACATTGCTAGCTGACACTTCTTGAGAGACTTGGCACAGGATGAACAGTGATACTGACTTTGCAGCCTCAGTCGATGCTGCAGTTCAGATGTACATGATCACAGGTGGCCAACACCTGCCATGTTCTACAAAAGCAGATCTTATCCATCTAATTTGCTGCTTGAGGTGCAGACTTTGCAGAGAGGCACTGCGCAGCATTTTTTTATTTTTTTTTGCCTGGATCATCAGAGGGGGTAGTGCCTGGGATCAAAACGAGGCATGGACGCAACAGCAGGGCATTGCTGCTGCACAAATGGGCCCCTGTATTAATCACATCTTATTGCTGTGGTTATCTACATACAGAGGCTTGGGCCCTTCCCAGAGCTTTCTAATTGAAAGCATGAAACAGATAAAGTCGGATTTTAATTAACTGGGAGGCAGCCCGGCACAAATCCTTCTTGCATCTCTCATAGCAACCAGCTCCTCCTCAGCTTCTGCTACACACAAGCAGGATGGATCCTACCCATATGCCTCCTTTAACCCTTTGAAATGGTGTTGTTGCTCAATCTGTGTGGGTGGGTTCAGCAGGGAACAAAAGGTTTAACAAAGCTCATTCTCTTGATGTTATCTTTGAGCTGCTGCACTCAAAAGCTGAATACTTTCCCATCACTTTATATGTAGACTGAATTTGCTCTGTATGTGTTATTTGTTGGATTCATAGAGAATGGGAGCTTGGTTTATACAGTACAGTATACCTGCGTCACTCAGCAGTGAAGTTGGGGGGCGGGGGGGTCTCTGGGGCTGTGGAGGACAGGCTCCTGTCATTGACAACCAGATTGGGGGCTCTTATTTTAGAGGACCTTGCATTTCCTCTCCGTCACAATAATGCCTTATGTGCAGCACTTCCTGTTTCTCAGGCCTGGGAGGAAGGAACAGGGCGCTTGTCACACGGTAGTCACCGCTTCCTCCCTCACCCCCCCCCCCCGCTCCCAAACTTCAGACAGTGTTGTGTCCTTCAGAGAGGAAAGATGACTGCACCTCCAGCATCACAGCAGGATGCTGCTGAGCTATTTTTAGACTCTTAGTCTGAAAGGTAGCGTACAGACATAAACACAAACTTTAGGATGTCCAGCTGTGTTGATTTAGCATCCGAAAATGGTGGTTCAGTTTTTTACAAGGCCAATTATTGTTTTGACTGAGCGCCGGGAACCTGGAGGTCTGCTGTTTGCTGAAGGTGTAATGGAAATAGGTCACCCGTAAACAATAATTATCGCTTGCACAGAAAAGCACAGATATTTTGATTAATCACAGGTGGTATTTCTGTACCATTACAGGCAATAAAGTCACCCGGACACGTGCCAGACTGCATTATTTATCACCTAGTCTTGTGACACCCTTCTGACAGCACCCAAAACAAAGGTATTGTGTCTCCCCTACCCCACCGCCTTATTTACTTTCCACCATGTTACTGTCATACTGCAGCGGCTCCAGTTACCAACAACACCCAAGCAACAACATATTCAGAACAGGCCAGAGCTCCTAGGCAACCACCCTTCTCTTGATGAGTGTTAGGCTACAGATTTGTTCATAATTGATAGGCTTTTGTTAATTATTAAGAAGAACGGAGGGATAATTTACCAAAAAACACTCCCTTTTAAATGGCACCTTGTTAAGATTGTCATGCTGTAAGCACATCATTAAAATTCATCGTTGAGTTTGCGACTAAGCGCACATTCAGACCACGGTGCATTTCTCTGTTGATGCTGAACACACGTTCGGACCACTGGACTGTCAATAATCAGATTGTTTGTGAGCTTTTTAAATTTGTACTCATGATCGAGTCCTGCCACATGGACGTTTCTCAGCTAATTACTAGCCTCATTTCAGCGGATAGTTGCTTTAGCCATGGGTGGCAGACTTGGACAGAAGTGACCTTTTTGATTGGCTTGTTGGAAGAAGTGGATCCGTCACGTCTTACCTGAGTAGTGCGGCACAAAGGGACAGATTGATGGGAAGTATTCAGCCGCTCAGGACTGTGGCACAACAAATTAGACGTGTGTCAACAAAATAATCTCAATTTCATTATTCATGTAACCACATGTAATCCCTTTGTGTTCGTGAGCTGGGAGGAATATAATCAGATATCAGGTTCCACTGTGACACTGAACTATATCCCTGCAGCCAATCTTCCATCTGTTAGGAAAAACCTATTGTTGAATCCCGCTTAACCCCCCAACCCACCACCTCCTCTCCCTCTTTCGTTCTCTCACATTACAAAATGACCCTCTTTTACTCTCCCCTGCACATATTCAATGGGAGAATTAATATTTAACGTGAGAAAGGCTGACCTATCCAGATGGCCTCTCAAGTACAGCAAAAATGAGAACAAAACACAGCATCAATATTTCAGCCAGTCGTATACTAACGGTATGTATGTATCCCCCCCCCCCCCCCACCCACCCAGCCAGGAAACCCAACTCAGGAAGACCCCTCAGTATGCACACATTTATTCAAACACATGCATACACAGATGGAGGCACACAATATGCATCTTTATAAACTGCTGTGCCGTGTTTACTCAGGCAGCATGGAGCATCGGGACCTTGAGGGCCTCTCTGAAGGAACCAGCCATACTGTGACCTTCAGCTGGGACAGACGAGCTCAGATAGAGGAAGAGTGACAGGTGAGGGTGCAGATGAGAATGTGTTTGATGCAGAGAGGAATGTAAACAGCTGGTCTCAATGTGCATTCATACAGTAAGTACAGTAAAGAACGCTTCGTTAGCCACACTAGCAGCCTGACTCCGTAGATGGCAATGTTGGTCGGCCGACTGGCGTACTACTTTGTTCAAGACTGATACATTTCAACAACCATTCGATGGATTGCCATGACATTTTTTGCAGACATTACTGGTCCCCGTGGATGAATTATGACTTTTCATCTAGCGCCAGAGCTCGTTCTCAATCCCAGGGCAACAAATACCAATTCTTTGTCTGTGTTTGATAGCACCCTTCAGTGCCAGTATGAGATGCACCGGGCTTTCCATTAACTGCAATATAAACCCAGCCACGTCAATATTAAACACTCTGGGAAAGTGCTGAGGTGACGTAGTTTAAAGAGCAAAAGAGACACACGGGCTGGGCGGGAGAGGAGATGGATGGGTCCAACAAATATAGGGCTTTCATGCAGAAGACCGCTGTCGGTGTCACGTGTTATACGTTTCGCTTTCACTTTACAATCAGTTGTTCCTTCATGTTCTGTGTTCACAACATTAAGTCACATTTTCACTGTAAAAACATAGTAATTTTAAGCTCAACCATGTTGTTTTTTCCTAAACCTAAGTGGTTTGGTTGCTTAATTCTAAACAAGTGTTTTTGTTTAATTTACAACATTAAGCACGTGTTTACTGCAACTGAAAAGTGACGCCGAGGGGTCTGATAAAGACTCAGTATGTGACTGAGTTGGGATGAGAATGTGCTGAGCGCCATCATCAGGTCAGACTTTCAGTTTGTCCAATATGTAGTTTTTTAACCAGACACCAGACGTTCCCTTTAACCTCAGCTGTGCTTTGTGTTTGGTCCTAATTAGCAAATGTTAATATGCTAACGCTAAACTAAGATGCCTGAGCAACACATTCTCATCACAACTCGTCACATACTGACGCTTTGTCAGACCCCTCGGCTTAACCTTTAAGTCACAGTAAACACGTTTAATGCCAAGGCAACAAAACCACTTAGGTTTAGGAAAAAACATGGTCGGACATTATGAACATGGGGCACAAACAGTTAGATGATGTAAAGTGAAAGTGAAACTTAAGGCATGGAATGAGGACAGAATACATCCACCTCCCCTCTCGCCCACCCAGTGTCTCTTTTGCCCTTTAAACTGCGTCACCACACTCCCATCACACTTTCCCTGTGCGTCTACTGTTGCTGCAGATGGGTTTACATTGTAGGTAATGGAAAGCCCAGTGCGTCGCATACCGGCATTAAGGGTTTCTTGTGGGGCAGCACTGAACGCTGATGGCTGTGACAAATCCTCGCTATTTGACGCCCTGGGAATGAGAACGAGCTGGTCTGAGGGAAGGCAGGAAAAAAAGAGTTAACCCAGTATTTCAAACTTTTTATGACGATAGTCCATTCACTCTCCTGTTTTTTGAGTAATGTTTAAAATAAGACAAGGAGGGAGAGAGAAGTTTGGATGTTCCAGTGCTGAAGCCGTATGTGTTGCAGGTTCAGTCACCAGAATACTCTAATCCGTCCACTCTTTGAAAGAAAAACTTTGTCCTTTCAACCATGAGCTTAGCTCAGGGGTGAGAGGCCCAGGACACAGCAGGATCTAACCACAGAAAGTCTTCATCACATCAGAAAAGCAGCTGAACGCTTCTGAGCATTTTGGCCGTCACTTAACCAACCACAGAGTAACACAGTCCCCGGGGCTCAGTGCCTGCACGCTCATTCAGGGGAGAATGACAAAACGAGCGGGATGTTAATGATTTGTGCAACGAACATGGACGTGTGTCAATGACGAGCATAAAAATGAATGATGCAAGCCCCCCATGAAGCTTGTAATGTTCAGAAAATACACTAACTTTGGACACATAAAAAAAGTCCAAGTAGATATAATTAATCTTTTGAAACAGCATCAAGCAAAAAGTCTCCTCCAAATTTTTTGCATCAGTGGGTTTGAGAGATTTTCAGGCTTTGCTTGATTGAAAAAGGCCACTGTTGGTCAAAGGAAAAGGTGTTTATTCACCAGAAATTCGAGTAATTAGTTATTAGAATATTGGCAACCCTCTCAGCTACAAATGTCTTTGATTAAAAAAGATGGGAGATTAGCTTTTGGCGAGTTTGTCATAATTAAAGCCTGCATTGTGTAAGGTGTGCGTGTGTGTGTGCATGCAGAGATGAGGGGGTAGTTGTAGCCACGGGGAGGGCCTGGAAGAAGAAGGCATGGAGGGGGCTCCCCGTGGCTGGCTGAATTAGTGCCCGCTGGTTTGGCCTGGCAGCTGCTCTCTGAGCCTGGCATGCTGACAGCCTGGCACCGTGGCGCCGTGTTGTCAGGGCCAACCAGCAGACTGTTAGGGAGGCGGTAACGCCAGGCCCACCAAACACAAACTCTTTTACCATAGAAGGCTTTGTCTTCCAACCATACTTGCGTTACTTGTTATGGCAATATCATTGGATTAGTATGAGATTAAGTTGGGTAATTAAAAAAGGGCAAATTGCATTCATGTCACAAGGGAAAATGTAAATGTCATCCTAAGCCGGCGATGACATTTAGCCATAATGAAAAATGTGACCATTATGCTTTTTTAAAGCAGCGTTCCAAAACAGTCGGGTGTCACATTCACTGTGCCGTGATTGGCTGGAATAAAGACCGTGTCTGTGATTCATTTAAGTGAAATTCAATTTAATTTAAACTGCTTTGTCAAGAGTGCTCAACAAAAGCCCTGAATGGTGAATTAAATGGGATCCACGAAGCAATGCCATCTGTTTCAACATATACCTGTTACTGCAGTAATATAAAATCACCTTGTTAACAATATTTCATGTAATTACGGCGCCCGATATAATGGTGGAGGAAATGTTTTGATGCCTTGCACATCAGCGAAAATGTTTTAACTTAACTCTGTTTTAATCTAAGATGTAATTCTGGAGCTATTTGAATTAACAGCCATTTAGCCAGCTATTTCATCACCACTGTAGTGACATACTGAAAGTGTCATCATGTATCTGCTGTGAGCTGCTAAAGGTGTTTATTGAGTCATAGACCACCCTTGTGTAGACGGTGTCACCGGTGGGATTTGGGGGAGATCCTGGGCCTGCCAGGGCCGGCTGGGCCCTGTCTTGGCCCCGATGCAGCGGCTTCTGTCCAGGCATGGCACTGGGATATCTGTGGGGCCCAAGCACACCAGCTGCTATCTCCGTGTCACAGACAGCTGTATCTGAATATTCATACAAAGAAAGCGCAGATTAATGTGTGCCTGTTTGGCCCCACATGGCATGCCGTCGAACAGGCCAAAGTGTGAAAGTGCCCAACGAAGTCATAGGTGTAAAATGTCCACTGCAGCATGACTTGGAAAACTCCCACAATCCCTGAATGTAACCACTGGCTGAGAGGTGGGGAGGTGATGGAGGGAAGCAATGTGGAGTTGATCAGATCCATATAGCAACAAAACATTAAGCTGTTTAGCATCTATACTATTCAACAACTGATTTTAGTTGCAGTGGCATGTTGGCTCTCACACTGTTTCTATTTTGTCCATTTCATGTCTGGCTATGGGACGACCGGAGAGCAGCTGCCCATCTGTTTTTTTTTTTTGTTTTTTTTTTTAACCAGTGACTACTCCTGTGGCTGTAATGCCTCTGTAAACTTTGCCTTTGGTTGATGCCATTCATCTCACGCCAGTAGGTGATGAAAACTCACACATTCACATTCAATGCAATGGCCACCTTCCACGGCCTTGGCTTGATCAACCCTGGCCTTCTTTGAGATTTATTTGGAGGGAGCTGAAGTGGGTGTTTGGTCAAATAATCTGCTGGCTGACTGCAATAGAATCTGTGAATGTGTATTAGTGAGTGTTTTGAGCCTGGACTTCTATAAAAATGAGCAGATGGTCTTTACTTCCGTGCCTGAATAGGTGGAGTGAACCAGTGGGCACACAGAGGGAGATTTGTGGGTAAACTGTTTTACCTCCCCTCTCTTTGTGTTGTAATATTGAAGGCAAAATGGTTGCTAAATGCTGACGGACAATGGCTCGGCCCTAATGAGAGGAAAGTGTTTTGGTGCTGCTGGTATAATGAGGATGAAGTGGGACAGCTAATTATTGCAACCATCTGAAGCCAGATGAGCCTTTTATTTTATTTCCATCATAATACATTTAAACTATTGTTGTTGTCCAGTAATTTCTAATTCACTAAAACGGTGCATTCAAATAATGTACATGTACTGTGTGGGCAGATGTGCTTGTTGGGCAAACTGAAACAGAAGGGCTATCTTATCACTACAGTGAGCGGCCGTCTACTGTATGTCAATCCATCACAGGATTATAAAACCGTAAGGTGACCGGGTATATGGCTTATTTGCTCAGGCAGGTGTGCTACAGCCCTTATCTGCCATCCGGCCCCTCGCTGACCCTGAGAACCAGTTAGCCTGACACAACACCAGTAACACAAGCTGTAAAACCCTCAACATCTCATTCTTACTGGTGAGGATCTTGATGGCATGTTTGTCTGGTGGATGTCTTGGTAATATATGGAGGAAATGGTGTGTGGGTGTTCCTTTCCCATTCTACACAGTGTCCTTCGATCTGTTTTTGTCTTTTTTTAGGGGGGTACAGGGAGTTTTTGGGGGGAGATAGCAGGTCAACAGTAGATGTCACATAGAAGTGGTGTGCATCACGTGAAAGCTGGGAACCTGAAGATTAATTTGAGATGCAGCTCAGCACTGTGTGTCAAGTTGTTCTAGTCATAAATCCAAAATAAACAATAATTCGTTGATTTAAAGTGTGAAAGTGTCTAAGAGCTCATAAATTATGATTGAAGAAAATGATGTCCATTCCCATGCTATATTATGTCTAATAAGGTGCTGCAGCAATTTTAGGTTGACATCATTTGTTCCACACAAATTGATCAAAATGATCAATAATCCCTCCAAAATACCACATTAAGACACCAGGATCTTAATGAACACCATAGAAAAAAAAAAACATGCTATGATTTGGTATCAAAAATATTTGACATTTGGAGATTTGATGAACATAATTTGGCCCATTTGATCCTGTTTAGGGACTCCAGTATGCAGAAATATTCAAATATAAATATATTTAGAATAGAATAGAAAGTAAGACATTTATACACATATACACTGCATGGTTGTTGCCAGTGATCATAAAGTGAGCATGTCTGTAAAGGGGGTACCCATCAAATCCATTTCCATCCACATATCTTGAGGTCAGAGGTCAAGAGACCCCAGTGATATGACCATGCTAGTTTTTCCTCCAAAATTTAGGCAAACTTTGGAGTGTTATGTAGCCTCCTTGCAACAAGCTAACCTGACATGGCTGGTACCACTGGATTTCTTTTCTAGTTTCGTATGATACCTGCAGCTTCACTCTAGCTCTAAAACTGAACCTACAGTCTCTGAAAGACAGTAAAGTCTGTTGAGATCTTGTTAGTACACTCAATTAACAACCATCATTTCAAATAAACCACCATTTCAAAAATGTTTTTGTTTTCAGTCAGTGATGCATTACAGCATCACCATCATTTCTGTAACTGCTCTGTAACAATCTCTGATAACGAGCTGGATTTTCCCTTCAGGTCCTGATTGACTATTGGTTGATTACAGAGTGGGCTGTATCCTAGAATAAGCAGTATACACTCTCCTCATCAACAACAAGCTCGCAGTGATTGTCGTACCAATGCCCAGGAAGAATCAGACTGGATTTTGGTGATTGCCCTTGCAGAGTGGGTGCAAGTGTAGTGTCTCAGGAGACAGGGACTTTGAATGCCAGCAAAGCAAAAATAACATAAGACAGCATGTAGACAGATAGCAGCAGCCTGAATATGGTTTCTCTCATGACTGCTGTCTGTGCTTTGGAAATCAAATGTCTCTAATACTTTTTTACAGCCCTTCGAATAACACCTTTTTAACTCTGAGCTTATACAGCAAGATAAAAAGAAACAAGTTTTGGGGAAATATCCTTCTTCTCATTCTTGCAGAGTTAGATTTTAAGATTTAGTTTTATCTAGTGTGACAACCTCCAGGTCTGAGAAGTGAAGCCAATGCTGAAGTGGACTTAAACTTGCATTCTTTATAATAGCCAGCAGGGGGTGACTCCTCTGGTAGAAGTTTATGAGAAAATGAGCCTACTTCTCACTTGATTTATTACCTCAATAAACATTGTAATCATGAGTTTATGGTCTCAATCGCTAGTTTCAAGTCTTCTTCCGTACAACATGGTGTTCATTTAGTTAATTATGGTCCCATTTAGAGTCAAATAGACCATAAAGCAGGGTATGCTTTAGGGTGTTGCTACCTTGTGATTAACAGGTCGCTACATGGTGTTGTCCGTTCTGTGTTTTTGTCTTAGAAATTTAACCCTTTCACGTGTGTTTTCAGTTCATGAAAGTTATTTGTAACATTTTGGTCATCTAAAAATGTCTCTCGTTTGGTTGCTCCACCCTGGTTGCAAATTGGCGACAGCCAAAAGTCAAGATGACGCCCAACTCGAGGCTTCAGAACTGCAGTCCTCAAACCAATGGGTGACCTCGCGGTGACTACGTCCGTTTCTTACATACAGCCTGGTATTTGACTAACAAGTAATGATGAACCTGCAAAAGCCGGCACCTCTCCATTGAAATATATGTTGTCTTTGATGAAGGGGACATTTAGCAAGATGGTGAAACTTTTTTTTTAAATGGCATTATATAACTAACTGACCTCCTCCATGTGAAATTCGGGCTTTCTAGACTAACAGAGGTCAGTTTTTTCTTTCTCTTGAACGTAGGAAAAAAACCTTTATATTGTGTAAATAAAGATAAGAGCTGCACGCTGTTTCATCTTTTGAAATTCATGGTTGCAGAGTGTGGGTGTAACAGAGCTCACAGAGCCCTAAAAGGAGACATTTTTGCAGAGACTTACAGTTTCCCATCAAGCCTGTGCCGTTTGCTCTCTCGGTGGCAGCAGGGCCAGAGCACTTTCCCGTCATTACGAGGAACCCAGAGGAAAAAAGTGAGGCAAAATGGTTTCCAGGTTTTACTTTAATCCGAATAGGGAGGGGTGAGAGGAGGTTGTGGCGCTCAGACACAGGTAGCTCCGTCAACTATGAGGAGACGCGAGGCTGTGGGAAACCAGGACACAGTAGTTGTGGGTCACTGTGACATGACACATTACATAAAAAAGCTCTGCCCTGCCTCGTCCCAAACAGACACACATAAACACACATGCCCAAGCACACATTTACTGTATTTGGGACTAAGCGAACATATTTCACCACTAAGATTATCAGTCAGTCTTTCATGCATCATTCTCAGGCTGTCAACCAGCGGCAGCCATTAGAACAATGAGCATTGTGATGTCTGACAGCGGCAAACCCCTGCAATTCTATGAGTTACACCGGGGGATGACACCCATATGGGGGGAAATGGGTGTAGATTAGGAAGGGAAATGACACAATGTCCAAATTGCATTGTGCAAAACGACAGCAGGGGTCCTGAGTTCTCAGTAAGTTTCATGTCAGCGGATTTCAATGGTGAAATGACATCATTAAATTTGTTGTTTCCTTTTCTCTAGTCTTACGTCAACTCTTCTAAAAAGCATGTATTTAACACTCAAACTTAAATTCAGCATACTCAGCAGGCATAAAGTGAGTCCTCCAACAGGATTCCTACATTGTCCTCTGCCTTATTGTTTGAGGAGGAGCCACTTTGTCTACAGAGAGTCCCATTCTCCTTTGTGCCCTGATAGGTTTAGCAGCAGCAGCATATAGTAAGGAGTCACCCTCTCCCATAGGACAACAGGAACCGGCTTGAATGTGGCCCCGATGCTTATCTGTTTCTCTCATGACCGCTGTCTGTGCTTTGGAAGTCAAATGCCGCTAATGCTTTCTTACAGTCCTTCGAATTAGACTGTACAGAGCCTATACAGCAAGAAACAACGCTTTGGGGAATTATGCTTCTTGGCTTCCTTGCAGAGTTAGATTGGAAGATGTTGTTATACCCAGTGAGCTACCTCTGGGTCTGAAAAGTGAAGCCAATGCTGAAGTGCCTTAATTTTTTTATTCAGGCCCCTCCATGCAAAAAGATGTCATATTGTACAGAAGTCTATGAGAAAATGAGTCTTCTTCTCACTCGAGTAAATATTGTAAACATGAGTTTATGGTCTCAACTGCTAGTTTTAAGTCTTCTTCAGCACACCATGATGTTCAGTTAGTAAATTATGGTCCCATTAAGAGTCAGATAGACCATAAAGCAGGGGATGCCTCAGGGTGTGGCTACCTTGTTATTGACAGGTCTCTATCACAGCATTGTCTGGTTTGAGTATTGTCAGTTTGTTGTCATGGAGCTATAACTCTTTCACAGTGTGTTTTCAGTTCATGAAAGTTCATTTTAATATTTTGGTCGCATTAAAATGTTATTCGGTGTTCGGTTGTACTTAGCACCACCCTCTTGTGTCACTTCTGGTTGCAAAAATACAGGTTGTGTCTAGAAGGTAACGTGCAAATTGCAAAATCTGATCTGAAATCTGCAAACACTCTCCCGAGACTTTTGAGGTCAGTGCCTAAACTTAGCTACCCAGGGGATTACCTTCTACACACAACCAAAAAAAACAAAATGCGACGAGCAAAAACCAAGATGTCAGCTGCCAAAATGCCAAACTCCTGGCTTCAAAAACCGTAGACCACAAACCAATGGCTGACATCACGGGGACTACATCCACTTCTTATATATGGCCTATGGTTATACCACTCATGTCTTTATGGTAAAACTGAATCTACTGCCAGGGGACAGTTAGCGTAGCTTAGCATAAAGGCTAAACAGCTAGCCTGGCTTTTTCTAAAGCTAGCAAAATCTGCCTACATCACCTCTCAAGCTCACTGACTCACTTTATATCTTGCTCTTTTAATCCACGCAAAGCTGCTGGCTGATGTTAGCCTCATATTTACCGTACAGACATGATTGATATCATTTAACGCTTTGCAAGTAAGTGTTTTTCTCAAATTGCTGAAGCATTTTTTTAAAGGCATTTTTACATTTTTGCATCGGCCACTGTAGTTGTCCCACACGGGAGATGTTTCAGTTCTGCAACCTCACTGCTAGATGCTGCCAGATCCTACACACTGCACCTTTAACCTGTGAACAACCACAAACTCTTCTTCAACAAAATCTTTTGTTGATATCATTCTTGAATCATGTTCTCTGTCTAGATTTTGCACCTGCCGTGCTTCTTGTTATCTGTCCAGATCACACTCTGAGCCAAACCAGCAGTCAAGCAGCTGTTTTTTGGGGGTTTCCAGTTGTTATCCAACATCACACAAAACATCACCGGCTTTAATGTTGTCATTCTGTCATCTTCCCCTGCAGGACACTGGGTGCCATGGTAACGTTTAAGGAGATTGATGACGGGACAAAATAGGCCTGGCTGGAAGGAGCAGAGAGGGACCATCGCCTGCCATCGAGACATTCCAGCTTTAATAGTAAGTTAAGTTTATTTCTAAGAGTGTAGCCAGCAGTCTAGACTGAGTCATAACTCAGCAGATTGAGATATAAAATTAAGGATATTGTCCTTAGTTTTGTCTGGACTATATCCGTATAATATGGAGAAGAAATATGGGGGAAATTTCCACACCTTTATGGCATTTTCTGCTTTTACTTGACACTAGAGAGTGACAGGCATCATGGGAGTGAGACCCATTATGGTTAAATGATGTGTTCTGGACTGCTAGCCAAGCTTTTATCAAAATGAGGGTACAAACATAATACTGCCAAGAAACATAACAAAGCAAAGTAGATTAAAAAAGACTGGATCCAAAATACAGCATGTCAGGTGATGAGCTTTGGTTTGTAGGGATTTTCAAGTCGTTTTTGCTTATAAGGAAATCAAGAGATGCAGAGCTAAACAAATGCACACTCATTCCAAATGAGGCATGCAGTATTTGTTCCTGTACAAAACACTCCTGTGATACATTGTGACATAATTTAAGCAAACATGCTTAGCTTTGCATAAACAATCGAAGCTGAGAACAATCCACTCTCTTATAAGGGAGGAACTTCCTACACTTGCAGGAATACTGTTATTTTGCAGTGAGGGGAAGTTGTTTTCGTATGGAATCACGATCATTTTTCACGCTCCTGATGTCTGCCAGGGTCCCCCGATACCTCGCCTTGCTACGTTTCCTTATCAAAGCAATTTTGTAAAACGGTTACTACTTTGGCTTTATATCAAAACCCGTGTGAGGGTCGGTGCATATCGGGGGCTGATCTCAAAGTTGTGTGCTCAACTTTCGTTGGTTCCCAGCATAGTTCAGCCTGGCATGAGGTAGCAGGGAGTGAACCCAGCTGCAAGCAGGGCCTCATATGTGACCTGCCCCTGCTGTCCAGGGGGGAATGACTGCAGGCATAGTTTGGGGGTGGGGGTGGTTCCCACATCACAGTTAAGGGCATGGTGAAGTTGTGGACCTACTTTACAGCATGTTTTTATTTTGTACTCCTCTGACAAGCCTCTTGAGTCTTCAGAGACCTTTAATTCCTGGTCCCACTCTGCTCACTGTCAATCTCTGCCTCCCTGAGGGTCGTTCCCATCCATGGGAACATTGGTTGTGACAGTGTGGATTCCTGGAGGGGACGGTACAGGGTAGATCCTGACAAAATCATAGCGAGGCCAGAAAGGCATAGTTGTGGAGTTCAAAACTTCTCTGCTGCAGCCAAACTGATGCGGTTTGAGGTTACCGGGGGGGCATTTTGTAGAAGGATTCAACACTCGGCCAGCCCTGTATGGACAGGCCACGTGCTCCTTCCTGGAGGGAGTAGAAGGATGTGTCAACTCTCCCTAGAATAGGTCGCTGCTGCGGGACCTTGATGATATAGGTGAGAGCTTGAGGGCTGATTAAGAGCCAGGATGTGCGTGAGACATCCTCTGATGTTCAGGAATTCCCTCATTAAAGCGGGTCATGTTGATGCTCATAGGAATCAGCCTGCGGAATAAACAGGGGTGGTTCCTCCAGTGATTTCAAATAAACACACTTTTCATTTAGTCATCATGGAAGTGTTTGTCACAAATGTACCATTTCCTTTTTAGTAGTTCCTTTTGCATTACGGGCAAATTTGCTTTAAGTGAATGTAGAATTTAGTCCATATACTGAAGTCTATACATACATAGAACAACATCTCACTGTACATCAGCTCGTCACATGAAGTGATAAATATGGAAATGCCATGGAAGTGACTTAGCGTCAAGCATTCTGAGTAAAGCGTAAAATTAGAAAATTTCTTCCAGTTAGCTGATAGTTCCACGTTCTGGATAATATGTATTTTAATAGCCTGAATTGCAGCAATTACGGAGACCATTAACATATCTGTTCAGTGTTCGGTTCAGTGCTGGGGGCAAGCCAGGGCCCTGATTTTGTTGTTGTTTTTTTACCCTTTCCTGGTTCCCCCCCTCCTTCTCATGTCTGACAAATCGTTTCCAGCTAATTTACGATGGTCAAACTGCGGTAGAACAATACCCCGTGGACATAACACGCCGCAAGCTCTACCACATGTCCCAGAGAGGAGCGAGGTGCTCACAGGAAACACTTGCTGAGATAACAAGATAGTAAGGAAAGCAGGGCCACTGAGAGGCCACGCAGAGAGGAGGAGGGCGGACTGACTATGGAGGAATATGGCCATCGAGAGGGTCTCGCTTTAGACGGACCACTAAAACTGAGCATGTATCAGGTTACAAGTCATAACTGACTGATGAAGCTAAAGCCTTGCCAGGATAAATAGACCACCAACACGATGTGGCAGCGAGGCTACGACCCCTGCTGCCATACAGATGCATGTATACACACTCTGTCTCTCACGCACACACACACACTGCTCAGACGTGCCTCCCGGTGAGAATAAACATTTGATCAAACAGTTTAGAAGCGCATCTGCAGAAGTTGATTACATGTATTTAGCCTAGATAATCATTTTTGGATCTCATGTGCACTATAATTACAGACAGCACCTGTACTCAGCCCATCTGCAGTCATTACCACAAATGCCAAGCAGCAATTTAACCGTAATTATATCAACAGGGGGGGGAAAGGAAACATTCAGCAGCACCACTACAACTCAATAACTTCACTATTAAAAGTGCTGCTGCGTTGAGAGGAAAAAGCACAATCTCAACAGGATTCCTGGAATAATGAGCCACCAGAAACTGGTGCATGAAAACATTTAAAAACACTGACCTCCCAGGCAGATCAGTGTTTAAATCTTGCCAGCTGGGTTAGGGTTGAGCAATACAGGTGACACGGAGGACAACGGGATCAAGGTTATCAGTCAGGCTAATTGATGAGCCTACTTGTTTTCACTGAGCCTAAGTATAGGCACGAGGAGGAAAAGGAAGGCGGTCTTCAAGGCTGTTATGTTTGTGTTGTGAGGACAGAGGTGAGAGGTCGAGCAGAGCTGTGAGTTTTTAGCTAATTAAACCGATGCCTCTGTTTGTCAGCGAGCTGCAATAGTATAGTTTCTCCTCTAAACTGTCAATCTGGTGGGAAAGAAGAAACAGGGAAGTGGCAAGCCTCTTAAGATCAATGAGTGTGGTGGAAAAAGGAGTGGCCCAGGGCAGCCAATAGTGGCCGCAGGGAGCTGCGTTGAGATAACGTAAACAAGGAAACCACCTGATGTGAGCAGGGTCAGATAAATGCTCAGCCCTCCACACAGGCAGGTGCTTCCTGAGTCCTGCTCTCTCAATCAGTCCAGCCTCGCTTGCTTTCCTCATTCTTTTTTTTTTTCTCAATCTGCCGCAAATGTTTTTTCTAATTCATAACATGATAGCGAGGTTTGAGATCAACCCACAATCACTGCCTGTTGTCTTGACGCTGGAGCCAAGAGCAAACATGCAGGGACAGTAAAACGCTTTGAATTTCACTGAAGTGATGACGATCATACAGGCAGTAAAGATAAGAGCAGCTTGGATAGCATACAGTGCATGAGGGTGAGCGTGTTTTGCAGGGGTCTGTGTCCGAAGATAAAGGACATTTACCTTTGAAAGGGGCAGTCAGGTGAAAACTGGAGATTGCAGAGACAATCTGCAGCTACAGATACACAACCTGCACCAACTGAGTCTCTTCAGGCTCACTGCTCTTTTTTCCCCTTCTCTTTCTTTCTTTTTCACTTTGCTGGTTGGTCTGGGATTGTTTTGTGCTGTCCAATGAGGAAGGAAGTCGGTGTGAGAAAGTGCCTGTTTTTTTGGGACCAACAGGAATTGGCCTCATCACAAGCGGTTCCTTTTTTTGCCGCTGGAACAATGCACTGGCGTCACACCCCTCGACTGGACCTCGGCATTTCACATGGAAAAATGTTCCCAGAATTCCGCTCCCAGGCTCGGGGTAAGGCCGAGGATGGGGCGAGGGTGAGAGGGCGGGAGGTGGAGGGCGGAGGGTGATGGCCGTTAGCGGAGCGAGGTGACACACAAGTGACCAGTGGATACTTGTCTCCAACACGAGCAGGGAAAATAAAGTTATTTATTTTTATTATTATTATTATCATTATTATTACGGCATGTCAACAAAAACAAAAAAATCATCGCACAATAAACTCTTCATGGTCCATGCATTATTACATTTTAGCTTTAGCTTTTCAATGCAACCCTTCAAAATAAAATCCTGATTGCAAACATTTTCCTCCATTTTCTCTATAAATGACACCATGCTTCAGCAATCTTTACCATGTAGCGTCAAGATATGGTGTGACCACACAGATGAGTAGTACTCACTATAGTAGTGCTCACAAGACTGAGTACTTGTTAGCCTCTAGAGCTAGCACGTGGATAATATTATGTGTTATGAGTTAATGTTATTTTGTCAAGACTTGCTGCTGCAGATTAGTTGATAGACAACCTTTGGAGACAGCAAGTGTTGATAATTGCATATTTATTGAAAGGTGCACTATATAATATCCAGAGCATTAATGTAGCAACAAACACATATTTGCTATGTAAAGATATAAAGGAGTAATGTCTACGTGAGCAGAGAATAAAGTTGCTCTCCCTCAGTGTGTGTTGTAATCTACGCTGCTCTGTGCTTTGTTGACTTAGCCGGGCCGGCCGCACGTCTGTTTTAGCGCATGTTCGTGCATCTGAGCGTGCACCACTGGCTCTGTCGCTCTGCACTGCTCTAATACGGCGGTTACAACTAATAATGCCGTTCCAGACACTGTCAACACTGTTAGCTCTGTCAGCACTGTTGCTGTTGTTTTAACTGTTAGCACTCAGCCGTCGCCATGTTGAGAGCTGTGCAGAGGCAATAGGAATGCTCCCAATCCCGCATTTATAACTATATATATAGTAAATATAAATAAGTAAATAAAATAAATAGTTTTATTGTCTCCAGAGTAACATCAGCCTGGAAGCCACTGCTGTGATACATTTTCATTTCCTGTACTGCAGAACACTACTTTGACCTAAAGGTATTGGGAGCTTCCATGTATAGGCTTTATAAACACACACCATTTTATGTAATATGGTTGGCTTCACAATATTGGATGGTGCTGACTTTTTTTTTTTTTGCTCTTGGTCATACAGTGCAGGGCTGCAAGATAAACAACATAACCCCTGTTAAAATGTGCTGGGTCTGCAGTTATACCATCAGCGTCATTCATCACCCTAATAAATCATCACAGAGTGTATGAGAACGCAAACTCTGAACAGAAAGATTAATATGCACGTTACAGCTGACTATTCATCTAAATCCATTAGAAGTGCTCCAGCTTTGAAAGAAAACATCAGGAATCCACATGCGTGCATCTAGGAGCGGCATAACGGGCATCGCTATGTCACCACGCCATCGGGCGGTGATGAAGAATCACTCCTCTTACACATTCATTTTCCACACTTTTTTTTTTTCCCTCATAAGGAAGAAATCGCTTTAAAATGCGAGCATTATGCAGTGGGGTGCATTTTTTGAAATGAGGGAATATTAAAAGCATGACATCCCAGTATATGAGTATGATCTGGAGAGCACAGGGTTCTTGAGAGATGTCAGATATTGGACAGAGACATGAAAATTGCCTATGAGAGCCAAGCCAGAGGGGTAACAACTGGGACAACGTGGGACTCACAGGGTCAAGCTGGAACAACACTCTGCTGCCATTAGGCCTGGCAGCCAGGGAGCTCCTCCTGGGCGACTTCAGAAATTAGGCCCAAAGCATCACCGCTGCAGTCCGCTAGTTGGACTCTGTGAGAACATATTCATCACTGTAAACATGGCAGCTTTTGACACAATCTCATCAGTGAAGATCCAACCTCAATGAGCCTTTACTAGACAAACAGGCTGCACCCGGACTCCTCGCCACCAGGCTCCCACTGAGAGGATTAATCAAACCACATCCAGTCAGCCCCTGTTGTCTCAGCGCTAGGCTGGGTAAGCATGGACATTGGCCTAAGTGATGTCAAACATGGCACAAAGCCCACTCGCTTGCTCACTGGAACACAAACGTGCAGTGGAAACGTATACATCTTCCATCTGTGCAGTACACGGCTGTTAATATCACGACTTGGATAACAATCGCTCTACACAAAAAGGATCTGCATCTGCTGTTTGTCCTGCAGAGTGAAGATGGGTTTGTGTGTATGTACACAGTGAGCAGTTATGAGGTCGGCTACAGTTCAGCTAGCTAAATGGGATCCAAACAAAAGGTCACATTTCACTCTGATGTCTCTCGGGTAGGGCAAAGAAAAAGCCTCACACGGGCGCAAAGAATGAGACTTTCGTGAGAGTCCTCTCACCTTCAGAGAGTCACATCCTTGTGCATTACTCTAAAGCATAACACTCCCACGCACAACGCCAGCAGAGCCCAAGAATCTCTCTTCGTTCGGAAACTGCTCAAATGGGAAAAGGACAAATAGGAATTTCAAATCGTCAAAGGAAAAAACAACAGGAGCCTCCAAAAATACCTCTGGATCCGTCTATATAAATAAACAATAATATAGTGTAGTGTACAGTAGAGGTCATGTGACCCCGGTCAGGAAGTTGAGGCAGATAAGGGATCATTAAGTCTCTGGATAATTAAACCACAATCACAGGCTCTTATCACACCAAATCACAGCATCTAACAGCGTGGCATGCAAAGGTGAAATTACTAGATGCTTATCACGCTGATGGTGTTCAGTGATTGTGTTGAATTCCCCCTATGGTGACATTGAGGCTTGCAACTCTGAAGATTAATATTGGCTATTACTTTGATGAAAATGTCCCCTGATTCACAAAGCCAAGACAATTAATAGAAGCTATTTCAAAATCTGCCTGTGGCACATCTGTGCTGCCAAAAGCACCCAAGGATGCGGAGACCCCGCCGTGCAGCACATAAAGGGAATGCACCTGCTCACACCTCACGCTAACAGGTAGATCAGTGTGTGAATTGCGGGTTTAGCGAGGCCTGAGGGTTCGTATAGTCTCAGGCTGGTCTTCCTGATGCGGTTTTAACAGCCCTCTTCACACCAGCACGCTCTTCCCTTCTCCTCCATTTATCTCTTTCCTTTTCCTGCTGTGAGGTTTTGTCTTGTGTGAGGCAACGATGCTTTGACTCTGGCGAGGGAGGATTTCCTCAAGGCTGCAGTAGCTTCTTCGACACACACACACACACACACACACACACACACACACACACACACACACAATTAGCCTGGTAATCACTCAAGAGCTTGTTCGGACACAAAAACATGTTTTGTGCCTGTGTCCTTCACGTATTTGTTTTCTAAGTGCAACACAAACAGCAACAGGGGGGGCAGTGACAGAAAAACACTGTAAAATGGAAATGCAATGCTAAAATGTAGCAGGAGATGACATCATTCAGTTAGAGTGACAGATGTGGTAATGCCTACGGCCCCTGCTGACGCTCCATGTGTCAAAGGTGGAGCTGGTCTGTTAGGATCAATATCAAGTATTGAAGGGGTGGTCGGGGTATTACAGCCCCTGCGTGGTGGGACGGGACTATGTGTTGCTCTCTCTTGGCACACTGGCACACAGACGGCTGTTACACCCATGGACTCCGATCACCCTGACCTGATTTACGCACGTCGACCTAAGCAGAAGCCTTTTAAAACTGTGTGTTGTTTAGCCATAAACTAAAGCTGCATGCAGGCATAAATTAAGTCATGATGATACCGTCTGCCAGACGTCTCCTCAGTCACTCTCCTCGTGTCTAGTGACACCTACGTGGATCATGACTTGGTGTTAGTGACAAAAGTGTTGTTGGTTGCATTGTGAGGGTAGAGGAGTGCTGACATGGCTGACTTGTCAACAGTGTAGCAAGAGGGTGGCTGGAAAGTTCCACAGACAGATCAGGACTCTTATTAGACAGACAACCATAATGTCAGGGTGTCTAATGTCAGCTGGAGGTTTGAAGTTTTAAAGGAACAGTGTGTCACATTTTGGGGAAGCTATTAGCAGAAATGGAATATAGAATTCATAACAGTTTTAATAAGTGTATAATCACCTGAAACTAAAAATCGCTGTATTTTTGTTCGCCTTGAATGAGCCTTTATATCTGCACACTGGCTCTAGAGGCAGTCTTTAACGTTTTTACATTACCTGAAGGCCACCATAGTTCTCGGCACGCTTGTGAAGTAGCTCCTGTATTAGTGTTATTAGTGTATGGATGGCCTCTGTGTGAGGTGAAGGGCGTTACCGTGGTTTTTGCGCTCAGTGAGCAGGGGTACTTGGTTGGTTGCATTCTGCAACCACACCACTAAATGCTGCCAAATCCTACACACTGTCCCTTTAAACTGAGTGCAAGCAGGCATCCATAACACTTTTTACACAATGTAATTTATGATGCCAATCAGACATGATGTTGATGTCCAAAATGGACACACTTGAAAATATTAATTTAACTTTATGCTTCATTTTGTCCAGATATATTGTCATATGTCAAAGCCATTTACTGCAGCGACAGCAGACAGACATGTTTTATCCTTTGCAACATTAAATTCAACATTAATAATCCCAATATGTTATTTCTATGACCTTGGAAAGTTCAGTAAATATTTGTGACCTTGAGCTCCTCTCTCTCAAAGCCAGAAACCAGAGAAGTGAGTCTCAAACTTGTGATATTGTAGGGTATAAAATCTGGAGTTGCTCCAGAGACAATGAATGGGAGGCTGATTTTATGGACCCACAGAATGATTGTTTTCTTCTTTATACCCAAAGGAGCTTTATTCTGTTGTAGTGTTCAGTTGTGAAACAGAAAATGATCTCATATACTCAGAACGTTCCCCAGTTCATTGTCTAAGGAACAGCTCCACACTTTATATAGTATGACAACACAAGTTTGAGTTTCAACACACAGAGTTGTTGTTTACTAATATTTTTGGACTGTCATAGACCATAGGAATAATGAAAGTAGGCGTAGTTCCCCTTTAATCTTTGGCTTGAGCCCATCGTGTTTTTCTGGAAATTCTCTGAACTCCCCCATTCATATTTCAATAATTTTGGCTGAAACAAGTTTCCCCCAATATCCGGTGTAGAGACAGTATTTGTGTATCTGACGGCAGTATTAGGTTAACGCCGGGCAGCACGGTGCTGTGAGAGAAGGAAACCACCCCTCGCCTTTCTAATTGCAGCAGCAGCAGGTGATTTCTCCTCTGAGGGCGACATGCTCAGATGCCTCGGATCCATTGGCAGTGCACATCAAAAGCCCCATTGATTGGCTGGACAGATTGGGGCGTAGAGATCAAATGCTGCTGCAAAGAAGTGTTAAACTGCTCTGCATTAAACAGGGCAGATTTCTGGACTAAAAGGGTGCCATCTGTTAGCACTGTAGCTAATTTCCCATTGCACTCGCCCAGATTGTTGATACTAACAGTGGCCAGAGCCGGTCCAAACCAGGCCATGTGGACCGATGAACCTGAAGGGTAGATAAAGAGGAGAAAGTGGGCTGAGTGCATCTAAGGAGAGGTACCGTAGAAATAAATGCCAGTATCATCAGTAAAGTGACACCCTGTATAAATGCACAACAATGACAGTATTTTAGATGACTTTTCACTCATCATGGTCATTATTTTATTTACTCCCTGTCCTGTGCAGATGAACAGTAAATACAAATTGGCATTTAGCAGAGGCCAACTTAATTTAGCAATGTCTTTGATCCCCATTTTGATAGGGGACACAACAACGTCCATGTGTTTTGGAAATAAATAAGTATCAAGAGTATGTTGGTGTGACTGATGTGTTTTGAGTCAGTCGCGTACATTTGGAAAAAAGCCCGCTCATGGACTGAATAGAGCCAAAATAGCACATCGCCGACTGGATGAAATTATTAGTATTTTGAGTAATGAGATTTCAAACATCTAGTTCATATCTATAACTTATGAACGCTGCTGAGAAGGCGAGCTTTCCTGAGAACAAACATTACGTCTGCCAAAGGACCAAACAATTGCATCAGGCACTTTTCCATAACTTGCCTAATAAGTCCAGAGGTGTGTCTTTCATACCTTTTCATTTCCCAATCAAAATGTTATTTTTTAGGGTTTGGATGCCAACTGAAAAGCCATAGAACAATCAGAAGTCAGCTTTACAAAACTCTGTCACAAAGAAAAATAACGTCCTACGCAAGACTGAGATGGAACCGTGGTGGGCCGATGTCTGTTTCCAAGGCTGTGTTTATTCTAGAGCAAAATAGCCTGTTGGATTATTGTTTGCATTGGCCAAGAGTAAATAACCCATACAGCTAAAATGTCCTGTTATTTCATGCCATGCTTTTTGTCTTTTTATAAACCCACCAATAAATAAAATAGAAAGATAGATAAAATCAGGAGATTAATATGTAAATATTAAGAATGTCTGATGAGTGCATCACCCAGAATGTTTTCCTTCATGCTGCACCAATCTGAGCATCACTGCTTGTTTAGCACAGTCCACAGCTTTACAAGGAACTGTAACCTGAGCTGCAGTTGGGAAACCTTAACCATGGTCCATCAAATATTAAAGTGTATGGATGTTTTGACGTGTATGAAGGGAGGGCAGGAGCACTACACTTGGCTCCATAAAAGAGATAAATGGGGCTCTAGAGTCCATGGCAGCCATATAAACTATAGTGAGATCTCTCATAGATAAGTGCATTAAAGTCACAGAGCAGGAATACAGGAGTAGACCACTGTACAGGATCTGTGTGATCCTGTCAATGGTGGGAACGCCAAATGCTTCAATACAGCAGAGCTGTGAGATGTCCGGGCCTCTTATTACTCACACTGTTCCACACTCAATAGTCCATTGTCTCTGCCCTTAAAGTGGAACCTCAAACCTATAAGTCAAAGGTGGGGGGTTAGAGATGAAGTCATCTCGGCAGGAGAGCCGTTCAGCCAGACACCTTCATGGTCAGGGAACAGCTCCTGAATCCTGTTCCCTCACTGTAAATCCTCCCAGACAAGTTGGCCTGGTGCAGGGGTGATAAAGGCAACAATGCCTGTGCCCAGCATGAGTTTACATGTGATAAAAATGTACATGGCATTTTGAATTTATTTGCTTAGCAACCTCTATATACTGTTTTTGAGTTCATTTCTTTCCTCCCTCTCTTTCAACTGGCTCAAGTGGATGTTAGTTCAACAAACATTGTTACGCCACATCTAGGATACAAGCTTGGCTTTAATTTATATAAATGTGCTTTCAATTGAGGGCATTATTAGATATAATGCTAAATAAATACCCTGGACAGCTGGGTGCTTACACTTGTTATGGTCTTTTAAGCATAATAAACATAGGCTAAAGTAAAATATATGGTCCCTCTTCCTCTCCTTTATGCAACACAGCATGCATGCCTGTATGTGTAAACTTTCCAAATGAGAACTATACAATTATATAAAAACAACTCTGTTTAGGCCATGTAAACGAGATCTGTAAATATTTCCCTAGAAATATAATGTCATTAATATTAATTTCATTCAATTTGCAAGTATAGAACAGCCCATCTTTACTTCGTTTACGCGCCAGATTTTTGTAAAACGCGGGTTCGTCAACTGATTTATGAGTGAGACAATGTGTTTGCAAGAAGAATCCATTATCACACAGCTGTGTGGCTATAATCTCCCGCTCCGTCCTCTTTATCTAAAATAAACAACAGAAACAAGAGAGAAGGCTGCGAGGTCACATGCGTAAAAGGCACTCGGGGCGTCCAGGCGCGTAAAGACGCACAAACAATCAGTGATCTCTGAAGAATATTCCCCAAAGTTTACGGTTTCTATATCGAGCCTGCTTGTTAACTTTTTTGTAGATTTTTATTTACTTTATCTTAGTTAATTTTTCCAGTGTGCTTTACTTCGCTTTAATGATGAGCAATCTGCATGCAATGCGCACAAAAGTGCATTTTTTGTGGACCAGGAGAGGCAAAGACAATCTCCAAATAATTCTAATGAATGATGATAGTCCGAACAAAAAGAAGGTGGAGAGGAGAGTGGGCGGTGTTTAGAGACTGACAGTGTCTGTAATGGCACCACACAGCGGTATATAAACCGGGAGGGACGTCAAACATCCCTCACTGGGAGTCACTATGCGCTGATGCTCCGCCACATGCTCGCATCACTGTCAGCAACACGAACCTCGCATCAGCACAGCAAACTCAACAAACCACATCTGACCGGCACGATGGATGGGCAACATAAAGACCGCAGACAGACTCACTTGTGGATATTGACGTTACTGATATTTGTTTAAGCACTGGATAACTCGGTCTTGTCCCAGCGTCTTCTTCTTCTTTTTTCTGGATACGGATTGCGGAGCTGGATCTTTTTGTCCTTCAAGCTTCGGAGGAAGGATTATATTTATTCTGATCACTTTGTTTGTCATCACTCGCCATCACCACTTTGGAATAGGAGCGTTTCTGTTGGAGGACAAACTAATTTTTTAAGGATACGCACATCAAACTCTAAAGGATGGCCGTTTGGTTCACCTTTGTCTTCGCAATAGTTGTAACATTATCTACTCAGGTAGCTACTTTTTTAATATTTACAAATTTGGAAATAATTATTTTAGAAACAAATGCATTATTCTGTTGTGCTCACTTCTTATATCCTTTCAGGTTCTGGGATCAGGTGTGTTCGAGCTAGATCTCCATCACTTTCAGAATACTAAAGGTTTGCTGGCAAACGGACTTAGTTGCAGCATGAGTGGCTGCAGGACTTATTTCAGGGTTTGTTTGAAGAACTTCCAGACGGTAGTCTCTCCCGGAGATTGTATATTTGGCAAAGTCACCACACCTGTTCTGGGCACCGACTCTTTCAGCATCCAACAGGACGCCAGGATGCGTCTGCCGCTCAACTTCACCTGGCCGGTAAGAGCACCTGTCCTGCTTTAAACACTCTTAAGATGAAACCAAGTAAATATGTACACACTGAATTCAATAGGATTTTAGTAATAAATAGAAGGGATAAGAAAAAAACTATAACGTCCTGCCAATGAAAAGAATTACTTTTATTTTTAAAATTAGATTATGAGAACATTATTAATAACCTGTTTTACTATTTTGTTACCTTCATCAGGTTGCTGCACTATTACTTATAGATAGGCCCACTATATGCATTTTAAATGCCATAGAAATGTGTTTTAATGTCATACCATTAAATCCAAACATTGTAGATCAAATGATAAATGTTAACTGCATGTGTGCGCACTGTGTGCGTAAAGAACAGAAGACTGTAACTATGAAATCACTCATATTTTCACCTTTTTTTAGCTAATTAAAGTGAAATAAAACAGTTTTAGAATGTGTGAACCTTTACGTGAGTATTTTAGTGAAACAAAGCAAAAGACAGACGTTACGTAAATGTAAACATTTTCTATATTATTTTAATGTTTTTGCTGACGTTGACGTCCTCATTTCTTCCCACAGGGTGCTTTCTCACTAGTTATTGAAGCTCGGTATTCTCCTGCAGCGGACCTGCCTGGAGGTGAGACACGCAGCGCCCCTTCACCACCACTAGAGGGAGACATAACATGTGTAGCCTCACTGACTTATGATTACCTATCGCAGCATTTCATCAATAATCCTCACTCAATGTCCCGCTGCCAAATACATCTGGTATTCCCAGCGTCATGGATCCGTGTTTGTTAGGATGCCTTATGAGTCACACGACAATTCTTCACAATCAAATCTCTCCGCTACACACAATTGCACTTCCCTTGTTTTATTTTTGGCCTGCATGGGAAAGTGTACAGGCTTGAGTGAGAAAATGAAGCCTTGCCAAAAACAATCCCATGACAGCCTTTTCCTGGATTTTACACCTTTTTTATGCTAAGTCCTTCATAACGGGGGAATAATGGTCACATGTGAGAGGAAGAGGAAATTTCAGGGTACATATTGTGTATTGTTAATCACTAAATGAATAACTGTTAG
Organism: Pterois miles; assembly: GCA_947000775.1. Taxonomy (NCBI): domain Eukaryota; kingdom Metazoa; phylum Chordata; class Actinopteri; order Perciformes; family Scorpaenidae; genus Pterois; species Pterois miles. The sequence goes on along the minus strand of CAMQGK010000471.1, from coordinate 13,098,877 downwards.
ATTTATCAATTAATCTTTATATGTCTGATGTTCCTCACAGATACCACCGACCCTGAATTCTTGATTAGCTCTTTTGCCATCCAAAGACAGTTGGGAATAGGGCGTGAGTGGTCCCAGGATGTGCAGAGGGGGACGCAGACGGAGCTAAGGTACTCATACCGGTTCATCTGCAATGAACATTACTACGGGGACACTTGTTCCAAAATATGCGCACCGAGAGACGACCATTTTGGCCACTACACCTGCAAGCCTGACGGGCAAATAGCCTGTCTGCCGGGATGGAAGGGAGAATACTGCCAAGAACGTAAGCAAGAGTTTAAAAAAGACACCTTTCTTTTGTTTGTGATTAAAAAGGTCAGGAGGTAGAGTTTAGGCGACATAAGGGAGCAATAATTAAGAGAAAAGTCTATAGAACATAAACTAAAATAAGACATAAAGGCACCTGTAGCTGTAAAGAAAGAAATGTAGTTTTTTGCACACTTTATGAGTAGATTTTGTCTTAAACATTCAGCTAAATAAATGCATATTGTAAACATGTAATTACCTGTCACATGATCACTCACAGGTGTGTATTTTCGGATGAGAGGAGCTATTAAGGTGAAACCTGACGACACGCTCGGTGCACTTTCTCCGTGGGCGCGTGCGGTTTTAATCCAGGGCGGTGGTCGCCGGGCAGCGCGCGCCGGGGTTAATCGCGGCATTATCGCCCGCCACGCGCCACTAAATTGCGGGCTCTATTGTTGAGGCGGTGTAGGGCAGCAGCTGCAGACGGGGCTCGAACTGCCCACCGATAACAATGGAGCAGCTGTCATGCCTTTTTTTTTTTTTTTTTTTTTAAGAACAAGCATCTGCTCCGCACTAACCAGCCGTTTAACACCATAAAACCACGCGAAATCACAATGTCACATTCAGCACAGAGCAGCCACTGAAAAGGTCAGGTAACAGGTTTTATGTGCACATTAAAAACAAACATTTAAAAATGATAAAAGCCTTATTAAAAGCTCGTTTTAAAAGCCAAGTTAGAAATCTAAATATCTTGTTTTTTGTTCTTGTTTTTGCAGCAATCTGTCTGGAAGGATGCAACGAAAGGAATGGAAACTGCACATTACCTGGAGAGTGCAAGTGAGTCTTCATAATCTAATTAAATGTTCATTTCCGCTGATCCACAAACTACTAAAACACAATAATACACGTTTAAGAGCAGATACACCATTAAATAATCTATGAGTGCCCAATTATGTAAAAAAAAAAAACGGTAACATTGCATTTTATGTTAAGATGCATTTCTTTGTCTTCCTGTTAAACCATATCTGGGATTATCTTTGGGATTATGACATAGTGGATAAAAAGATTACAGTGTGTAAATAATGTATTTTTAATGTTCTCATTGTTGTGAGTGTGCCTAAGGGGCAATAAGCAGGATGTATGAGGGCAAAAGTGTTGGTTGTGTACGAGCAAACGCTCACGTCGTCCTGTTTCATGTGTGAACAGATGCAGAGAGGGCTGGCAGGGACTCTTTTGTGATGTGTGTAAACTCCATCCATCCTGTAAACATGGTACCTGTACAGAGCCGTGGCAGTGCACCTGCAAGGAGGGCTGGGGAGGCATCTTTTGTGACCAAGGTGTGTAACCACCTCTTTGCACTGTAAAGGAAACATGCTGCTTGTCTCTTTTTGGTTCCATTAGTAACGTTTCCACCCGTTTGTTTTTTGCAGATCTGAACTACTGCACCCATCACAAACCCTGTGCCAACGGGGCCACGTGTATGAACACAGGTCAGGGAAGCTACACCTGCACCTGCATGCCAGGCTTCAGCGGGGTTAACTGTGACCTGGAGGTCAGGGAGTGTGACAGCCAGCCCTGTCGCAATGGAGGCCACTGCCTGGTGAGTGCGGAAGTCTCTCTCTCTCCTTTCCCACAACACAGGCCTTCCTGTTTTTGTTTTTGCCTCACTCTATCTGCTAGTCCAGGAGGATGCTATCGATTGTCAAGTCGGCAAATGACCCAGTTCACAGAGCGTGCACTGTAAATAGAATTCAGACTAAGGAGAATGGGGTTGGTTGGGGGCAGTCGTGAACAGGATATGATAAAGAAAACATCTAACAGGGAGCTTTTATGATAAACTTTATATCTTTTTTTTCCCCCGTAGGACTCTGAGAATGGCTATAGGTGCGTGTGCCCGCAGGGGTTTGAAGGGACGCACTGTGAACACAGGATGCTGACCTGTGCAGATACACCCTGCTTTCATAATGGCATGTGCAGAGAGAGGGATAATGGAAACACGTACATATGCGAGTGTCCAGCAGGCTACACTGGACTCAACTGTGAGAAGAAAGTGGATAAATGTACCTCACTGCAATGCACCAATGGTAATACATCTTTCCCTTTCTGTATATCTATGTTTGAAATAATCTGGAAGGCCTCTATAATATTGTTTTGTTTTGCTTAGGTGGACATTGTGTGACCCATGGTAACCGCCCACTGTGCAGCTGTCGCTCAGGCTTCACAGGTGTGCACTGTGAGATCAATATCAACGAGTGTGCCAGGAACCCCTGCGCGAACGGCTCCACCTGCATAGACCGCATCAACGACTACACCTGCACATGCCCCCCGGGGTACACGGGCCGCCACTGCGACAAGCCAACAGACCGCTGTGCCTCTCGGCCCTGCCTGAACGGTGGAACCTGCACCACCAGAGCCAAAGGCCGGCCCACCTGCATCTGCCCCGCCCACTACAGCGGCCCCCAGTGCCAGTCCAGCGACGTGCCTTCACCCAACACTCCCAGCCCCAACGTAGGCCTGGAGTCTGATGACAAGCTGAGCTTGGCAGCCATCTGCCTGGGAGTAGGCCTGGTGGCCATTCTGGTGCTTCTCTGCATGACGGTGGTGGTGATACGTCACGTCAGGAAGCAGAGAAACAAGGAGCGGGACTCAGAGACAATGAACAACTTCTCCAAGGTTGACTTTCAGAGGGAGAACCTCATCTCTACTCAAGAGCTCAAGAACACCAATAAAATGGTAGATTTGGAGGCGGACTGTCCCAGGGAAAAGTCCAATCACAAGCACATCAACCACTACCACCTGGACTATAAAACCTCCACGGGGTACAAGGATGAACTGTCCCTATTGGGCAAAGATGAAAACTGTGAAAAGACAATAGAAGGAAAAAAGCATTTGAGTAGAATGTACAGGTAAGTGCACATGAAAGGGTTGAATTATTCAATTCTGGTTATGTGTTTTTTTTTACCAGAATATGTTGATTAGAGGATCAGTTCACTGACATTAATGTGTGTTTTCATGCTCAGTAACTAACATAATGTGTCTTCACCCACAGTGAAAGGCCAGAGTGTAAAATATCAACAATATGTTCTTCCAGAGATTCGATGTACCAGTCTGTTTTTGTAGTAGCAGAGGAGAAAAACGAATGCATCATTGCAACTGAGGTAAGTCTTTTTTTCCCCCCCAAGATGAATCTATTTACTTGTTTCTTTAAAACATGGACTTTATTATTAACCAGAAATAGCATCTTCTTGTCTGTTCTTTCAGATATTAAGTTTTTTTTTTTATCTTGTTCTTTTACAGGTATAATAAATAGAAGATATTATTCACTGTCAACATTGTGGACTGTTTACAAGTGTGGAAGAGACTGGGATTTATTTAAATGCAAGTTGCTGCTCTTGAAAACTTGATAACTGGATGGAGCCGGTGTGCTCTTCGAAATCAACAGAACTGAAGCTACTAATCTTTGTGAGAATGTAAAGACTTAAAAAGACTATAAATAATGAGCACATCTGACTTGTGGATGCGAACCCTTGTCTGCTCCGTCCAAGTTCATCCAAGGGCAACGGGAGATGTTTGTGCCTGCGTGTTGATTAGAGGACTCGATGCACTCCTCTCCACCTTATTGCAGTAATCAGCAATCAACAAATCAACTTGCTGCCAACAAGCCTATGGAAGGAGCCAGCCTTTTCCATTTTTCTTTTTTTTGTTTTGTTTTGTGGCCTGCAATGCGCTATGCAAGCAAAAATCCGCATTTTGCGTAATCAGAAAGGGACAAAAACTACTGAAAACGGTTCATTTTTGAAGGATATTTAGTGTTTAAATCCTTTTTTATAAAGAATGTATGTAGCCTAGATCACAAAGCCTTATATATGTGTTTAAAATCATTGTGCCCCCGCCTTAATTTGAGTCCTTTGCACAGCAAAATGAACGTAAAAAGATCAAAAGATGCAATATGCTACAGCGCCGTGCAGGGAAACTCATGATAAGGCCTCGTTTTACCTTATGCAAAGAAATACATGAAGTGACTATCGTACCAAGGACGCCTTCAAAGGAAATTACTGAACCAATAATGTTATTTTGTAAGATTAGTAGTAATTTAAGAATATGAAGCACTGATCTTTCTTTCTGTGTTTTATAAGATTATTTTGTATATACTGTATATTTATATGTTGAGATTAGAAGTATGAATCTGTTTTTAAGTTGATGCCCAGAAAAAGGTGAATTTATTTTTAAAGTGTTGTCTGTGTTTTTATTTGTGTTATTTCTTGTTATAAAAAGAAACAATGAACACATATCTGGTACACTGTTTGTTTGTTGGTCTACAATGGTCAAATAGAAGAGATCCTAATTTAAATGTTGGAATCATCTAGAAACTTAATTTGTGTCAGCCGGTGTGGAAGTGGCTTCATTGTCTATTAGATGCAGTCGTGTTTGGCTTGGTAGCATTTCTAATGGTTCCATGTCTGCAGTATGTCCATGACGTCTGTGTCGGTGTGATGTGAAATCAATGTGCTAGCAGTCAATCAGTGGACACTATTGTAAGGAAATACTCAAACAAAAAGATATATATTTAAAAAAAACCATCTGTATGTGAAAATAAAGAATCCTTGTGGTCTTTCTGCAGTAGATAACTGCTTCTCTGAACTGCTACTGTATGTTTCGATATCACTGAGAAACAAAGCGCTAAAACATGATCTCTGATGATAGGCTATCTTTTATAGCTGGGAGCTTAAAGGGGGAGGGAATGGAGAGAGAGGTGAGGAACTCAGCATATGCTTGTGGATGTGTGTCAGTGAGGAAATCTGCATATGCCCTCTCACTACTGAGCACAAACAGGGGCCCCACAACCCAGACTGCCGAGGCAGAGGACCATAACAACCCAGCAAATGGCACTTTGGACAGCTTGCATTTGATTCACCTGAACTCATGCAGCTTATATTAAACCTGCATTAGGCAGAATGTGTTTTGTATTTCAAGTATTCTTAGAGAAAACTAGACCTCTGCTCCTCCTCATGGCATGTTTTCAGGCTTTAAAAGATCTAGCCCATGACGGGAGACTTTGACCAGTCACAGGTCATTTCAGAGAGAGAGCATTCCCATTGGCTGTGCTGCAGTTGGTGGGCGGTGCTTGGTATTTCCTCAACTGATCTCAACATGGCTGCCGGGTCACGAGCTAAACAGTAACTACAAGATGTTTCTGTAAAGATTTGATGAGAGAAATAGTCATTATAGTAACAGAATATTGATTCATATTTGATCAGCGCTGCCTAGTTTGACCGTTTGATCAGAGCTTGTGAGTGATTGACAGCTGCTCAGAGACGGCAGGCTCCAGCTCGGCTCTGATTGGTTGTTTTCCTCCGGTCTGTGAACTGAGGGACACAAAGGACCATGTTTTTTTTTGTTTTTTTTTTTGGGGGGGGGGGGTTCAGATTATCCGCCTCAGGCACTACTGTCAGGATACAGTGACCACTTTATAAAAATAACTTTTATTAGTCATATTTCCTCCGTTTCTACCCACTGCTGCTTTAAAGCATTGGTTTAAAAATCTCAGGAGTGGAGCAATGTTTTTTACTACCACCTGGGGGCAGTAAGCTTTGAGTGAAGTTGGAGGAAAAGAGTTTCTGTCTGAACTTATAGCTCATCAAGTATTATGCACAGTGAGCAACAAGCAGAGGGCAAAATGATTTCAAGCAGTCATTCATAAATGATAAGCCTGTGCGGGCACAAAGACTGACCTGAGCAGACAGTTAATGAGCTTAAGAGAGCACAGATATAAGAGTCCCAGCTATTTATAGGTAATGTGATTACCTGCTGGACTATCACTGACTGTTTCACACTCAATGGCACAAGAGGTGTTTCTACATTTAAAATATATCTATGTAAAATACGAGTAACAATACAAGCTTAAATGCCCTTGACCATGATGTGACACCGTTGTCACCAAACCTTAAATGTTCAAACTGTAATCTGTTGTTTTAGTGCAGCAGCCAATAATGTCTGGAGAGGTGTTTTCCCACCTTCGCTGGTAAACGCCTGTGTTCAAACTAAAACCAGCCTGATTGGTTTATCTGTCCGCTAAGCCCGCCCCTCCGCTGATCTAATTGGTCGACGCCGTCTCGCTCTGACGTACTCTGAACAACAAATACACGTGCTGGTACATAATAAACAGAAGAGATACGAACAGTTTGTCCACGCGGTGATGTTGATTATGACATCTGAGCAGACTCGACGCTTTCTATGAGACTGCGGTAAGATTTCTGGGAAATAATTTCAGCACTTTATTTATAACATCGACTGTCGGATGCACTGGAATGATAGAGAGCAAATATCGGAGAGCAGATACTTGTTGACAGCAGTAGCCGCATAAAAGTTTCGTTTTTAAAACACAGCCGAGCGATCACAATGAAACCTCAGGACATTATCAAAGAAAAGAGCAACCTGTGGATATTTGGATATGGCTCCTTGGTGTGGAAACCTGATTTTGCGTACAAGAGGAGCAAAGTTGGCTTCATTAAAGGATTCAAAAGGCGCTTCTGGCATGGAGATAATTTTTATCGAGGGAACAAGGAAAAGGTGAGTTACTCTTTCATAGTTTTGCTTTCCAATTTGTTCAAATATTGTCTCATGATTTTATATATTTTTAACTGTATTATTCTTTCACTGTCTGTGTCTTTGCCCCCCACAGCCAGCCAGAGTGGCCACACTAGTGGAGGATCAGGAGGTGAGTGTCCCAGTCTATTTTGATACTGTATACAGCATGCAGTAGTGAATCTGGTGGTATTCCTACCATTACCATGACAAAAACAACAAAAGGGAGATATTATTTGAACCCAATCACTATTAGTGAACACGAGCAGGTGTTAAACAACCACAAAACAGACCTATCTTATGGTCCTATACAATATTTACTGTATATTGTTGTTATAATAACAATCACATCCAGTGATGCTGTAGAAGAAAAACTAGGGAAACCCATAGTCTTATGCTTTTATCATTTACATCAGTTTGAGACAACCTACATGCTACTGTACAACCAGGCTTAAAAGTTACTTTTCCAGTTGTGAATGTTCACTAAATCAAGATCAAACTCACCTTGGGTGTCAAAGTCTCCTATATCTTGTACTTGGCATGTATAACTTGTGTATACTGTCTTTTTTGTGCCACTAACATTCCTCCTTCACTTGCTCTTCATGCAGTCTTGCACATGGGGAGTGGCCTACGAGGTGACAGATTCCCAGATTGAAGAGTCTCTTCAGTACCTGAACACGAGAGAGGTTGTGTCGGGTGGTTACATAATGGAGATGGTGGAGTTCATCCCCAAGGAGAACGGCCAGGGCGCTCTGTTGGCCCTTGTCTACATCGCTACCTCTGACAACCCCATCTATCTCGGCCCAGCCTCGGACAAGGAGATTGCTGCCCAGATTGCCATCTGCAGAGGGAATACTGGACACAATATCGAATACCTGGTCCGCCTGGCGGAGTTCATGAGGCTCTACTGTCCCGAGGTAGAGGATGACCACCTCTTCTCTATTGAAGCAGCTCTTGTGAACATTTTCAGTGACTGTGGAGAGGTCAAACCCCAAGACCAACACTCCCTTCTGTTGAGTGTTAGATAAAAGTCTACACTCCACATCATGAAAACGTTTTTATACTGGGTGAATGGGAAATGATGTTCTGTGACACATGTTTAAGGTGTGTGTAAGAGGAATACCTGATTTGGGTTTAAGGGAAATAAAGCAGTGGTGACATTTTCTGTGGCAGTTTGTAGGTTGTAACTTAAACTCACAGTTATGACCTTTTGACCTTCTGACTTGACATTTAGGTCATACATACTTTACTGCATACAAACTCCAGAAACATAATCTCTTTTTGAATACATAATACCTTACACTGTTGCTGTAAAAGGCTCGCAGAAACACTAAAATCTGCATGATTCCAGTGGTGTTTGTGTTTCCTTTGCTCATGGTCAGCTCACATGTGAGTTTGAACAAGTCTCCTATATATTTATACTGGTTGCGGTCGAATGCCTGATGTCTATGCCTCATGCTCCCTTAACACGTGGCCGAGGAATGTACAGCTGTGGCCTCTCAGAGGAAATGCTTGAGGCTTGTTAACTGTACAGACCCAACAGCATTTAGATATATTTTGTGCAATTACACTCTATTCTATACATGCATTACTTTGAATAATGTTTACTCTGGGTGTTTTGTGGCTGTTCTGTGCAATTCCTGTCACAACAAGCTGGCTTTAATAAAATTTTCTTTCATGATGCCAGGGTTAACCTCTTAAACTTTGCCACACACTGTTTTAAAACCTCCATTATGCAGCTAAGCATTTTTAACTTAAAAATCCAATAGCTCTCAGAGACAACAAATATGCATGCAAACATCTGGAATATTTGCATTTGATGAAATGGTGACCTCAGAAATTGAGTACAAATCATGTACCATTTGTCCAGAGTATGTCGAGTGGTGCTGGTGTGTAATACAAGGGCACACAGTCAGCTATAGAAGAAACCACAGACCATGGAAGGCTGCCTGCATGCTCCAACAGCATAGACTGAGCGTATAGGGGCTGAGCTAGGAGGTGGGGGTGCAGCAGATTGGGTTTCTTTCCCTGTTTGGACTTTGATCACGTTGCTATAACATGTGCACATACCACATGTCCATTTTTTTTAAAGGAAAAAAAGTAGTTTCAACCATGGATAAACAAGCCCACATTTGAAGCTGCACAGTTCTGTGGCACACCGTTATACTTTCCTAGAAATCAGGAGGAAAGTAGGTCAAAGGTTTGAGCTGTCAGAGAGACAGAGAGAGAGATATAGGCTAGCATAGGAACATAATATTACAGTTCAACAAGAGCTCGCATGTACAAAACATGTAGAGAAAGACATGTAGAGAAAGTCAGATCACTCTGGCCTGTCATTACATAACTAAAGCTCTGTATTCAGTTGTCTTTTTCCAGGAAACAATGATAAACTGATATGTGGAAGAACAGTTTATGGCTTAGCTGGTTGCTAAATCACCACTGATAAACATATTTTTCTACTCAGAGCAAAGCACAGCAGGTTCTCTGTGCCCTCTGAGACACAGTGTTTTGTTTTCGATGCAACTATGAGATCATACAGACAGACAGACAATCAACAACATGTTTGTCTGTGGTTTCCAACAATGCAACATGGCATAGGAGCGAACAACAAATATTTTAGTCAGCAGATTTGGTGTATCCTTTGCCTCCCGGTCCAACCCACATTGTGTTTGTTCTCTCCGTTCAATTGTTGTTCTTCTTCTGAGTCACCAGTAAAGGAGCTCACTAATTAGAAACACGAGTTTCATAATGGATTTGCTATAAAAAAAACTTTCTCTGATTAATAATACCGTTTGCATCATGATTTGTTCTTTTAATTTTGTCTACGCCCTATTGCAATACCAAAGCTCATCGTCTCCACCCAGATGCCTTGGTACAAAACAATGTGGTACAAAAATACATCAGCTATAGTCAGTGTCCAAACTCTGATGATATGGAGTCATATGGAGAAATCGGCTCTATAAGGTCTGTTCTGAAATAAGCGTTTATGTATCTATTCACTATGAAATCTCAATTATGCTGCACTGCAGCATCATGATTTACAGCTCACTCTGATGCCTCTCATTATCGATATAACAATAAAGGTGAATAAATCAATAAATGCCTCTTACCACATGGTTAGGGCTCTTTGGAGACATGCAGAGGGGATATGAAACCCTGGGGTCACAAGTAGAGGATACTCACTCACTGAGAGAGGAGCAAAATATGTCCCCATGATGCATCTGCAGTGAATACACTATGAACCACATAAGATAAAAAGTATATTCTATTGGCATCAAATTAAAATGCACAATATGTTTACATGGATGCACTGTGATCCCTGTGCAATTTGAACCGCTAATCAATATTATTGCCCCTCTTGAGGTCACTTGGTCTCCAGGAAAAGATGTCAGCCATTATCCTCTGAACAAAATGCACACTGATTAAGAGGAACACACAATACCGCAGGTTGAGGTCAGATCCTAAGGATGTGCCTATCACGACCCATAATGGTGGTCACACATGCCCCAAAATCATTATTCCTACTTGTGCATTTTGGAGCCTCCACCTGCATGCTAATGTGTACCTAGCCTGAACCCTGACTCTTGACCTTGGCTCGGTCAGTGTAGGGTTGAAGGTCACCCTGGAAGCGTGTTAAAGAGAAAGTGATTGGGCCTCTAATGGAGCCCTATAGCCCTCTGATACTGGGAGGTCAACCTCACCCCTCGCTAGGCTCCTGCCAGTGGACATGAGTGCTCTGCGGCCATTTCACCACAAGAAGAAAACCTTCCATTAAAAAGGCACAAACAATGGCTAATGATTTGGCAGTAAACCGCACGTCTTCTCTTCTACCCTCTATCAATCAACAGAATAGAAACAGAAACTGTTTCTCCAAAAACGGGTGAAAGGGTAACTGGTATTTTTCAACCAATTTTCCCATGTTTTTATGTTTGTGACTAACGATGATAACTATTTTTGAAACTGGTACAGTATTGAGGTAGAGTCTTGTAGCTGTCAGCCACAAACTGGACATTTATAATAACAATCTGAGCCTGTCAGTAAGAAAAACTCCGGGGGGCCACTGTGACTAGTACAAGTGAAATTCAAAAGCAACACATTCTAACATGCTGTAAAACTGATGAAGCATCACCGTTATTTAACAAACACAGAGGCTTCTTTAGGTTTAGGCAAAAAAAAAAAAAACACAAAGGTTAGGGAAAACATCATGTTTTGGGTTAAAATAACTATGAACACAAAGACAACTGCATATTGTTGGTTTCATACGGGATGTAAACTCTAGTCTCTTGGGTGAAAGCCCTGTGTTTTGTGTCCGACCCATCGTCCCCAACCTCCACCCCATATGGAGTTTCACACAGTCTATACTACACCACCTGGCTCTAGCTTCAGTGTCATATTTACTATGGTCGCTGTCATGTTTTTTATACCTTCTTTCAGTGATCTACCATGCAAATAGATGATAAAAACTACTAATGGGTGTAGTAGGCCCCTACTGACTCACATCTATGGGGCTTATAGTGACTTATGATGCCTATTTAATAGCCTGTTTAGTGGCTGCAGCGTTCTGCTCAATACTTGACCAATTTCAAACCCTTTTCCTCATTATTCTTTAAGACACAAAAGCATAGAAAAATAGATTTGGAAATATCCTTTTTAAGTTACCCGTTAAGCTTTCTGACTGCTTAGATCAAAAGCCGAGTCTGGTTTGTGGCTTGGGCGTGAGCCGCTGCTCATCTTGTTTGAAACAGAAGACAAAGAACATAATGTGGACTCATCCATCATTGTGCAATGATAAACACATTCTTTAATCCATTCATCATCGCCTGTGGTTGATGAACTGTTTGTTCTCATCTGTACAGAACATCACTCACACCTGCTGGATTTTTTAATCCAATCTATATGGAGCAGGACTGAACCAGGCTTGACTAAATTAAAGCTCCAGCCAGAGAGCTGCCTCCTGCTTCATTAGCCTGCTCTCTCCCCAAGGAATGGCGCTCTTAATTTAATTTCCTTAATCTCTTTTACACTCAAACCCACCACAGACTCCTGCACCTGGCCGAGGGGTGTCAGGCCCTGACGGGAAATGGTGAGAGCATAGTGAACTTTTCATCTGTTTAAACCTGAAACACCACGATTTTGAAATTGTACACATTCTGTGTTGTGCTGTGGGATGTACTGTATAAACATCAACTGCCTCATTGTTACCCTGATGGAAAGCATTAATAGCTAAGTACCTTAGAGTGTATCATAACACTTGCATGTGTTCTGGATGCTATTTTTAGTTTGTATGTTTAGTAAAGGGTCCACATAGTCTCAAGGCAGAAACAAAAAACAGAGCTGTGGGCAGTGGGACAAAACCTAAACGAACGACAAAAAGGGAGCGGTTAACCACACACATCATAATCACCTTCAATAAGATGTGCAGACTGACACAATGGTGAGAAAGAGCGTTACGACAGAAGAGTGTGGAATGAACCGGCTGTGAACGAACTGTTCACTGGGTCACCTGGGGAAACGTAGGCCAGCTGATGAGCTGACTAGTATCAGCCGTGTGTGGAGACAAGTGCTCCTGATGAGCAGGGGGAGGAGGCGTGCTCAAAACACACACAATCCCACTCAAAGACACAGACAGGGAAATGTAAGAGAGGTAATGTGGAAACACAAGGGCACACTTAACGAACTGTAACGACTGGGGTGTGGACGGAGCATGACTCAAATACACGACTCAGGAGACGGAGGTTTTCAAAAGTAATCTTTACTTTCTTTACTACAAAAATGGTTCGCTACACAGGTAGGCAGGCAAACAAATCCAAAAGGACATTCAAGGCGAGGTCATGAAACAGGCAGAAATTCAAATTAGAAAATGCATTTCCTGCTGACAAGGTGCGTGAATTGCTGAGAGCTGAAATCAATTGAAAATCATTGCTGAAAATGCAGAAAGGTGAAATGACTTGCTGAAAAATGATAAAGATCAAGTCCATTACACTGCACTGCTGAAAAACCTTGAAGCTGGAATGTACAACTGGCAGAGCTGGAAGCTTAGCTGCATGACCTGAAGAAGCCAAGAGCTGAAATGCATTGCTAGAAAAGCTAAAAGCTAAACTGTAATACTGTCAACAGTGGTAAATTTGAATTAGCTCTCTGAATATTGGAATATTTTGATAGTTGAATGGTTTCTGTAACTTTCTGTAAAGTCTGCAGTAGTCCAAAAAATGTATGCAAGAAGTAGTTGAAGATGAAGTTGTTGAATAAAGATTCAAAGAACAAAACGATGACACAGTAATTAATTGCAAAACATTGATGAAAATGCAGAAATGTGAAATGAATTTTCTAAAAATGTGTGTGTGTGTGTGTGTGTGTGTGTGTGTGTGTGTGTGTGTGTGTGTGTGTGTGTGTGTGTGTGTGTGTGTGTGTGTGTGTGAGAGAGAGAGAGAGAGAGGTATTTGGGTGGAATCAACCTTTAAAATTACAAGTCCCTAGACATAAAGCAGTATTTGGGCAGAATCAACTTTTAATAGTCTAGAGAGTCTAATCAGCCAATCAGAAACAGCTGTTTGTATGTGAAAGTGCTGAGTCATGGTTACAGTTACACCATGTTTCCCAGATATCGCTTTGATTTTTAAGTAGACCAGTAAAAACACTGATGATGATTTGTTGCAAAATTTGTGCATGTAGTGTCAAAAATGTGTCCACAGGAGCAGTTTCAAAAACTGGCAACTTTTGCTGTGATCCAAAAACTTGTGCCAAAATTAAAATGGGCCTCTATGAGGGCGAACGCTTGAGCTGCTGTCGCTTCCAGGTATCTATATGTGTTATAAAGCTCAGCTCCACTCGGCTCTGCTCTAGCTGTGATCATTCCGATCAGGGCAGGGCTGTCAATCAAAAACAGAGGGAAACACACAGGCAGGAAGTGGAGTGCTCTGAGACGAGAGGGGAGGTTAATAAACAAAATAAAACAGGAAACACAAATATTACAGAATGACAAAATAAAAACATGACCTAAGAGGTGACAGGCGTGACACTAACAGACCGGGTCCCTGACAGACGCCCCCCTCATGTCATATTCACGACCCCTTAAGTGGAAAGTTTCTGAAAGCTCTGAGTTCACGACCTGAGACGTGTTTGTTGACGTGTGAAATGATGGAAGTTCATTTATCGGTGCATAATACGTTAATATTGTACAGTATATTGTAATTTTAATCATATATTTATATTTTTCTTGGTAATTTCATAATACATCAGAGGAAAATGTTGATCAACAACCTCATCTTTCTCCTCTGACATAATGCAATTCCTTCATTATGTCACCTGCTTGCTAGCTTGCTAAATTGTTAGCCTTTTTTTTTTTTATAATTTGAAAAAAAAATTTATTTTTTTTTTGAAGTTTTTTTTTTAATAATTAAACCTTTTAAATACAACATTTGTTTTTTTCATATTTCCCATTTTGTAAACACAAATTCACGATGAGTTTCAACGTCTTAGTTTTTTTTACATTCTAATTAACACAAAACAATCAATCCTATATTTATCCAGCCAGTTAGGGTACATCGTCTGTGAACCACCTTGTGTCATTCTTACATTGTTTTTGTACTTATTGAACAAATAACATATCCTCAAATAACATCATCATCATATGTATTTTAATAAGTGAGGTTTAGAGGTGCTTGTTAATGGGTTTTGTTGTCTTTGCACAGAGCCAGGCTGACTGTTTTCCTTTGTTTCCAGTCTTTGTGCTAAGCTAAGCTACCTGGATGCAGGCTGTAGCTTCATATTTACTGTACGCACATGAGAGTGGTATTGATTTTTTCATCAAGCACTCAGCTAGGAAGCGTGAAAGCAGATTTCCCCTATTTTTGCGAATGTAATTTTCGCTGTGGTGGACAAAGTAGTGGCTGCTCAGTCATCAATGAAATATCGTGGTTGTGTGACAATAGCTGTTGCAGGGCAGGGTTGGAGATTTTTCAGGGGTTTATTATGTTTTTGTTTCAGTTTTACTGTATATGAGGCATGAGACAGAGTATTTGAGCTGACAATGGTGTTTTTAAAGGGAGGAGAGGCAGGGTGCGCATATGCCTCCTGGTCGGCATTTCAGGAAACATCTGATCATCGTCTAACTCAGTTAAGCAATGCAAACCTCTTTCACTTCTGCAGATGGCTCAGCATTAGCATCCATCACAGGTGCAAAGTGTGGCGGTCAGTGGAGTCCTGCTCCACTTTGGCAGCATGCATGGCAGCAACCACCGTAGTTATCTCACATTGTGAAGCCAAATGAACCTCTTGTGTTGTTAACTTTGTGAAGGAAGAACAATTGGGTGAAGCAGGTGGGTTTTTTCAGTGCCAAGGGAAGTGCCACAGTGACATTTGGCGAGTAACCACTCACAATTGAGGATGTAGCCTGTTTTAACATTTTGAAATCCTATTTGTTCATTCTTCATCTCCTTAATCTGTCAATTTATATTTTTTCAACAAGCCAAAAACATGAGAGTAAAAGAAAGAGAGAACACAATATCCTAGTTGTCTGGTGCTCACAAACCATGCGGAGAGGTACAGACGCTTGTTTTCAGAAAGCAGAGCAATACTTACTGAATGAAGCATTACCTTTATCTCTGTATGTCAACACATGCCAAATAAAAAATGACTGCATAACATTTCTCCTAAGGGCCACACCAAAAATGTGGCCAAAAGCATGAGAATAAAAGAGAGAACACAATATCCTAGTTGTCTAGTGCTTACAAACCATGCAGAGAGGTACAGGCGCTTGTTTTCAGAAAGCAGAGCAATACTTACTGAATGAAGCATTACCTTTGTCTCTGTATGTCGACACATGCCAAATAGAAAATGACTGCATAGCATTTCTCCAAAGGGCCACACCAAAAATGCTGACAGACGTAGGCAGCAACTAAATTTGGACAGTGAGGTAACAACCAGGACATCAAGAAAGGCATTATTAAGGGGTGTGATCTCTATCTTCCTTAAAGGAACAGTGTATAACCTTTCAGGAGATTGTTTAGCAGAAATGGAATATAATATTTGGCTGCACCGTGGTGCAGTGTTAGCACTATCGCCTCACAGCAATAGAGTCGCAGGTTTGAATCCATCTTGGGGCTCTTCTGTGTGGAGTTTGCATGTTCTCACCTTGTTAGTGTGGGTTTTCTCCGGGTTCTTTGGTTTCCTCCCACAGTCCAAAGACATGCACTTTAGGTTAATTGATGACTCTAAATTGCCCATAGGAGTGAATGTGAGCGTGAATGGTTGTCTGTCTCTGTGTGTCAGCGCTGCGATGGGTGAACCCCGCCTTCACCCAATGCCTGCTTGGTGCAGTTTACTGCACAACTACTCTTTGGAGCTTGGCTCTGATAGATATGCCGTGGTTTCAGCCTCCTCGCAGCGCATGCATTTCTGTGGTGAAGTTGCACAGAAACCCGTCTGTACAATCAGAGTTCTTTTTGCAGCCAGAAAAGTTATTAAGGCTATTGGAAAGAATTCAAGTTTAAGAGGTAGCCCACTGAGTGAAAGTAATATATATGAAGGAGGCTCCAGCACCCCCTGTTGGCAAACGCACGTGGTATTTGAACAGCAAGCACAACTTCGAAGTTAAAGTTTGATTAGTGAAACCAAAACTACACTTAATCAGGGACTTTCAAATGACCTTGTGAATTATGAATACTTGTTGGACTTTCTTACCTACTGCTTGACACTTCCCTCCTTAGACGTCCCTGACATTATGAGGACTCTGAGCTCTCAGGTACTCTGAATCAAAAGGCCCTGGAGATTTCCTGCCATTTTTCTCTGGAGTGTTTTCTCTCAAAGAACAGGAAAGGCAGCTCTGTTTCCCACACACTCACAGAGGCTGGATATCAATGCCATTTTACAGCGTGACCACTGCAGCACACAATCAAGCAGCTGCAGAGCGACTGTGAGGATTTTGTGCTGCGATATCACACTAAAGTAATGGTGCCGGTTTATGTCTTCTCGAGGGAATAGAGTTTCAACATTATGGTTTTAGCCTCTATCTGCCTCTAAATCTCTTTGAGCACCGATTTTAAGATCTGTGTTCCCACTTCATCTGTTCTTTCATGAGTCCCTTCAGAGTCAGAAATGTACCACAAACACCTTTAATCATCTCCTTATCTATACTTATTTAACACCCTTACACACAAAAGCCAATTTTATCATCAATGAATTAATCATTTCATCAACATAACCATGAATGCGTTGTTGTATAGACCAACACAAACAAGCTTTTCAGTCTGAGATAAGTGTTTCTCAAATGTGTAATGGCAAGTAATGATGCCTTGTGTTTGTTTGGGAAGTTTTATCCCTTTGAAAAGATGGTGTTCTCATGTTAATCAACCAGTTGCGGCAGAGTTTCCTGTTTGAATAGATTCTAATCAGGCTCTGCGAGACCATATGCTGCCGCGTGGATTGATGTGGAGCCAGTTGGACCTAAAAGAAGAAGAAAACACAGATGCTTCAAAAGCCAAAGGGTGAGACCCCTGGTGATATTGTTATCAGTTCCCTGTATTGCATCGGATCAGACACTCATTGAGTGACTCGTGGATTTGCATTTGTAAGCTGAAACATCCTAATTATAGCTTCATTAAGGTTTTCCCTCATAGATTTGGGTGTGGTGTGTAATTAGGGTGACCAGGTGTCCCACTTTACTACAGTTTGCATTGCATTTTTATCCCATGTCCCGCATCCCACATATTGAGATGATGTCCCACATTTTCATTGGCTCTAGTTTTTAAAAGTCAAACCACTGCAGGACAGACGTTTTTTTTAAAGTTTGGCTTTTATCCAACGGCTGTGAAGAAAGCAGGGGAGGCTGTCATCAGGCTGCTTCCTGTCAAATTGCGCAGATGTGGGTCAAGTGCAGGTTGACCTTTCACCGTCTCTCCGTCAAACAGAGAAGTCACTGCAAAGTCACAAGCTATGCAAATCTGGGTGGAATATGATGGATGGAAAGACAGTTAAACTACCTATAAGTATTTATTAGCCCGTGGAAGGGGATTCTCAGAGTTTTGTGAAATTTGCCAGTTATTTTTCAGTTTCACACATGGGAAATACGACATGAAGCGACAGTTCATGTGAGTCTCACAAGAAACGTGCGGCTCAGAAAGAGATGTGCCGATCAATGGATGCATTTAGACAAAGCACAGAGATGTTACAAGATAAGGGTCAGAATAGAAATGTTCATTATTTAAGTTAGATAGACATTGTATTAAAGTTGTAGACTACCTCTCAGCCTTGGTAATGTGTCCCACATTGTCCCACACAAACATACTCTTGGTCCCACATTTGGTTTGTTGGTATCTGGTCACCCTATGTGTGGCAGCTAATCTTAAGAGAAGTTACACTCTGAAATCACAGGCAGACTGGACTCATGGTAGGCAACCCATCTATTGGAAGTAAACCATAAATAAATTACCCTGGTCCACCAAGATGGAGGTTGAGCAAGAGGGTGATCTCCTCTTCTTGTAAAAAGTAGTCTGATTACGGAAACAGGGACTAATGATATTTGTACTCATCTTGACACCTCAGAGTACCAGCAACGAGTTGCAAACATGAATGTTGTCAGTGAAAGCCAACTGGAAGCTGACGACAGGAAGAGTATTCTGGGCATAAGATCATTGATGAAAGTAGGTTGTTTGAATGTCCGTACAATGTATGAGACTGGAAAGCAAGCACAGCTGTTGAGGGAAATGAACTACAAGCTTTAGGGTTTAGAGGGAATGTGGGCACAATCTGGAGAGTCAATCTTGTGTCACGACTGTCAGATCCAAGGTCATGTCTTATCTTGTCTTTTCATTTATTATCAGTTTCCTGTTTTATTTTGGTGCACTAACTCTCCCTCTCGTTTCACATCACTTCACGTCCTGCCCTTGTGTGTTTCCCTCCTTTTGTATGAATGACAGCCCCTGACCTACTTTTCATCACCTCCACCTGTGTCTGATTGTCGGCCTCGCCCCTGAATGTGTCCACTCGTGTCTCGTTATTCACTCCCTCAGTTGTATTTAATGTGTCTCCCCTTCCTTCTGTGCCAGTTCGTCATTGATCCTTGGTGTGATAGCATTCTTCCTCGTGTTTTTGATTCTTCGCCTGTTTATGACCCTGCCCGGCCTGCTGTTTTTGGATCTGTTTCCTTGTGAGATTGACTGAACCCTATTTGACTCAAGTAAAGATTTTTACACTTTCTGAAATCTCTTGCTGTCTGAGTCGTGCAAATCAGTCCTGTCCACTCATGTACCCCCAGTCGTTACATCTTGTATTGTGGAAGAAAGGATGACGAACATCAGGAGGGTGTTGCTATTCTTCTCAATAAGAGCTGCTAAATCCTTGATAGTATACCATCCAGTCAGTGAGAGGATAATAAGAGCACGTCTAAATACCAAGCCAATAAAGACTTCAATCATTCAATGCTATTCCCCAACCAATGGCACTGAAACAGGAATTTTATGAGGCTACAAGCACAAATAGAAAGAATGCAAAAGTGGGAGGAGATAATTTTGGAAACAAGAGAATGATGAGGAACGTGGCTGTGGCGCTATGAACGACAATGGAGAACACCGTGTGGAATTCTGTGGCCTAAATAACCTTGTGATGGGGGAACTTTATTCCCACACAAAGATATTTACAAACTGACATGGGTATCACCTGGAGGAAGAGACAAGTACCAAATTGATCATGTGATGATCAATGGTAAGTAGAGGAGGTCTTTGCACAATGTGCACAAGAGTGAGATGAGGAGCTGATGTAAGAAGCAACCATCATCTTGTTGCTGCTAACTTCAGGCTTATATAGATGAGATCTGTGTCACCACCCAGCAGTATAATGAGATTTGACATTGTAAAATTACAGAACGCAAAGAGAAAACAGGACTTCAAATCAGATTTGACAGAGGGTGAAAATACAGCAATGGTAAATGATCACTGGCAGAAAGTGCAAGATGTGTACAGAAAGACAAGCCAGAAAGTCGGGTTACAAACGACAGGTGCGCAAAGAAAGGATAACACCTGGAAGTTGGAAATTAATAGACAACAGTAAACACCTTAAAGAAAAATATATCAGACACATTTAAGACTCAGAGAACAATATTCTGCAAGTAACAGATAAGTCAAAAAAGCCTTAAGAAAGGATAGATGAGAGTTTACAGATGGATTGGCTAGAGAGGCTGAGAAGGCAGTTACAGATCAGGGGCAGGTCTACCAAATGATGAAGAAAAAAAAATGACAATATGCCAATAAGAGACAAAGATGGTATAATGTTAATGTCAGAAAAGGAACAGCAACTCAGAGGTACTCAACAGACTGAAGCCAGATAACAGCAGAGACATATTGCATATTTGTCACACTTAAATGTTTCAGATCATCAAACAAATTTTAACATTAGACAAAGATAACCTGAGTAAATAGAAAGTGCAGTTTTTAAATGATGATTTCATTTATTACGGGTGAAAAACTATCCAAACCTACCTGGCCCTATGTGAAAAAGTAATTGTCCCCTAAACCTAATAACTAGTTGTGTCACCCTTGGCGACAACAACTGAAATCAAGCGTTTGTGATAACTAATGATGAGTCTTTTACATCGCTGTGGAGGAATTTCGGCCCACTCTTCTTTGCACAATTGTTTTAATTCAGCAACACTGGAGGGTTTTTGAGCATGAACCGTCTGTTTAAGGTTACACCACAGCATCTCAGTTGGATTGAAGTCTGGACTGACTAGGCCACTCCAAAACCTTAATTTTGTTTCTTTTAAGCCATTCAGAGGAGGACTGGCTGATGTGTTTCTGATCATTGTCCTGCTGCAGAACCCAAGTGGGCTTGAGGTTGAGGTCATGAACTGATGGCTGGACGTTCTCCTTCAGGGTTTTCTGGTAGAGAGCAGAGTTCATGGTTCCATCAGTTACAGCAAGTCGTCCAGGTCCTGAAGCAGCAAAGCAGACCCAGACCATCACACGACCACCACCATGTTTGACTGTAGCTATGATGTTGTTTTTATGAAATGCTGTGTTAGTTTTATGCCTGATGTAACAGGACGCACACCTTCCATAAAGTTCAACCTTTGTCTCGTCAGTCCAAAGAATATTTTTCCAAAAGTCTTGGGGTTCATTAAGACGCTTTTCAACAAATGTGAGACGAGTCTTTGATTTTTCTCCTTGGCTCTCTCCCATGATGCCATTGTTGCCCGGTCTCTGTCTTATTGTTGAATCATGGACGCTGACCTTAACTGAGGCAGTGAGGCCTGCAGTTCTTTACATGTTATTCTGGGTTCTTTGTGACCTCCTGGATGAGTCGTCGATGCTCTTGGAGTAATTTTGGTCGGTCGGCCACTCCTGGGAAGGTTCACCACTGATCCATGTTTTCTCCATTTGTGGATAATGGCTCTCACTGTGGTTCACTGGAGTCCTGAAGCCTTAGAAATGGCTTAGTAACCCTTTCCAGACTGCCAGATGTCAGTGACTTTGCTTCTCATCTGTTCTTGAATTTCTTTGAATCGCAGCGTGGTGTGTTGCTTATTGAGATCTTTTAGTCTCCTTCACTTTGACAGACAGGCTCTGTTTAAGTGATTTCTTGATTGAACAGGTCTGGCAGTAATCAGGCCTGGGTATGACTACTGAAATTCCACTCATCTTTCCAAACTAATGTGGTTAATCACAGTTAACTCAAGATTTAACAAGGGGGCAATTACTTTTCCACATAGGGCCATGTAGGTTTGAATAGCTTTTTACCCTTAATAAATCAAATCAACTGCATTTTCTATTTACTCAGGTTATCTTTGTCTAATATTAAAACTTGTCTGATGATCTGAAACCTTTAAGTGTAACAAATATGCAAAAATATAAGAAATCAGGAAGGTGGCAAATATTTTTTTCTCAGTACTGTGTACCTGAAGCTTACGAAGATTTAGAAATCAGCACCAAGGCACCCTCAAGAGCTGAAATCCAGGAAATTACAGTAGCATATCGTAGTATATTATCAGCACAACTATTTAAAACCGAGCCAACCCTTGTGGCTAACATTCTGCATCCATTGTTTGAGACAGTAAGTCAAAATGAAACCATTCCAGATACTTGGCAAGAAGGAGTCATCATCAAGCTACCCAAGAAAGGAGACCTAACCAGCTGTAACAGCTGGAGAGGAATTACATTACTTTCCATCCCAAGCAAAATATTGTGCAAAATATTGGTGAACAGAATGGAAACAGCACTGGACAACATGTTAAGGAAAGAACAGGCAGGAAGCTGTAATGACCACATTTTTGTATCATGAAATATCATCGAGCAATGTACAGAGTGGCAGAGACAACTCATCGACTTCATAGATTTTGAGAAGGTATTGACAGCCTCTGGATCAGCTAGCATCACATCACCCTTTTTTTCCAACCTAGACTATGCTGGCGACCTTGCTCTCCTATCGCATCTACCAAGTCACATGTAAGACAAAGACAAAACATCTTGATTACAGAGAATGAAACAAGCATGTTGGAACTTCAGATTAACATCAAGAAAACCGAAGTCATGCCCCTAAACACAAAAGAACCACCTGTCATAAAGATAAACTTTATGTTGGAAGCTGGGTAACATCAGATGGTGGAGCTGACCAAGACATTACAGCCAGATTAGGAAAAAAAAAGGACAAACAAAAACAAAACAAAATCATAACACATTTTGTTTTCAATTAAGCACATACATTTGTGATATCACTTTACCCAAACTAATGAGAAGAGCACAGATGAAACAGCACACACAAAAATGTCTCATATGAAATAACCAAAACTATTACAGTTTTGGCAAATTGTGTCTATGTAGTACCCCAGGGCAAGTTGTTAGACATTTATTGAGAAAATACTTTTACTGCAAGGCTGTTAAATGTGTGTTAAATCAACCAGTTTATGAATTTAATGGTCATAGTCACCGAGCAGATCCATTGAACGGTTCTTGGTTGACTGTTTTGGAGCAGGGCTACTGTGTATCCTATGAGGCAGGAAGGACAGGACCCCCTGCGATGCTCTCTGGAGGGTAAAGTGGGATTAGTCCGCTGCTCCTGGACCCCCGCCAGGGTTTAATGGAGCAGGAGTAACAAAATTGACAGGTCTGCTTGGTGGCCAACAAAATCCCCAAAACACTTAGGCTTTACTTAGAAACTGGGACATGCTGACTTACCCTAAGCTCAGATCAAAATGATACAATACTGGTTATGATATTAATTCAGATTAACTGCAAATGCACTGATTCAACAAAAAAAAGGCAGAGCATGTATATCCTCATTCACACAACTGCAATGTATTCACAGACGTAGTTTATGCTTTCCTGCAATGACTGGCTACGAGTCAAGAATGTGAACAACAGGGGTCGGCTAGGAGGAAGGGCAGAGGTGGGGGAGATCCACACAGATCTGAATTCCCATAAATCACTTGGTGCAGTGACCATAAGGGGCTAGAATTCGAGTTGTCCTAGGAAGGGGCTGTATCCTGTTGCTAATAAACCAGACAGATACACTGAAACTTTCAGCAGAAACCCCACACATCAAACCAGTGCTCCTCGCAATATCAGGACAAAGTTATGCTTTTTTATTGGATGGATTGCTATGAAATCTCGTACAGACATACACACTTTTCCTGGAGTACAACAATAAAGTTAACATTGTGGTTTTGAAGTCTCAACAATGTTTGAGCGTTTTCCCTGTAAGGACCAGTATGTAACATTTAGAGATTTTATTAGCTGAAATGGAATATAATATTATAGAAGTATGATTTCTTTAGTGTATAATCACCTGAAAATACGAATCTTTGTGTTTTTGTTATCTAAGCATATCTGCATATCTACATATGCAGCAGGTCCTCTACAGTAGCCCAGAACAGACAAACCAAACACTGGCTCCAGATAGGGCCATTCACATTTTCACAGAAATTTCAAAATTGTGTCTATGTGTACCAGTAAAAAGGTTTAAAAACTTACCAAAACTAACTGCATATCATGAATGAATTAAAAAAAAAAAGTTAATCCACTACAGTCTATGCTTTGTTTCAAATTCAAGCAAGCAGGTCAGGACCCTTGACACCAGGATGCAAACAATGTCACGGAGATTATGTTGGATATATGTATAGCAAGTGACAGGGTGTCCCAGCTGTGAGCCTGAAGTCACACCTAGGAACTAAAGAAGAAGAGGGAAATGATTTCCATTAATGTGAGGTCTCAGTGTGATGGAAGCACGCAACCTGCTCTAATCCTCACCACTTAAGAGCCTAGGCAATATCTACTTAAAGAGACATTACGCAGGAAATGTTATGCAAATGGCTTGTTTATCGCCTCATCTCCATATCAGCCACTTGTTTTGTGCCCTGTCTACAGTGTGCCATGTTGATCTCTGGCTTAGGGAGGAGTGTAATCTCTTAACACCTAGCTGGCAGATTTCTCTATTGTTGTCAGATTTGAGATGCATCGGGAATTTGAGTCAGGTTCATTTTTAACAAACAGAGTGATAGTTTAAGGACAAACAAGTGGCATTTGAGTTTATCTCATATTTGCATTAATTCACACGTCAGTCAACACAAGAGGAATTAATTTTGAAGTGTGCTGTGTGTATACTGGGGGCTCTCCCTTAAGCTGCACACATTCAGACACCTTACTAAGCAGATTATCTCTATATATGTCTGGATACATTTCTGCATGTCTAGTGATGCATAGTCAGAGAGCGTGAGAATGCAGAACCAAAACATGTTTACAATATCACATATGTACCACTGAACCACTGTTGAAGTCGTCGGCACGCTGCTGACATCTGCTGCACAAGTTACGGCACATGCAAACCTTGCAAACACATTTGCATGTAATTGCACAGTACCTGCATTTGTAGCATTGAAGAGCAGCTTATTGGTTGATCTGTGATGATAAAAGTGGTTGTTACAGGAAAGAGAATCTTTGGATGTGGGGATATTTAAAGACCGTTTCCTGTGTTTGACATTTACCTTGGATTAAGGAACACAAGCATTGTGACTCACAGCTGCCAGAGGTGTAGCATGGGAGCCGAGCTGGCAACATGACGTGGGTCGGTGTGTGTGTGTGTGTGTGTGTGGGGGGGGGACCAGGGACCAGATGTTGTCCTCCTACCATGGGGAATAAACTCTATCACTCACAGTGCAGGTGGTGGGAAAAAAGGGGAGAGAAAGGGAGAAAGAATGAATGAGCGAGAAACAACGGCAAACAGGAAGCAGGGACCTTACAACACAATGCACGCAGGGTTTCCTGCAGGCTCAGACAGATAAGGAACAACACTTTGTTTAAAGCTGGATTTTCAGCCACAAACGTTTCCCGATCTCGTAAATGCTCATACTATTCTCCGGCACTACAATTGTAATAATTGTAATATTTCAAATCTATATGGCATTCAGCAGTGATTCAACAGTCAGATTATTATTATAACCACTGCTATTATTATTATTATTATTATTATTATTTGACAATAGTCCTATACTTCTAAGGGTCAGGGGTCAGACACTAGGATTGCTGTGTGATGATGAGCCTACAGCAATGCACCAAAAGCAACTCCATGCAAACGAGGCAGAACAGCTTGGAACAACTACATAATAATGTCATCTGACAAGTTCAGTGTGATACTAAAAAGAATGTCAGTGAGGCAGTCTGTACTGAGCCAAAGATAAACAGGGTTAATGCCAATAGACATGACATTCACAACTTCTTTGAGGAGTGGCTGCCTGAGAAAGAACAGTTAAAGCTGTAGTAGGCGACAATTTTTCCCACCACAACTGTAGTGTTGCCATATTTTCACATCAAACTCTGAAATTAGAGTTGAGTTTGACCAAAATACACTTAGTGATTGTTGGAAAGAGTAACAACAACGGTTTAGGTGAGTTTAATTTTGTTCTTGTACTTGGGCACCTTGCAGAGGTCTGCACTCTCCGAGTCCAATCTGGCTTGGCATAATTTGGCAGAAATGCCATAATAACCTTTCAGCATATTGAAATTCAAGTGTTCTGGGAGAAAACCTGATTTCTGCGCCTCCTCATGGCTCTGTTTTCAGGCTTTTAAGAATCTAGCCCGTGACCAATCACAGGTCAGTTCAGAGAGAGAGCTTTCCTATTGGCTGTGCTCCGGTCATGTGAGCGATGCTTGGCATTCTCTCAAGAGATCTCAGCAAGGTTATCAGGTCACAAACTTTCTCATTTTACAGCTAAACTGTGCACTACAAGATGGTTCTGAGAAATAGGCATCACCATAACATAGTATTGATTGATATTTGATCAGTGCTGCCTACTCTTACCGTTTGATCAGAGTTTGTGAGTGATTGCCTACTGGCTCTCATACACGGCAGCTAGACAGCAGACCTCATATCAGCTCTGACTTGTTGTTTTCCTCCAGTCTGTGAAATCCTGCAGATGTCATCAGGAGCTCCAGAGGACACCAGAGGACACAGAGACACATTTTTTTTTTCAGGTTACCTGTTTCATGTACTACTGTCAGGATATAGTGACCGTTTTATAAAAATATTTTTTTTTTAAATCATATTTGCTCCAATCTCACCTACTGCAGTTTTAATCCACACTTGAACTCCAGACAAATACAGCCCTTTTGTGAATAGTTTACCACTCATTGCAACGGTTGATAAGTCAGGGTGCATCTACATTGCACATCCCAAATGATTATGTGTGTGTGTATTTATGAACCCAGTTACCCTGAAAGAGACAGGATGAAACATGGCACATGAAATTTCTGCTATAAACTGCAGCTGGTGACAGTCTAACAATGCCCCCTCAGCTGTGTCCTTTGCCCCTTTTACATGGGAGAATAAAGCTGCCTTCAGAAAACTGAATTTATGGATTGAAAACACATGAACAATGCATCAAGATGGCAAGCAAATCATGGAAAATAAATAAATACTGAGGTGTGATGTGACAGAGAGCATGGATCACAGTTGAGATTAAACCTGCAGGAGGCAGATTATTTGTGGCACCATTGGGCAAAAGTTCCACAGTAACCTTTCAGCATGTTGTAATTCAAGTGTTCAGAGAGAAAACTAGACTTGTGCACCTCCTCATGGCTGTTTTCAGCTCAGTTCAGAAAGAGAGAGAGTGTTCCTATTGGCTGTGCATTCAATGGAGCCAGCTGTCGATCACTCACAAACTCTGATCAAACGGTCAAACTACACAATGCTGATCAAATATGAATCAATTTTAGGTTACTGTAATGACTATTTCATGCCTAAATGTTTTCAGACAGGGCTGCACGGTGGTGTAGTGGTTAGCGCTGTCGCCTCACAGCAAGAGGGTCGCAGGTTCGATTCCAGCTTGCGGCTCTTCTGTGTGGAGTTTGCATGTTCTCCCCGTGTAAGCGTGGGTTTTCTCCGGGTACTCCGGCTTCCTCCCACTATCCAAAGACATGCTGTTTAGGTTAATTGATTACTCTAAATTGGGATGTGAGCGTGAATGGTTGTCTGTCTATATGTTGTCTGTCTCTATGTGCCCTGCGATGGACTGGCGACCTGTCCAGGGTGAACCCCGCCTTCGCCCTATGCCAGCTGGGATCGGCTCCAGCCCCCCCGCGACCCCTAACGGGATAAGCGGTTGACGATGGATGGATGTTACTGTTTGCTCTGGCTGGTGGGCGGTGCTTGGTATTTCCTCAACAGATCTTAACATGGATGCCGGGTAACAAACTTTCCAATTTTACAGCTGAAGAGTAGCTACAAGATGTTTCTGAAAGCATTTGAGGTGAGAAATAGTCATTACAGTAACATAATATTGATTCTTAGTTCAGAGTGATTGACAGCTGCTTGGAGATGACAGACTCCAGCTCGGCTCTGATTGGTTGTTTTCCTCCAGTCTGTGAAATCTTGCAGATGCCATTAGGAGCACCAGAGGACACAGAGGAACATGATTTTTCTTTTAGATTACCTGTCTTTTGCACAATTGTCAGGATATACTGTCCATTTTCCAAAAATAACTTTTTAAATCAAATTTGATCCAATTCTACCCACAGCTGCTTTAATTATGAAATAAAAAAAGCAATTTTGTGAAACATAACAGGTTAAATCTCTGTCCCACTTAAGACCCATAAATACACCATACATTATACACAAACAAATACTGATATATCTGATTAACCGCGAATTGTCGGCAAGTTGTAAAGAGAAGAAACTGGGAGCTGCGTCTGGATGAGGCGCAGGGTGGACACCAACATGCAAAAGCCAATGCTGGAGCAACACCCCCCTCTATGGACCAATAGTGGTATTACATCCATTATTGCGTAAATTCACTAAGCAGTTTGCCATCACTGCAAGACGCAGTATTAAATATAGAAGCAGCGCGATTTTTAACATGACACAGTAGCCTGGACAACAAAGTCATAATATGAAAGAGATATATCACACAAGATACACTTTAAAGACTATTTTGCTTTATAATAGCGTATTTCACTTTCCTGTTACAGTGGTTTTCTATATGTCGGCCTATATGATAGATAGCTCTGGCAGCGGAAAACCTCGTCACCAGTCACTGTGCGCTCTTCATCGAGGACTGAAGGTCAAATCAGCTGACTTTTAGCAGCGGTCAGTGGGAGTGACTATGTAAATCAGCATCAAACGGAAACAGTACTGGAGCATCACTCATCTGATTGGGCGCCTTTGTTCTTTCAAATCGAGGTGTCCCCTCTTGTTTTGTGGCACCAACGGGCCCCTGGGGGAGAGGACATCTTTTACAGTAATGCTGCTCTCCAGCATGGACTACCAAACTGCTGCTGGGATGATGGAGTAACCTAATGATCGTATCAGGGAAGATGGCCTGTCAGAGACAAGATAAACCAAACAGACTGAGGGAAGAGCTGAGCTGCATGCTGGTTGGTGATGGAGCTGTGGGGAAGACCAGCATGGTTATCAGCTATGTCTTCAATGGATACAACAGCGAGTACAGACAAACAGCTTTTGATGTTTTCACTGGTGAGTGGAGATTATTCTTTCAAGGTTAATGTGGCTGTTTGACTCAGAAATAAAACTGATTTCTACTTCCAGGTTTGGTTCATGTGAATGGCATTCCAGCTCGTATCAAACTGATAGACACTGCTGGGCAGGTAAATGTTCCACACCACGTTGTAATTTCGTTCCCAGACCAGTTTCCTCCTCACCTCCGATTATCTGATCTGACAGGAGGAGTTTGGCCATCTTCGCTCTCTGTGCTATGCCCATGTGGACGTCTTCATCCTCTGCTTCAGCCTGGTCAACCCCGTCTCCTTTGACAACATCGCTTCCAAATGGATCCCACAGATCCGAGCCGCCAACCCGACCTCTCCAATCGTCCTGGTTGGAACTCAGTCAGACCTTCGCCACAACGTGGAGCTTCTCATTCATCTGGACCAGCGAGGTACCAAACCAGTGCACTTAAGCCGGGCCAGGAGGCTGGCACACAGGATCAGAGCTCAGGGCTATGTGGAGTGTTCAGCTCTGACGCAACACAACCTCAAAGATGTGTTTGACTGTGCTATATCTGCTGCCATCAAGCACAAGCACACTGGCAAAACATCTAAAAAGCTCAGTCTGCTCAAACGATTAAAGACCTTTTGTGATTGTGGATGGAGGAAAATCTTCAGAGTCATCTGAAGTGGATTCAAAGCGTGTACTCTGCTTAGTGGACAGTCTGTTTGGAGATTCTTATGACAAATTATGTTTTTGTTATTTTCAGTCAAATATTTCTATACAGAATGTGAATTGTGCACTAAAACAACATTGGAAATATGGTAATCTTTATCCACAATTCACTAGATTAGGAAGGCTACATGTTCTGCTCTTTTTTTAACTTCCCTTTATGTGTTTCATGTTTTATTTGCTACTGTTGTTCATATTTGTGTGTATGTGTGTTAAGGGTTTGTAATAAATGCACTACAGTGTGACACATATTTAATTCACGGTTGCTGTGATTCTTTTTAAGTGATTGTTTTAATTATTAAATCTGTTAAACATAGCATGTGGATCCTACAGTGGAGGGTACAGTCAGTGAAGAAATGGAGGGAAAACACAAAGTGCCATTTGAGACAAATGGTCACCTGCTGATACTTTGAAGTGCTACTTTACAAGACAAAAGCCATTTAAATCCGTCCTTAGGCTGAGGCGTGTTTACCACAGTTATTTTAAAACTGCCACATGGAAGTTTCTT
The DNA here is from genome assembly GCA_947000775.1 of Pterois miles. Lineage (NCBI taxonomy): Eukaryota > Metazoa > Chordata > Actinopteri > Perciformes > Scorpaenidae > Pterois > Pterois miles. Next base: position 13,068,846 of record CAMQGK010000471.1, on the reverse strand, counting down.
TAGTAAAATGATGATCCAAGAAGTATTTGTTATGCAATGACAGTAATTAAGGTTTTCCCAAAAGGATTGTAATAGCAAAAGAAACTATGATTTACAAAGACAGTCATTTAGAGACATTTGTTATACCAACGAAGACCAATATCTTATTATTTTACATTGTCTATTTATAATTCATTAATTCAACAAATAATGTGTTCTCTGTAAAGTAATCTTAAATATGTGCCTGTGCTCCTTGATCTCGTAATAACTGGTGTTATTTTACTCTGCTTCAGTGTAGCATAAATTCAAGAGGTTAAACTGGTTTGAATGCCTACGGGAAAGACTGAGAGTCTCAAACCATTTTTAACATGCAAGACACCTAAATCCTGCAGCTCTGCAGATCATACACTTTAATGGGCTACTATATCACAAAGTAAGCACAGCTAGAAGCAGTATATAAGTATATTTCAATCTAAATATTAAGTATAAATGGGTCTACAGTATAAGCCAAGTACTTTTCTGTGTACTTGTCAGTGTAAGACAAGTATACTTATTGAGACTTTTCTGTATACTTGTCAGTATAAGATGAGTATACTTAGACCTTTTTGTAAACTTGTCAATATAAGACAAGTATACTTATTGAGACTTATCTGTGGACTTGTCAGTATACAGACTTTTCTGTATACTTGTCAGACTTTTTGCATACCTGTCAGTATAAGCCAAATATACTTATTGAAACTTTTCTGTATACTTGTCAGTATAAGCCAAGTATACTTACTGACTTTTCTGTATACTTGTCAGTATTTTTTTTTTTTTTAAATTTTTTTTTTTCTTTTGAGCAGAGTATATTTATGAATACTTTTGTTAAGGACATCTCTGATAAGTACATACAATAAAAATAAACTGAAAGCATACTCTCTTATTTTTACTTTAAAAGAAGTATACTAATAGTACACTTGAATAAACTTTTTTGGTAAGGTGGACATTAGTAATGATTAGATTTAATAGCAGTAATCGCTTAAAAGTTAGATTATTTGGTTTAACTTGTTAAGTAGTTTGATCTTGCGAGCGCAACAACATTTTGGAAGCTGCACAGAAACCGTCGACTCAGCGAAAGCGCAGCACAGCTGGTCTGTCTTGCAAAACTACGTTTCCCATGATGCAACCGCGCGTTACCCTGCTCTGACCCTGTGACTGAAAATAATCTGATCAGCTGATCTGACCTGGCAACAAAATAACGTAGCTAGAGAAATCTGTCAGGGAGGGGGCAGAAGAACAAAACAATGACAGTGCTCGGGAGGATTCAGACACAGTGACACTTTAAAAAGACTTTTTAAACGGACTAGCGCGGATCTCCCCCCCGTTTCAAGTAAAAGAGTCCGCTGGTATCCGCGCTTTTGACATCGGCCGCTTGTTGTTTTTGTTGATGTGTTGTTACAGCTCCGTTGACAGACTGGAGGCTAGCTGTTTGGTTGGACGGCTGTGAGCTGTTGGGGCTTGCTGGCCCGCTAATTACAGCTTTTCTTTGGAGCAAAAGCTGAAACTGTCCGTGGAAACCAGCTAGCTGTAAGCTAAGTATTGCTGCTTGTTTGCCAAATTATCCACCGAGTTTGCCAGCGAGCTATTGAGGGTCAGTTTGCTAGCTAGCCTGTTGTTAGCATCAACATTTGCACATTCATCCTTTCAGGGAGAGCTCATTGTCTCGGTGGGTACTGGCTACTTGTACATGTTTCTGCAGTATTTTAGAGTTTTATTCGTTAGCCTTACATATACTGTATGTAATGCTGCAGCTAAATGCTAACTCGGGTATATGAACAAGCTAGTGGTTAAAGCATATCCAGTGTAACTCAAGGAGACGGCTGTTTCTGCTTCATTGCCTCACTGTTGGTTGCACTAAATAACAGTATTGTAAGTGTTTGAAATTCATGCTGCGAAAAGTAGTTTGATATACTAAATTATATTATTATTGAGAGTTAGTTATTGCAGTCAGTGGATCAGCAGTCCTGTTACCATGCAGCTTTTTTAAGTTAGTCATTGTATTTGGTCATTTTAGTTGTCAGTATTACTTCATGTTGTATATTTTCCATTAATTGCTATTGGAAATAGCTGGTACTGTTGTTAAAGCTGTTCCAATAAGCATTGGTCTGTATTCAAGTGTACCTTGTGAGAAACGATGAGTGGGCATGGCTCATCTTCAGAAAAGGGAGTCAATACCAGCCTAATATGTCAAGAGAGTTATGCCTGTGGCGGCTCTGAGGAGGCTGCATTTGAGTGTGATGAATGTAAAAGCTTGCAGTGTGTTCGTTGTGAGCTCGAGCTCCATGGTCAGGAGCGTCTGAAGACCCATGAGCGGGTTCAAATAGGACCTGGGCACGTCCCTTACTGTGACAGCTGTAAAGGAGGTAATGGAGATGGTGGCAAACGCCATAGATCTGTGGTCCGCTGCCAGAACTGCAAAGTTAACTTGTGCCAAGACTGCCAGAAACGCACCCACAGTGGTGGCAACAAGAAGAAGCACCAGCTCACATCTTATCCTCCACCACCCAAACCTGCCGAGGTCAAGTCTGTCCAGGCATCCGTTCCGCCCTCCGTCCAAATAGCTGATGAGACCAAATCTCAGAGAGCAAAACTTCTGGAAAAGATTTCTAGTTTTCTCTTGGTTGATGAGAATGAGGAAATGCAGGTGAGTTGTGTAAAAATCAAACTCTACATTTAATAGAAACAATCAAAATACCTCAACAAACAAATGTTCACTTCTAAACTCTTGTTGCTTCAAAGATAAAAGATGAATCTTCATTTGTGAAGAGCCTGAGCTGTAATCCCGACCAGCTGCTGAAGGTGGTGTCCATCTTTGGCAATACAGGAGAAGGCAAATCGCACACCCTGAACCATGCATTCTTCATGGGCAGAGAAGTGTTCAAGACTTCTCCCACACAAGAGTCCTGTACAGTGGGCGTGTGGGCGGCATTTGACCCTTTCCGTAAAGTAGTAGTCATCGACACCGAGGGGCTGCTTGGAAACAGTTCCAAACAGGGCCAGAGGACCCGTCTTTTGCTCAAGGTGCTCGCCATCTCCGACCTCATCATCTACCGCACTCACGCTGACCGTCTCCATGACGACCTCTTCAAGTTCCTCGGGGATGCCTCGGATGCTTACTTGAAGCATTTCACCAAGGAACTGAAGGCCACGACGGCCCGCTGTGGCCTGGATGTCCCTCTTTCCACCTTGGGCCCTGCAGTGGTCATCTTCCATGAAACTGTCCACACCAAGCTGCTTGGTTCAGGTGAAATATCTCAGTTTGTGTCACTTAAGTCCCACTAGTAATACGTGGAGTGTTATTACTCAATCTCCTACACATTCGTTAGTCAAGTAAATATTATTTTGCAGGAAAACATCCATTAAAACAATACATTGTGATTGTATCACCGTGATTGTATTGTAGGTCTGCATCACCATAAGGGACGAGAGGCAGTGCCTTTAAAGTAAACTAACAATTAAGCCTTGCAAATAATTATAGGTTTGGCAACTACTGGCCTACAGCCGACTTTTACATCACTCAATCTCCATTCCAACTTTTTGTGAAATGTGGAAACACTACTTTCTGGAGCAAAAAGAAAACCCTGCAAAAATGTCACATCTTTAGAGTTTTTTAGTCCAGTTGCTGCAACTCATTCTTTACATTACTGTCAACCATTTTCTAATGCATGCAATTTACTACAATTTAAATGTTGTCACTGTTTATGAGGGAGAAAAACACAATAAAAATATAGTAGGCCTTGGAGTGTTAAGTGCACATGATTTGTTTGATTTTCATGGTTAAATGTGCTAAAACATGACAGAGCACTGGTATGAGCCTTCAAGACTCTGGACAACGAATGTCATGTAAATGAGTGAGCTACATGTGTTTGCTCACAGGTTTATTAAAGGTGTGTTTTTTGGACTGATGGCTGATTCTGAAACATTCATAGTATTTTTCTCTCACATATCTTAATGGATGGCACAGTATTTTAAGAACTGTGTTGTGTCTGATACAAATGCTGTAACCTCTCCATCTGTGTCTTGCTTTAGATAAGTCATCAGAGTCTGTAGATCGGCTGCTGTTGGAGCGCTTCAAGAAGCTTTCTCGTTTCCCAGAAGCCTTCAGTTCTGTCCAGTACTGGGGCACGCAGACTCTCAGCCCCCCGACTGACTTCCGTGGCTTGCAGAATAAACTGGAGCAGCTCCTGGATAACAACGCCACCCGTTCCCCACGCACCCCTGTGGTCATCTTCAAAGCCCTGCAGGTAGGGCTGTATACAGTATGGCTTGAAGCTTCCTGTCTGCTTCTGACTGGCTGGTTGTTGTTGTAAAGCCACTGAACTGAATGTATACACAATTTGCTGATAAAATGGTTCCTGGATTTAGGCAAAGATGTATTTAAATCAGCACAGCTCAAGTTTTAAGCTTGTACGTGTCATGTTACTGTTTGTAAAATGCATCTATTCTACACTGTACGACGAGGAGGTGCAACACTAACACTACACACAGCTAATTTCTGCTGGTCCTTCGTTCTCGCACAGGCATTGAGTGAGCGCTTTAATGGGGAAATCGCAGGTGAGCTTGTAGCCCAGAGCTGCTTCTTTCCTGACGAGTACTTCACCTGCTCCAGCCTGTGCCTCAGCTGCGGGTCAGTGCCTTCCTCCCTTTTAACATTCGTAGCCATTATAATCTCTCCCTCAATTTACTGATTATTAAACATTCTGATGTTTTTCTTCTATTCCAGATCTGGCTGCAAGAACAGCATGAACCACTTAGGTGAAGGAGGGTGCCATGAGGCGAAACATCGTTGCCGTTATTCTCTTCAGTATGATAATCGCATTTACACGTGCAAAGTAAGCCCAGTTGCTCTCTGATTTCACTTAGATAGAACTATTCCTTCTCTCTGTACCATTGACTGCGTAATTACTAGGACTGTCTGCAACCAAAGGAATTCTTAGTCAACTAACACTCAAACGATTTTGTCGACTTATCAGTTAGTTGACTTAATTGACATACTGTATCTGTAAAACGTCTCCACAAAGAATAACACAAAAGTACCACTTTATAACTCGTGTTTACAAGAGATGTGTTCATATGTAACTTAGAAATCTCAGTCAACTAGGACCAAAACGACCAATTAGACAATTAATCGACTAAGAAAGGGGCAGCCCGAGTAATTTCTCTTGTTCTATGACTGATGAGCATAAAGTTGAAGTCATTGTGTGGTGCATCACTTTAGGCTTGCTATGAAGGGGGAAAGGAAGTGATAGTTGTCCCTAAGACCTCAGCTTCCTCAGACTCTCCCTGGATGGGCCTCGCCAAATATGCCTGGTCTGGGTGAGTAGCAAAGCTTGGGTTAGGCTTATGTTACCTTTTACAGAGCCTGATTTTAGCTCTAGACTCAGACCTAAAATCAGGTTTTTCTATTCACATTAGCATACAAGTAATACTTTGGATATTTACCTTTATATTTTCACAGTACATTAATGTGTCTTCCGTATGTTAAGGTATGTTATCGAGTGTCCCAACTGTGGAGTGATCTACCGTAGCCGTCAGTACTGGTATGGGAACCAGGACCCTGTGGATACAGTTGTCCGCACCGAGATCCAGCATGTATGGCCAGGGGTAAGAAACAAGAGCTATTTAATTTATTTGTCTGCTGTAGATTATATTCCTGTAATTGTCTTTAGTCATAAAGACCTAGGCTAATGGCCAGAAGTAACTATTTATCAACTTAATGTGGTAAAAACCTGTCTGCTTTTTGTAGTCGGATGGCTTTCTAAAGGACAATAGCAATGCAGCGCAGCGTCTCCTAGATGGAGTCAACCTAGTGGCCCAGTCTGTGTCAGAGCTCAGTGTCAAGCCTGCCAAGGCCGTCACCTCCTGGCTGACAGATCAGATCGCCCCAGCCTACTGGAAACCCAACTCCCTCATCTTGGTGAGTGACACACACAGCCCCACCCGCTGCCACCCGCCACCAACAGCCAAGTCAACACTTTCGTGTCCAGAGTTATGTTTACTGTCTTTGGTGCTCTGTGCCTATTACACAATATATGTTTGCAGGTCATAAGATTAAACATAGATAGACTCAGATTGCGCCCTCTTCCCTGTAGCTCTGGTCAATTACAGCTTCTATTGTTGTTTTTGTTTCTTGTACAAGGTGTGCCATAAGTGTCACTCAGTCTTCCAGGACAACGACACCAAGCATCACTGCCGTGCCTGTGGGGAGGGCTTCTGCGACGGCTGCTCTTCCAAAGCTGCGCCCGTCCCTGAGAGAGGCTGGGGTCTGGCCCCTGTCAGGGTCTGTGACATCTGCTTCGAGCAGAGAGCTTCATACGCAGGTAAACACACTCTCAATAATGTCAAATGTTCCGAGTCTCTGCTCTTTTGTGTGTTATGCAGCCGTGCAACATTTGGGTGAGGTTGGCTTGAGGAAAGACATTTTCTTTCTGCAGAGTTGCTCGAGGCAGAGCTCGAGGAGGAAGAAGGTGGAACCCTCGCCAGGAAGGTTGGAGAAGCAGTCACCAACACCATCGGGGTTGTGGTCACTGCTATTGACATCCCACTTGGTGAGTGTTGCCCATAACAAAACCTAAAGAGGATTGTTATGTAAGAGGACTAAATGACCCAGTAAATGTGAGTGAATGGATACGATGCCCTCTAGTGGCAGAGGCATAACATGCTTATTTACAGTAAGAGAGAAAATCTGTGTTGTTTCTAGTTTGAACTCTCAGCAATGTTATGCAGGAGTCTACCCTGCTAAGCCTCCCTCTTAAGGAATATGGGATGCCCTATTAGCCTAGTTGTAATAGAGCCTGTTCAATTCCCAAAAGCTCACACAAGAAACTGATTCCCTACTTGCTTCGTTGGTTCAACTGTGTTCTACTGCTTCAACATTATTATTACTGAGTAGTCTCAGATGAGTGACTGAAATTATGTGTTGAATTTGCATTTGTCTATAACTTATTCCTGCCAATGAGAAATGTTGGACTTCAGATTTAAAATCCTCCCACACACGCTCGCTAGAAAACCTAAAACTACCTTTGACAGTCTCTTCAGGACATGTCAGTGCTTCCGTGTAGGAGTGCTCCGCTACCTAATGTTTAACATTGCAGCTCTAGAGTTTTGTTTTAGTGCAAAGGTGAAATAGATGAGCAGTTACCCTGTTTATTCATTTCTTTTTTACGAGACTCCCTGCTGTAAACTCACATTTGCTGAGTTAATAATATAAATGTTTTGAGGCTTCCTCACACAACATGCATAAAGATTTCTCATAGTAGTCTGGATCAGTCATTCCCTGCAAAAATGTCTAGCATGCACTTTGGTCCAGTGTTTATGAGAAGAATATATTTGTTATAACAGTCAATATGAAGCGTTTCTGTCAAGATAATCCAAAATGTGTTTTAGATTGAGAAACCTGGCTCTGCCGCATAGGAAGATTTCTCAGAGTTGGCACAAATAAATGCTGCACACACTCAAATACACACCACAAATCATAGCCCTTATTTTACCTTAAGGTTTTTGTTTCACACACATCTTAACATATTTAGAAAAATATTTGTTTAATCCAGGGTTGCCTCCTAATCAGTCACTTTGGTCTTAGTCAACTACGATTTCTTTAGTAATTTTTTTATGTTTTTTTCATGCTGAATGAGGTATTTCCAAGAAATTTATGAGCAGTGGTGAAAAAGTGGTGCTTTTGTTTGATTCTTTGTGGAGAAACTCAGTTTTACAGTTTAGATTCAATCAACTAATCAAGCGTTAAATCAAATTTCTTTGGTTGAGGACAGCCCTAATCCAAAGCATACGTAGTATGATTATTAATATACACTGGGCTGCTACATATGCCTACTGCAGACCTACTGCACAATGACAGTATGGTAAAGGGCTTAGATAAATATGTGTAGATAACCTGATATGCTGCTGAAAACTTCTCCATATCCATCATCACCCCAAAAATACATCAGAACAAAGTCTCAGCAAGCTTGCTTCAATCACAACAAAATCCTTATTTCCAAATCCAAATCTTGTTTCCATGGTTCCATGGAGGAAAAATAAGCATGGACAGAGCTAAAGTAAAGCAATGGTATCTGAGAACTGAGTCTAGTATTTTGATTAGAGGAAGTGAATGCACCTCTAAATTAAAGGAATAGCTCAACATTTTGGTAAATGTACAGTTTTGAGGGAGGTTAGCCTATGTGCATAGCTATTTCTTGGCCCGGGAGCAGTTGCCAGGCAACCAGCAGAGATTCCAGGACGTCGTTGCTCCCTGCCAAGAAAATATCCGAGACATAACCCCTCGTAAAACCTCAACTTCCTGCTTTCACACTTCAGTTTTTGTACAGATTAAACAAGCAGATATAAAGTGTTAATAGGTGAGCGTCGGCGCTTGTAGGCAGAATTATTTACCTTTGGACAGACACAGATAATCTGATATCCTCAACAGTATATCAGGTTATCAATCCGGTTATTCATCTGTGCCCTTCACCAGTCAATATAGTGTAGATGTACAGGATCCTTTGGACAGAGCCAGGTGATGTTTGTGCTAAACTAATCTAACAGACAATGATATGTGTGCATATTTCCCAAAAGGTCGAGCTGTTCCTTTAAATGTCAGCACTATAAAGTTTAACGTGACTTAGAGTTACGACCATGTGTTTTGCAAATGTAAGCCTTACTCTGTCACTGATAGAAGCCTGTGTATGTGTGTGTATTTATGTTACCCCATAGGCCTAGTGAAAGATGCTGCCCGTCCTGCCTACTGGGTGCCTGACCAGGACATCCTATCCTGCCACAACTGCCAGCGCGACTTCACTGCCAAACTGTCCAAGCACCACTGCCGCGCCTGTGGCCAAGGAGTGTGCGACGACTGCTCCCCGGAGCGCCGTCCGGTTCCTTCGCGGGGCTGGGACCACCCCGTGCGAGTCTGCACCAGCTGCAACCAGAGACCCGGAGAACTTTAACAGGGATGGCCTTCCTTCCTCAGAGCACCAGAGAGAACCGCTCACTCAGTCAGCTCGCAGTCTGTCACTGCTTTACCTCCGTTGATCTAATGGTTCTATCTTGTATCTGTGGAAAGGAAGTATTTAGGAATATATATATATATATACACAGTATATATGACAGTATATACACAGTATATATGACATTTAGCAGAGTTCCTGTGGCCTTTGTAGAGCAGCCAGAAGATGTGAGTTACTTGACTGAGTGTGAAACCTGCTTTTCCACTCTGAATATTCACAGAGTGAATATTTTGATTGACACAAGTCCCTAATTTTACATTAAATAAGGCTGTTGAGCTATTTTTCTACTATCAGAAAATATTACAAAAAGTATCATTTAAAGAATAATAGTTAGTTGAGAACCCTGTGGGGTCGGTGTGATTAGTTTCCAGCGATTCATATTATTGAGCATTGTTTTCTCTGATGTCGCATGTGTAATGGCAAGGAGATATATTCGTGCAGGTAGAACTGCAGGCTCCATTGCATGCTGTATTGCAACATTTTAGTTTTTGCACTAAGGCTTTTTTCAGCTGTTATAGGCTGTTGCTTACCATGGCCAAAATCCAGATATCCAGATGATCAAGTAGTCTGGGCTGAAGTCTACCGCAGTAGGTCGAGATTGTGGATATCTGGTGTTGCCAAAAATCATTCAGGTCACTGTGTCTGTGCTGGTATAATGTTTATATTTTATCATGTAATTTGTGGTTGTAAGAAGACATGTTAGAGGAGTGTACATTTGAAACGCTGAAAATTATTTATGTATTGAAGAGTTAAAAAAAAAAGAAGCTTATTAACACTCTGGCATGCATGACAGTCTGAGAGATCCATGGCCTTTTACTCGTTCAGAGGATGGTCTCTGAATGAGCCTCACTATCTCTTTTACCAAACGGCAATTCAGTGTGTCAGTGTTATAAGATGTACATGTTTCATGTTCAAATTTGTTTTCTTGACACCTTTATTTTAATTTTTTTTTTTAAACTATTCACAGTTTGGTATGGATGTTGAAGAATACCCAAATTTGTCTTCAAACCAGTTTTATATATTACACTAACACCTCCACATCTCCGTAGGCACAGACTGACAGGATGAGGACTCCTGATAACACATTTTAGTTGTGTTTTAGCTTTTCACAGCTTGTTTTTCCATTATTATACATCCATTATTGATATTGTCTATTTTCTTTTGGTGTTTTTTGTTTGACATTAGTTACTGTATGGATATTTATATGTTTTGTAGCAACTGTATGCGAACCACTCTTTCTCCTCATATTTTAGACTTTAAAGCATTACGCAGACAAATTGATGCTCGATGTATCAATGACATATTGAACCATATAGCGACTGAGAGCTTTACATCTGGATATCATACAAAGCACAAGGTGATGCCTTTAACGCATACAGTATGCTTGTATTTTGTTGTTAAACCTGAGTAGGGAAAAAAGGGTTGTTGTTGTTGTTGTTCTCGATTGTAAGCTTTGTAGATAAAATGAATTGTTCCTTTGCTCCTAACGTGGAACTTCTTGGTTCTGATGTCTGATGAGAAAATGTTGTCTTGTCTCAAAATAGATTTATCTGTCTGAATGTTGCATCACATACACACACACACCCTCCTCCGAGGTGCTAATATTGCACAGTAAATAATAGGAAATGTGAGGTTACCTGTACTGGAGATCATTCCCACTACAACCGTGCAGTCTGTTGCTTCAGATATCCTTTGCATTTTGTGATGTCCACATTTTTTTCTAATTAGATCGGATGCAATCATCAACACTTCTCACCAACAGACTGCAAATCAAGCAGGAATGACATGCATTTAAAACTGTCGGAAACAAACTTGAAGCGATGATGTGTGGATACTAAATTGATGGAAGATTTGCATAAGATTAAAGTTGTATCAGCTCCCATCTGTCAAAAACATAATCTGGAATCGCCTCCATGTCTTCAGTGTGTGCTTGTGTGTTTAAACCTCCCCGTGTCAAACCACTTACTGTACTGTATGTGGGAGGAATAGATCGTGTGCACGCCTGTGTATTATGAGCCTTGCTTCCACTCCTCTCCCAACACTGCAGATAAAGTGAGGGAAAAATATTTGCTTGGTGCTTATTGATGATGATAAATGATTTATAATTATTTTAATAAATAATTAAACACAAGCTTCCATGTTGATCCATTCTGTGCCACTTGCTCTGCATGGTGTCAGCACGCCAGAGGGGAGCTTCACTTGATATGTATCCAAGCTCCAGTAAGGGTCTCTTTAAAAGTACTGTTATTCAGTTGTGTACAATATAAATACAAGGGAAAACCCTTTAAAATAATTTTGACAGTTTGCCCCATGAAGCCACGCCCCATCCGCGTATGCCGCACATCTATTGGTCCACGATTTCACCCCGCGGTGTGATTGGTCCATTCCTGTAGGTTTCCCTCAGAACTGCAAGACGCCGATATTGCGTTACATTGTAGCAAAATGGCGGCTGTCATTCAGAATCCACTAAAAGCGTAAGTAATTTAGACATTTAGGAAATTGTGAACAATTACTTTGTTGCCAACTTGTACATTAAAACTGTCTGTTCGTGCATGTGTTTTTCAGCCGTGTGCATGTGACAGGTTAAGCTGTCCGAAATCATTTTTGTGTACTTCTTGCATGGCAAAGTAGCCTCGTATAGTTCTTTTATTTTACAGGATTTTAACATTTAGTCTTTAACATGTGCGTTAGGCTGCCTGACATTTTGGCTGCACTAGAGGAGCTTTTCCTCCGTACGGCTGTGCATTCAACACAAGACACTGACGTCTTTCCTGGGCTATAAATTTATTTGAAAACTGTCGACAACGTGCCTTTGCGCTGCACCGAATAATTAAAAGCCGATTTCCTTCGTGCTCGGTTGGGCATAGCAGGGGAATATCATCTGGCATGCCGAAAGTCGTTTATAGTTGGTGTGAATTGTCGACATGTCAACTTTGGCTCCTCCGAGCGCAGACGTGGTCAGGACCCGGTAAAGCAAGGGAGGAGGCATTTTGTATTTGCATGCTTGCTGGCGAAATCGACAAAAGTGACAGCAATTTGAGTCCGTCGTTGGAAATAGCTTGTCACTCTGTGCTCAGATAGTCGGTGCTGTAGTCGCTTTTATCCCCCAACTTCAGAGAAATGCTCCACCTTTTTCTCCATTTCCCCTTTGTTCTTCTGTGTTGTTTCACCAATTCCACTGGTTAACATACAAGTTAGACACAATTAGCCTCCTGCTTCTTCTCATTTCACATCTAAACTAATCATTTAGCATTTGTTGCCCCGCACATTGAGCCGCACGTGTTGACAAAAGCGTTGAGCACCGTATTGATGTGTTATCATCACCATCACGGCTCTCTGGGACTGTGGAGGCAGAGCAGGCACTCCACTGTGCCTTTAAGTGGAGGAGTGCTGGAGATTAGCTTGGTCCAGGATCCTGGGCCCATCTGTCAGAGAGATGCTCCGACAGAGAGGAAGTGTTGGGCACAAGCAGGAGAACCATCTGCTCCTCCATAGAGGTACCCTGGCACCTCCAGTGGACTGGAAGCACAAGGAGTGGACCACACAGCACCCACTCTGTTGCCATTGTTGTTATGACATTGCTACTACACCTGTAGGGGAGGATGCAGAATGATTGTTTTGGATATCTGATGAGACACTGACTGGACATTGCTAGTCCAGTTCAGAGACTAGTTACCTGATATTAATTAAACCTGACTGGCTACAGAAGCAGTGGATTGTCAACGTGGTCTTTAGCCCGACAACCTCCGACCTGCACGCTCGTTGCGTGATGCTCTGGATGTTTGCTAAATGCAATTTGTCTGTTGAATCTGTTTTTACATTTGTTGTCTGCACTTTTCATGCAATGCCTTGCTTCACAGTTTCACAGGGAATTGACCAATACAGTCACAGCCTTCAGCTGTGGCACCTGAACAGCTCAGTGAAGCACTTGAAGTACTCAGTGTAAATGTTAAATGAATAGTACTCCCTAGTTCCTTCAATTCTCTCATCACTTATTGGGGCTGGGCAGTGTGATGGTATATATCATCAAATTCATTTATATTCTTCTACATCATTTCTATCGAGTTATAGGCTAAGCATCTATGTATTTCTTTTTTTCTCTATAATTTCGCCATAAGATGTAGAAATTGTACTTTTCATTTGCCAAGTATTTAATTCACACAGGAGTATGCAAAATGTGGCTTTACCATGTGGTTATTTCATGTAGACCATTTGTTACAGCTGGCCCAAATGCTTCAATGCTTCAACCATTTATTTATAAATGTGTGCGTGTACATATGTGTATATGTGTGTATATATATATATATATATATATATATATATATATATATATATATACACACACACACACACACACACACACACATATATATATACCTATATGTATATATACGTATACGTATATATATGTATATATACGTATACGTGTGTATATATATATATATATATATATATATATATATATATATATATATATATATATAGTATGTAATAATAGTGTATAAATCCTGAAATAGCCCATGAAATAAGGAATAATCCCACATTGTTCATTATTCATATTCAATGTTAGTTATTATAATTCTGAAACAGTAGCGCAGCGGCGATGGCGATGGAGAAAGAAAGAAGAAGTCAGTCTGCTGCGCTGCACCGTGAAACTTCGAATACCTACGAATATTTCTCACCAAAGCTTCGAAGCCCAAAACATGGTATTCGGGACAGCCCTAGTTTTTAGCAGGATGCGTGATGCTCTGGGCGGTGGCTAAATTCAAAATGTTAAATTTGTATATTTACATTAGTTGACTGCTCTTTTCATGTGATGCCTTCCTTCCCAGTTTTACAGGGAATTGCCCAATACAATCACAGCCTCCTGCTGTTAGCAGTTAGCACCTGATTAGTGCTCAATGTAAATGTTCCTTCTATCCTCTCATTGTGTATTAGGGCTGGGCAATGTGATGATCTATATCATCAAAACAATATATATGTGTCTATTGCTCATATTTTTCTATACTGCGATATAGGCTAGGTCTGAATTTATTTCTCTTTTCTCTATAATTTCACAAACACTATTCATTTTGCACTCAAGTATAAGAAAAAAAATAGTGCTTTTCATTTGTCACGCATTTAATTCACACAGGAGTATACAAAATTAAGCTTTACCATGTGGTTATTTCATGTAGACTATTTATTGGGGCTGACCCAAATGCTTCAAAGCTTCAACCGTTGATGGTAATCAACCTCCAAATCAGTATTCAAATGCTTCATTGTTTGATTTTTTTTAATGTAATAATGGTGTATAAATACCTAAATAGCCCATAAAATAAGGGATAATCCCACAACATCTGTGAAGCTTTGAATACCTCAGACTATTTCTCAGCGAAGCTTCAAAGTCCAAAAAATGGTATTCCAGACAGCCCTATGATATATATCATCAAAACAACATGAAGTGTAGTATTGTTTCTGTCTTGATATAGGGTAGACCAACATTATATATAATATATAATATAATATAATTTATTTTTTTCTCTATAATTTCACTAAAAACTCAGCTTATGTTCATTTTGCACTCAAGTTCTTAAAATTTTACTTTTCATGTAATTTCATTCACACATGAAAATACAAACTTCACCATGTGGTTATTTCATAATATGAAATAACCTTGCTATATCGTGATATGTATTGTTATCGAGATATGAAATGACCTATATTGTGCTCGAAGATTCTGGCCATATCGCCTAGCCCTATCATGTATCTCTGTTTTTTATTTTTCATAAAAGCATGATTATTATTGGAAAGTTCATTCCCATTGTTACCTTGTTGGACTATTTCCTTCTCTTGTGTCCCAACAAGCTTCGGCGTGCGTCTGCTGTCTCGCTGCTTTTTCATCTCGGAGGCGTTTTAGCATTCTGATGTGGACTGTCTCCTTGCTATAAACTGTGTTTAATGAAGTGTTTCAGTGTGCTATAATTAGCCTCTGTTTCGGGTTTCTGATTTCATTTCACACGTTTGTCAGATTATAATTAGTCACACTTGACACTAATTGGATGTCGCTCCTGTGGACCAGTTTGACCTTTTTTTTTTTTTTGTATTGAGATGATTCACTTTAGGGAAATGAAACGGCGGGTTGACTTTGTTGTAGGGATGGTGGTGGATGAAGCTGTGGTGTGCAAGCCTTTGCACGCCGGTGCACGTCTGTCCCTCCTATGAGCATGATGTGAGGACGGTAATCTCCAGAATCTGCTGATTAAAATGGAGTCTGGAATATTTGATTAATAAAGAGGCTCATAAAGCTGCTCATTAAAATTTTAGCCACAGCTGGAGTTGGACACATCTTCCAGCCACAGCTCTCCTGACATCACATCAGCGAGCTCCTTCCCCACTTTGACGGAGTCTGGCCTGCTGTTTATTGGCACTGCAGTGTGGAGGTGTATGGTCTGGTTTTACTCCTGCCCTCACCCAGACTGTGTTGTTCTGATTGGTGTAATCAGCGGTTGTTGTCAGGATGCAGTCACTGTGTAGGCCCTCCTCCTCGTCCCCCTCCCCCCTCCTCCCCCTCTCTTGTTATGTGGTGGCTCTAGCTTCCTGTGAAGGAGCAGTGCACCTGCAAATTCAAGAAAACTCCTGGGCAGAGCTGAAGGGACTGAAGTTGTGTTTGTAGATCATATTTTTACTCTCATTTAGTCAGTCACATCTCTGGAATGCTGCTGGACCATTTGGAAGTTGACACTGGAGTTTTGTCACGACTGTCATGATCACTTTGCCTCCGTGAGCTGCTTCTCCTCCTGCAAACTAAAATTTAGTCGTCAGATATGCAAAATGACTGTTGACACATGCTCACATTACGGACGTAGCCATGTGACACGGCGAACCGTTGACAGGAACACACTGATAGCGGAGGCCCCACTGGCCACAAGATTTGCTTTAGTTCCTCGCCCTCATGCACACACTCACCTTCTCTACTCAACTGGAAGATATTAAGGATGTGTAGCACATACCTCTGCTCTGGGGCACCTTTTGAAGCCCTGAAACGCACAGGCAGTGTTTCTACCTCAGTTTGATTCCACATAATTTTGCCACCTGTAGGCAATCTTTAAAGGATATTATGTTATATTATTTTTGTAGTTTCACTTCATCAGTTTTGGTGGAACTGGATTCACAAAAGCAATTGTTGATATCTGGGAAATCAACTGCAGCAACTGGACAGCTTGTACACAAACCAACAGGTTATCTAAACCAGCGTTTCCCAACCAGGGGGTCTGGACCCCGTAGGTGGTTTCAAGAGAAATTTAAGGTGTTTATTATCATAAGAGGAAAACAGACAAACATATTTCTGCTGCTGACTGTTTTTGTGATTTTCTTCCTCAAATCTATGCTTTTTTTTGCTTTTAAATTACTGTAACTGTTGATGACTGCTTGCAAGTAGACATTGTTTTGTTTTAAATCGTTGGGAACCACTCATCTAAACTACTTTATTTGGTTTAAAATCTGTATGAAAATCAGATTGCTCGCGTTTTTTTGACTCATCTGACTCCGTTTTAGTGATATTGCTCAACTCCCCCCCGGAAATAATTCCTAAACCACTTCAGTGACTTGGATTTCAAAGGACGGCGGAAAAACAGAAACATGTGCCTCAAAACAGACAAGAGGGGAGAAGTTGTGGGCTGACAGGGGTGGTGTGACACTCTCTCCCTCCCGTGTCGTTGAGTGTGTGGGCCTCGTCACTCATTACAAGTGTCGGAAAGATCTCTCACCCAGGCTAGTGCACCTGCTGCTCGGGGCAGCGGGGACCTGATGGAGAGCATGGCGATGCACAGACAGACAGCACCCATCACAAGACTTTCACTACTTGTTTGTTCTCCCCTCCGACCCCTCCCTGCCCATTTCACTTGAGACAGATCAGCATCCACTCTTGGTTTGTCTCAGTTTCTGGGTGATCCATGGCGTGCACCCTTTGAGCGAGTACTTGTAGAGTGACTTCGGGGAGCATTTACAGCTGGTCTGCTTGTAGTAATCTGATATGTCACACTGCGTCTCATCAGAGCTGTGTGTTGATATCGAGGAATGGCAGTGAGGCAAACAGGTTAGTTTGACGCGGATTTACTGTTTGAAACAACAGCCCACATACAGAATGGTATAAATCTGAGATTTCTACATATTATTACACAGCTGTATGTCTTTATCATTCTTTTTTTATGTTTCTTAAAGCTAAATCCTTTAGCAAGCTACTGGTAATGATGTCAAACATCTGAGCTTGTGTGTTCAGCTATGTGGCCAATCTGTTTTGAGTATATCCCTGTGTGATTCCTCTTGTAAAAATTCCTGCATTCATGCATTAAAGGGTGAGAAAGTACATCTCAGAGACTGGTGTTTTGCATGCACTAAGAAACACTGTACTGTATAACTTCTTTACAAGGCAGAGAATAGTAGTGATATGATTGTTAACTACGATAAAGCCATCTTGGTATGATTGTAGTGTGAGGAAGGAAAAACGAAAGGCCCATAGTTATTAGTCATGATCTGCTTGTTGGATTTTAACCTCTTTTTCTCACCATCTTGCCTTTTTGAACCCTGCCTTGTTTTTATTTTTCTCTTTCTCACACCTTTCCGCCCCTCCCTGCCCTCCTCGCTTGGTACCTGCAACTGTTTACTCTTCTCAGTCACACTGACACGAAGCCCCGCTGTTTCCCAGAAGCCTCACACACTGTGGCTTTGTCTGAACCGCAGAGCCATTGGCTTTGTGCGGGACAACATTCCTAACACGGCTGTTCATCTGCTGGACGTTGTCTTATCAAGCAGTAGGGGTAAAAACAGACAGAGAGAGAGGGAGAGCAGGATTCGCAAGATGCTGACAAATTAGGCTTCCACCTCCTCCACCTCCAGTTTAAGATTCCAGGCTCGGCTTGCAGCCCACAGCTCATTAGTTTCACTTCAAAATGGCCGTCTTCCTAATGTTGTAATTGAGAACACGTGGGGGAACTTTATTATGCGGATGTGGAGATGTTCATATGAGAAGAACCAGTAGCTCTAATTTGTCCTTGTTGCCCCTGTGATATAACAGCAGACTGTAGAAATCACATACAAAGTACCTCGCCATGATTTCAGAGTTGCAGCGTTTACCCCCATCTTTGATATTGTCAAATTAGAACCTGCCCTTGTGCTAGGCACTCTGCTGAGATTAATTAAGTAGGCTAATTACCATACCAGGCGTGTGGCAGCGATTGAGGGCTTGAATGTGAAATATCCTCCCCCATTTCACTCTGAATATTAACATTGAAACCCTGAGGGACTGCCAAAATCTCAGTGGCGCTAAGAAAAGTGGAACTAAAGTGTGAGAGTCTTTGCTGCTTTGCTGATCGGAGGAGTGACTTCGTATCAGACCCGGGATCCTATGTTGTGATAATGTAGTAACTCTGTCAACGCCACTGTAGCTCACAGCCTATGTAGAATCAGATCAGACAAGGAGCCCACAGAGGTAAATAATATGTTTAACCTCAGGAGTGGGAGCAGTCTTGGAACTGGGTTGCATTGCTTCTTTTTCTTTCCACAAATTCTTCCTGATGGCGAGCTGGAAGAGGAGAGAGAAGCTCAGCTGTCAGAGACTTACATTGAACAGTGCTGATTAGTGTGAGCAGACATTATTTGGGTTGGGGAGAGTTTCTAAGGGATACAAATCTTGTCGCAGCCTCGGCTTCCTGATTTAATGATCTGTAGCCAGCAAAGCAACAGGCCATTATTATCAAGCGGCATACATACATGCATACATGCATGATAAAAAGGCTCATGTCCATATCAGAGATTCTGCAAATGTGATCACATTATGTGTCAGCCATATTGTCTAGTGTTGCTGACCTCTACTGATAACATTACCCGCTCCGCAGGTTGGGCGACCAGTTCTACAAGGACGCCATTGAGCAGTGCCGCAGCTACAATGCTCGCCTGTGTGCTGAACGCAGCGTCCGCCTGCCATTCCTGGACTCGCAGACTGGCGTGGCCCAGAACAACTGCTACATCTGGATGGAACGGCACCACCGCAGCCCCGGTGGGTAAACACACACACGCTTACAGATAATGGGTTAGTGGGAGTTACAAGTGGTTTTGGTCCATTAAAAGGTAGGGTTGGTAAATATTTTTGAAACATTTTTGGTATTTGTTGAAATTCCCAACAGCAATCAATAAATCAAATGCTTTGACAAAAAATGAAAATAATTTGGTATCCATGGCTGTTGCAGGACTGCAATAAACCTGCTTGTCTACCTGCGTGCACTCATTGCACAACACTGGAGTCTTCCACTATCTGCTGGCTAGACAGCTAGGAGTTCTAACAATAACCATGTTAGCCGTTAACGTTCCTTATATATTTGCCTTCATGATGATAATTGTGAGGAGCGGCCTTAGAAGAAGGCCTGAAGGGACAGACTGTAAGTGTTGCCAACTTGGTGACTTGCTCTCTAGATTTAGGGACTTTTGTAGGTAGTGCTGCTAGCTACTTTCATCGGAAAAAAGGTGGCAACACACTCTCACTCATCACACATCATCAACCACATATCCAGGGACGGGTTGCAGGGGCAACAGCTCCAGTAGGGGACTCCAAAATACCCTTTCCCAGGCAACATTAACCAGCTCTGACTGGGGGGTCCCGTGGTGTTCCCAGGCCAATGTGGTGATATAATCTCCACTAGTACTGGGTCTTCCTTTGTGGCCTCCTCCCAGCTGGTCGTGCCTGGAACACCTCCCTTGGGAGGCACTCAGGGGGCATTCTTACCAGATGCCTGAACCACCTCAGGTGGCTCCTTTTAATGCAAAGAAATAGCAGCTCTACTCCGAGTCCCTCACGGATGGCTGAGCTTCTCACCCTATCTCTACGGGAGACACCAGCCACACTCCTGAGAAAACCCATTTAGGCGGCTTGTACCTGCAATGTAGTTCTTTCGGTCATGTCCCAGTTCTTATGACCATAGGCGAGAGTAGGAAGGCAGACTGACCAGTAGATTGAGAGCTTTGCCTTCAGCACTCTCTTCATTACAACGGTGTGGTAAAGTGAACTCAGTACCGCCCTTGCTACTCTGATTCTCTGGCCAGTCTCACACTCCATTGTCCCCTCACTCACAAACAAGACGCTGATGTACTTGAACTCCTTCACTTCGGGGCGGCAGTAGCTCAGTCCGTAGGGACTTGGTTTAGGAATCGGAGGGTCACCGGTTCAAGTCCCAACATGGACCAAGACCAACTGTTTGCTGGAGAGGTGCCAGTTTACCTCTTGGGCACTGCCGAGGTGCCTGAGCAAGGCACCAAACCCCCAACTGCTCGGGGTGCTTGTCAGGAGCAGCCCCCTCACTCTGACATCTCTCCATTAATGCATGTATATGTACTGTGTGAAATTAACAACAGAGTGTAAAAGCTGAATTTCCCTACGGGGATTAATAAAGGTTCATCTTATCTTATCTTATCTTAAAGACTCATTCACTACCCAAAAAAGGCAGTCCATCACTTTCCTGCTCAGAACCATTGCCTCAGATGTAGAGGTCCTGATCCTCATCCCAGCCGCTTCACATTTGGCTGCAAAACGATCCAGTGAGCGCTGGAGGTCGCAGTACGATAATACCAATAGGACCACATCATCTGCAAAAAGCAGCGATGTG
Source organism: Pterois miles (assembly GCA_947000775.1). NCBI lineage: Eukaryota > Metazoa > Chordata > Actinopteri > Perciformes > Scorpaenidae > Pterois > Pterois miles. The sequence goes on along the minus strand of CAMQGK010000471.1, from coordinate 13,048,190 downwards.
ATCCTCAGCACACCAAACTGCAAACCCTCCTACCCCGACTATTCCACGATATTCCTTTCTATGTTTATCACAAACAGGATTGGTGGCAAAGTGCAGCCCTGGCAGTGGCCCGCCCCCACTGGAAAAGAGTCCAACTTACTGCCGCTTTGGGCATACAGAGATTAGATGATCCTAAGAATTGATCCCCTCACCCCATACTCCTGCAATACCTCCCACATTATCTCTACTGGACCCGGTCATACTCATTCTCCAAGTTCAGAAAACACATGTAGATTGGATAGGCATACTCCCACGTCCCCTCCAGGATCCTTACAAGAGTGAAGAGCTGGTCCATTGTTCCACGGCCAAGATGGAATCTGCATTTTTCTTCTTCAATCCAAGGTTCGACTAATGGCCAAACTCTTCTTTCCAGCACCTTGTAGTGGGCTTTACCAGAGAGGCTGTAACTGGCACACATTCTCTAGTCTCCCTTTTTGAACAGGGGAACCAGCACCCCGGTCTACCACTGCTTAGGCACTGTCCCAGATTTCCATGTAGTGTTGAAGAGACGTGTCATCCATGACAGCCCCTCCACACCCAAGGCCTTCAGCATTTCTGGATGGCTCTTATCAATCCCAGAGGTTTTGCCACTGTGGAGTTGTTTGACTACCTCAGTGACTTCCAACAGGGAAATTGATGATCCGCCATCAGCTTCCAGGTCTGCCTCTCCCATAGAGGGCGCTTTAGTTGGGTTCCTTGAAGTGCTCCTTCCACTGTCCGAATACCTCCTCAGTTGCGGTCAACAGTATGCCATCCTTAATGTACACAGCTTGGATGGTTCCCCATTTCCCCCTCCTGAGGTGCCTGATGGAGCATCTTGGTACCGACTGAAAGTCCTTCTCCATGGCTGCTCCAAACTCCTTCCACACCTGCTGCATTGACTCCTTCATGGCAGAGGCTGCCGCCCTTTGGGCCAGTTGGAACCTTGCAATTGCCTCCAGAGTGCTCAGAGAAAACATATCTTGGATGGCTTCCCTGACCACCAGTCCATCATGGTGTTTGAGGGTTGCCGCCCCTTGAGGTGCCCAAAACCTTCAGACCACAGCTCACCACAGCTTCAGCAATGGAAGCTTTGAACATTGCCCACTCGGGCTTAGAGCCCCCAATCTCCACAGGGATGTCAGAAAAGCTCTGCGAAGGTGTGAGTTGAAGATCCTCCAGACGTTTCCAGTTCACCTGCACTACCTGTTTGGGCTTACCAGGTCTGTCCAAAGTCTTCCCCCCACTCTCTGACACAATTCACCACCAGGTGGTGATAGGTTGACTCTGCCCCTCTCTTTACCCAAGCGTCCAAAACATTTGGCCTTAGATCAGACAATACAATCGCAAAATCGATCATTGACCTTTATCCTAGGATGTTCTGGTACCATGTACACTTATGAGCATCCTTATGTTTGAACATGGTGTTTGTAATGGACAGTTCATGACGAGTAACAAAGTCCAGGTGCCTTCATCATTGCCCATGTTTACGTTGAAGTCTCCCAGCAGAACTATGGAGCCTCTTACTGGAACTATGGAGTCCCCATGCAGGACTCCATCTAGGGTCTCGAAGAAGGCCGAATACTCCAAACTGTTCAGTGCATATGCACAGACCCGGGTTAAACTCCAATGTAGCAGCACAGGGATTTGAGTAATCCCACACCCGCCTGGTGCCTCACACCTTGGGTAACTCCAGAGAAGACTAGAGAGTCCAACACCTTTGCAGGAGTGGGGTTCCATAACCAAGGCTGTGTATAGACGTAAGCTAACTGATGGGCTTCACCTCCTGCACAACCTCTAGCTCCTTCCCCCACAGAGTGGTGACGTCCACATCCCCAGCCAGCCTCTGCCGCCTTGGTCTGGTCTGTCAAGGTCCCTGGCCTTCACTGCCTCCTGTGTGGCAGCGCACCCAACCCCAGCGGTTCCTCCCGCAGGTGGTGAGCAGCTGTGCCTGGCCAGGCTCCGTGGCAAGTCTGGCCACCAGGCACTCAATAACAGGCTCTCCGTCAGGGCCTGGCTCAAGATCTTCCTCTGGGCCAGGTAACTCTTCCTCTGCTTTGTTGCATCATGGATTTTTAAGAACCATTCTTGGTCTCAGGTAAGGGGTCAGACTAATTTGCCATGGGAGACCCTACACACAAACCTCATCATGTGGTGATGGTTCCTGGAGAGGGAAAAATCTAATGTTCTCTTGCTAGTTTCCCAAGATCACTGACACTGCCTTTAAGCTTGCAAAATTTGTAACTAGGGTTGCATATATTTATTTTCATTATTGATTAATCTGTTGATTGTTTTTTAATCGTTCATTTAGTTGATACAATCTCAGAAAATATAGTGAAATATTCCCCACACAATTTTAACACAGCCCAAGGTGACCTCTTCAAACTGCTTATTTTGTTCAACCAACAGTCCAAACCAAAAAGATATTCAGTCCAAAATGATATAAAACAAAGACATCTGTCAATCAACTAATCATTTTGAAGCTACTTAATGTTTAGATCCCCCTCAATATATTAATATCAGTAATGTCTGCTAAATTAAAATCATGGTATTTCAATACAGATATTGGTAACAAAACAAAATCAATACAAACAGTTAGAGCTTATTAGTTCTAGTTTCTTTACTCCTCTATGACAGAAAACTGAATATCTTTGAGTTGTGGACAAAACAAGACATTTGAGGGCGTCGTCTTTGGGCTTGAGAGAACACAAATTGACATTTTTCACCATTTTCTTACATTTTATAGACCAAACGATTGATTAATAAAGAAAATAATCACCAGTGAAAATGTTTTAGTTGCAGCCCTACAATCAGTGAGAGAATTTATAATCCACTGTACCAGATCTGGTTTTCTTCTTTCATATCTGTTCGGTGTAATCAGGTGTTTCTACATTTCAAAGATCCTCTAACTTTTTATTATCAACGTGAAACTGTACTGTTGACATGTTTACAACTGTTATTGTACAGGGGTCACAGCCGGGCAGATGTACACATACCCCGCCCGCTGCTGGAGGAAGAAGAGACGGCTGCACAATGCCACGGACCCCCGCCTGGGCATCTATGGTCTCCAGCTCGGTAAGATCCTGTAGCCTCTTCTCCCCTAAACCCCCCTCCCTCATCTCCCACCCACCTCCTTCAGCTCATGTGATTACTGGTGATGATCTGGAATAATCTGGCTAAAAGCATATCACTCTGTGGTCAGCACACTGAGCTGAACAGGCTGCCTGTCATTTTTCAGAGGATGAAATGTGGCTGTGTTCACCCCGGCTGGTAAACTTGTTTTGTGAGAAGTAGAACATGTAATTAGATTTACCACTGCTGGGAGCAGCGAGACGGAGTCCGGCCACTGCAGACACTATTTAATAAATGTTATGGAATGAAGTTTGGCTTTCTCTGGCTGCCACTTGAAAGCGCTCACTCAACACATTTACCCTCTCCTTTATATTCTCTCTCTATCTTATTTTCTCCTTACCACCTCCCTTGCTGATTGGCTTTGTCTGTTTTACTCTGACAAGTCTTTCGTCTCTTCATCTCTCCCATAGTCCGCCATGCGGTTGTGTGTGTTTTTGTGATCCTGAGTAGAGGTTGACAGATATTTTTTTTTTTTTATGGCCGATGCCGATTTATAACAGACTCAGGATAGCCGATATATGATGCAGATTTTTCCCTCCATCTGATAAAAAATAAAAGCTTAATAACTTAACAATAACAACATTTCTCAGCTTCAGTAAACATTTATTGAACAACATCTATGGTCTGTCTCTCCAGTCTACATTTTGTGTCTGCATTGCAGTGCACTTATGTATTTTAAATAAAAATAATGTATTAACTAAATTTCCAATACATGAAACAGGTAATCAAACAAACTAAACTTTGTCAAACTTTTGCATGAAAAAATAAAGTGTTAGTGCACCTAGCGGCATTTATCACAGATGCAGAGCTGGGTTTGATTCACACTCCTCTCTGTATTTTTGCCAGTACTGTTTAAACTGAGACATGATGAGCTCGCCAGCTAGATGTTGCTTAAGGTTTCCACCGTTATGTTGTGGTTATGTCACAGAGAGGCTCACACACAGTGGACGAGGTTGGTAAGTGACTGACGGCTGGGCCAGACCGTGGCGGCTGCGTTACCTATTGTTTTTCATTTTGGCGTCCATGTTAATGGGTTAGAGCTTTCGCGCCATTCGCGTGCAAGCTTTCACACCGCGTGCCTGGCCGCCACATCTCCTCAAGAGATTTGAGGTCTCGCCTATTTTTGACGCGAGATGCGCCTTTCACAGCAGCAACAGACAGTAAAAGTTATCATTAGACTGTATATTGACATTATATCAGCAACTTTACTACAGTTTCAAAGTCTAGACATCTGCAGAAAATGTCACGGACATGAAAAAAGTCAAGATGTATTTTTAAATCAACACTTCCTGCTTTCATTTCAAAATAAAACCCCTCAAGCATCTTTTTCTGTGGGCAGAACTCCTTCATTTGTTAACACAAGGCTTTTATTCTGAAATATGTGCATGACAGGATTGTATTACATGCAGTAACTTGCAGGGCTCCTTGAATGAATATGGTATAAGATTTTAATTGTGCATTATTGCTATTATTTACAAATGATTCTTGACCTTTCTCTGTCTCTGAGCCCTGGGCCAGACCGGCCGCTTGACTAGTGGCGGCCGCCCGTGAGTGCTTTGGGGTGGGGGAGGGGTCCACAGCAGCATGCGCTGCATTAAAAACGATTCGTGCTTCACATCTGTCTCCAAAAGTCTCCAATAACACTAGAAAAAGTCACTAGATTTGTCGCTAGAGTCGCTAGAGGGGTCCGAAAACTTGCTAAATATAGTGACAGGGTCGCTAAGCTGGCAACACTGCTGAGGTCTGCTGGTAGGATGGCAGTTTGATTGACACAAAGGGGGCGGAGTTATATGTGTTCTACAGTAACAACAACACTGGGCTGCCCGCTGATGCGCCTGCATGAAAATAAGCTTATCAATCATGAAAAAATATCAATTAATTGGCCCAATTAATAGGTTGACCTCTAATCCTGAGCTCAATTAACTGGTCCATTCTGTGCCCAAGGCTTGCAAACCCACTGGCATGCTACATTATCCATAGGAATGACCAGGACAAAGGAGAGAGTCTCAAGGCCCTGACACACCAAGCCGTCAGCCGGCCGTCAGCGATCGTCTGTCGGTCTAGTTTTTGTCGTATGTCCCATTTTGTCAGCTCTCTCCGGTGTCACAGTTTTTTGGGCGATGGCGCTTATTGGTGAGAGAAATCCCTCTGATTGACTGTTTAGCTCAAACAAATCAGTGCACAAGAAGAGAAACAGAAGTGAGGAAAGAGGAAAACACAGAAGGCTTCTTTCATTTTTCATCTGATCATTCGACACACGGATGTTTTCACAACCACATGGCCATCTGGAATGAAGCTAAGTGGTGAGTGAGAGTGGTGTGAAAATGGTCGGCAAACACTGCTTTGTTTCATGTACGTATCATAACAGCGGCTTTTATATCCGCTGTCCTCGAATCCCATTTTAAATTATGAATACAGACTTTTGGTAGGGAGAGTTATTTGTGTGGTAGCTGGCTGTTCGTCTTTGAGGTGTGTTTGAATGCAACGTTTTGGCCAAGACAAAGGCGAAGTGATGTAACTCAACGGTCAGTCTTCATCACAGCTGGTTCTTTGTTGTCGGGTTGGCGTGTCCGGACTTTAGCACAAAAACATTATGTTAGGTCTGCTAGATTATGGCAAAAATCATAATCCCGATTATTGACTTGAGAAATATTTGGGTACGTTTAGAAAGAAAATGTTGTAGCCTACATTTTAAAGTTTAATGCGTCAGTCTCTATACTTTTTAGAGCAAAATTACAAGGCTAGATCTGTGAGGAACTTTGTGCTGTAGTAAACAATTTAATCATAAACACATTGGTTGTATAGATATGAATAGTGATGACGCAGCAAAAAAGGTCACACCGCCAAAGCGTGGTGTTTCAAGACAGGCCAGGTAAGTTGTCGACATCGCCACACTGATGACGGTCCGCCTCACAGCAAGCACTAAGTGGCGAGGTCCAGGCAAGGGGTGCTGTTAAACACCACCTTCACCCGTGACCTTTTCAAGCTGACCTACAGATGGTGGCGCTGCACCACCTTGGAGGAAATACGCTCAGTCAAACAGAGTGAAAGTGCACAGCTGTAAAGGAAAGGGGTGCACTGGAGTTAAAACGCAAGACAAAATGAGAGTCGTGAAATGGAATGCGGCACAATAATCATTTGATATTGATCATCTTGTTTTCATCATCTTTGGAAGCCAAAATTGTAATTGAAATTAAGTACACAGCCCTAGAGTGTGTTACATCTTTCACTTTCACTCTTTTAGTTTGTATAAAAAAAAACTGAGCAGTCCATTGTATTTTGATAGAAATGATCAGGATGATTTAATTCAGATATAATTTCTGCATGTTTGGGAAGTTGAGAAAGTACGATAGAGGGAGCAGGCCTGGAAAGAGAAAGCAAGATGGAGAGATAGCATATGAACCAAGCCTTTGTTTCCCAAACACATCCCACTGTACCCTCTTGTTTTCTACTGAGCTTGCGCTGGCTAAGTCCCCTCCGCCACCACCCTGCTGTCCGTTCCCTTCTCCAGCAACAGTGGATTGTATGCGCTATCTGCCAGTGCCCAGCGGAGGGGAAACGTACCCTGATTTAACCTGGCGTCTCTTATATGGAGCACGTTGTGCAGCTGGCCAGAGGTGGCCAGCACAGGGCAGCAGCCAGAGTCTGTCTCGCTGCCTCGGCAGGCTAACTGACGGTGTGCTAGAGACGGGGGCTGCATGCAGAATCAGCTCCCTGCTGCAGGCTGCTGCCGGCTCTATTTTTAGCCCCCCCAGCTCCCATGGGTTGGAAGGGAGGGTGGGGGGGGGGGTCTGTCTCGTCGCGGAGAGTTGAAAGTCAACGTGTGCAGACACAATGGTGAGGGGCTGCCGCCGCCGCATGGTGGAAGGGCCCATTTTAGAGGAGCACGCCTACCTCCTATATCTGCCTCTTACCTATGCAGTCTTCTGTCGGTTCAGCACTTCATACTTAATATTCTGCCAGTCTTTCTGGTGGGCTCCGTAGTAGGATGCAGGGCTGATAGAAAGCTGTAGTCAGGGGGGCTTTTGAAGTGTGTCCTCTATTCAAACACCCACAAAGCAACTGGATGATCATGAAGCTATCTGTGGAGAAGAGATTGTGTAAATAAGATCGGCAGATTCGACTTGACTGTCAAAGCTTTTGTTTGCTCTGCTTTGTCTGCTCAACCTGCTTGCCTCCTACACTGTTTGTTCGAATCCTCAGCTGAACCGTAGGAGGAGATATCTGCATGATGTGTTCAGGTTAAAGCGATAAGCCACTTAACTGCACTGTACCTCAGAGATTCCTGTGGACAAAGTCAGCCTAATGTCTGCATATTGGAGCATCGTCGAGAGCTCATCAATGACAATGCATTCTCTCTCAGAATGAAAATATACATTGTTTTTCAGTAGGACAGTGCTGTGAATGAAAATAGTTCTGATGACATATCGTTGCAGGCAAAAAAAAGATAACGGCCGCTATAACAATCAAAGGCTCCAGCAATTTGCCACATGCTTTTATTAGTGGAAGAGAAGAGGTATAATGGTAATAAATGCTGATAGAAAGCTGCTCACGCAGGTCAGAGACTGTAGATCTGATGCTTCTCATCACAATTACAGTTGTTGATGGTGATGAAGGGGAAGAAACAGCACAGGCTAGAGGACTGTAACATACTGCAGCTTTGGGATCTTTAGCAAAATTAGCAATATACAGACTCCATTGTTTCTGTTATATACCGGTGTTGTTTTTATTTATTTATTTATTTATTTTTTACCTAAAGTGAACAATACACATAAATTTGTCGGTAAGAAGACAAATGAGTAGAAGCGCTGCTGGGTCTTTGTGGTAATCACAAACAGATGCTCTTAGTGTATTGTGCTTGTTCAGTCTTGTAAAGGGCTCATTGCAGTGGTGGAGTAAGTTCTCAAAAAAGTGGAAAATTCAAGTCTCCTTCAAAAATGGTCCAAGGCGCACTGTATTGTTGGAACAACAATTAACATGCCTTTATTTTACATGGCAATAATTGTTAAAATGACAATGTATTTGTCGGTATTTTGATGATTCATCACGTCACATGTCTTTGTGCAGATGGCGGCCTCATGTCCAAGGACAGCTTGCCCACCCAGAGCACCACGCTGGAGGCTCTGCTACGAGGAGAGGGTCTAGACAAGAGGAACAACTCTAAGAATGACGAGGAGAGTCTGCTGGAGATCCAGGTGAGAGGTTGTCTGAAACACTCACTGTATGTGTGTTTAAGTGTGCGTTTAAAGTGTAAATATTCAGCGATATCACTCAAGTGATTGGGGAGGGGCTGGCACTGAGTGAAGTGTTGCTCCCCAACCGGTTGTCAAGGCAACTTGCCCAGTTTTTCCAGCTGACCTGCAGGACTCTTTAGCTGACTGCTGCCTCACTGCAGGCATTTTGCACAAGTAGACTGCTTTAACTTTTAAATCTCATTTATACAGGATGTGGTAATAGTAATAAGCTATGCCCACATAACGATATGTTCAGTAGCTCTGTACATAGCATTGCTGATCTCTATTGTCTGTCATATCTCACCTATATTTCTAGGAAGGACACAGGAAGACAGGGCTTGGAGCATAACGGCTCATCCCTCAAGACCGACAGTTCATTTTTATTAATTCATGCTCCTGGTTCTAAACAAATTACAGCAATAAAGAAACAGCCTCCAGCCATTTAAGTACCTGTATGATCTGTGAGCTTTTCAGCATGTCAAAAACACCCAGATTGTGTCAAGAATTGAAAATTAGATTTTTGTTCTCTTATCTTATACTCTGTTGTTGCTGCTGAGTTTGTTTTGGTGCGTCAATCAGAGCTGAGTATTGAACCGGTCTGTTCTCTGTCTTTCTCTCTGTCTTAGAGGGTTCTGGAGGCAGACGCAGCAGAAGATGCTTTCAATGATGACGATGACTACGAGGTGGACACTCCCAAGAGGAGACATCGGGGCAAAGGAAGAGTAAGTGTCCACGTTAAACAGGTTGTCTTGTACTCAAGTCTACTGGAACTGTGCGTTGCAGTAACCATTCTACTATACTATGTAGTATGCCAGCAAAAGATTAGTATGTCAGCTGTAGTTATACACAGCTGTGGTGCTGCAGCTGCTATGTGCCTGTTGGAAAGCCCTGGACATTCGTTTTATTATTAAAAATGTTAGTGGAGAGTGCATATGAGGCGAAATACTTCTCATTTTAAAAAACAAATCAAAACAATTGAAGAAATGAACATAGAAGAGTACTGAGACCTTGTTATTTATTATTATATGCTGCATGTCCATTACTGTATGAAAGGTTCTATACAAATAAAGTTTATTATTATCATTATTATTATTGTTGCTGTTATTATTTTTATTATAATTTTTATTTATTATTATTGCAGATAGTTACAGTATGGATGTTTTTCCTCAGGGTCGGGGTTCAGGCCGCAGGAAGGCAGATATGGATGACGACAAGCCATATGTCTGTGACAGTAAGTAGAGATGACTGCTGCAGGGCTGCACCCTCCTCATCATCATCAGCCATGTTGGTCCTCCTGGTCTTCTAAGATTTCTTTTGTCCAGTAGTTGTTTTTTATGCTTTTTTAAACAAAATCTACAATTAATTTTGTACCTTTTTTACAATAATGTCTTCCACCCACTTAATTCAGATGTCTTTTATTGGATCTAATAATGGGGAGTTTTGTTTTCCGTATTTTAAAAATTGGTAAAAAACACATCTGTTTTGGCATTTTGATGGCATACTATACTATGACTTTTTATTACTTTTTATGGAATACCATACTAGAACGTTTTTATGGCATTTTAGTGATATACTATACCATGGCTTTTGATGATGTACTATACTATCACTTTTCAAAATTATTCGTTATGATCTACTTTACTATGACATTTATATGACATACTATACTGTGCCTTTTTATGACATTAGAATAACCTACTATTGAGCATATTTATAAACTTATGCTCAAGAACCTGTTCTAAGAGAGGTTCATAGTCTGACTCGTCCCCTTCTTACTTATTAGACTATATATATATATATATATATATATATATATATATATATATATATATATATATATATATATATATATATATATATATATATATATATATATATATGAGATTTATGAGTATTCACAGGTTATTGCAAAGTACCGTCAGGGCCTCTGTTGTCAGCAAGTCGACCCACTGTAACTCAATCACCAAGATGTTTGTTTGAGATGGACCCACAGGATGAAACAAGCTGAATTAGTGCCACTATAGTCTCACGTATTCCTGTACATGCAAGTTGTATGTGGAAAGTCCAGGTAGGAGGTATTGAATGTTGTGACTCTTCCTCAAAGACACATGCTCATGTTGTTTTTCCTCTGCTTCACTTTGTTTCTTCTCTGTTTCAGACAGATACAAACAAAAGCAGAACTCAAAATCATCGGCTTCAGGTACCGTGATTTTTACCAGATATTTGCTTTGATAGATTGATTGGTAGTGTTGCAAGTGCTGATTTGATTTAGTTCCTATGTTATATGACTTTTCTTGAGCTGAAAAGTGCCCTTGGGACTGTGAAACTGAGACATGGTTGTTATGTTGTCTGTGTTTGTGTTTTATTTGACTGACTATTGTAATCAGATCCTGAAGTGCTTACCTGTTCCCGTTCATGGAGTCAGAAGTAGAATAGTTACCTCCAGTAAACGCCCTGAGTCATGTTGCTTTACAAGCAATACAAGCTCACCAAGCTGCTTTATGGAGAGCTCATTACAGTCAAAGCATAAAAATACACAAATCCTGCATTTAGAAATGCTGTTCCCTAAATTATTTTTAGATGCTGAAATGCAACCATTTGTAGCAGTAGGAATGAACATCTGACCTCCGTTGCAGTGTGTGCAAAGCGCTACAGGAACCGTACGGGACTAAGCTACCACTACACCCATTCCCACCTGGCAGAGGAGGGGAGAGCTGGAGAGAGAAGCACGGTGGCGTCTAAATCCCCCTCTGCACAACCAACTGACAGACACAAACGTAAGACTGTTGCACTTATATCTACAGGTAGGGGTGGGACGGCTCATAAAATTCACGGTTCACTTCACGGTTTGGGGTCACGATTTCCGGTTTGGTACATTTACGGAACAGCAAGGAGGCCAATTTCCAGCTTCAATTTGAACATGCATTACATTTATTTGGCAAAATAAAAAGTGCCACTGTGTTATTTAAAAAGAATTAAAAACAATAAAAACAAACCATCAACAAAAAGGTCAGCATCAGGTCAGCAGCACTAGAGCTTTTTTAAACAACAGTAACATCTATTAGACCAGCATCATATGAGGAAAATCTGCCATGTGCAATAACACTGCTCAGTGTTGCAATGATGATATGACTTGTGATAAATAAACAAATATTGATGTGTGCATATTAGCTATACTGATGTCAGCCTGGTTGTTTTTAAAGTCAGAACCAGATTAGAATTGAATATTTAAATACAACTAGGATACATGTTGTTTCTACAGCAGCGACAGTAATGTTTACAGCAGCAAAGTCACCATAGAAACTCATTAATATCTCACTGGAAACAGTCTGACATGTTAATAAAATAAATCATTTTCCTGAGTGAAGTTTATAAACACTGAAGAACACAAACATCAGACAGTATCTGTCCTTCCTCCTGTTCTCTGTCCTGTGTCCTGTGTCCTCCTGTCCTCTGTCCTCCCCCCTTCCTCTTCCTGTTCCTCCTTCCTCTTCCTCCTTCCTCTTCCTCAGGTCCTGCTGGTAGAGGAGGAGCTGCTTTGTCTCAGCCAGCTGATGAGTTTACTACTAATATACTTGACAAACTAACCTAAATAGTCAGACTACAGAGCCTACTGCCAGCTTTAGTTTCAGCTTATGTAGCCGAGGGCTACTGGTCCGCCCTTGCCGAAATTGAGCCAATCACAACGCACAACCACAACTTTAGTTACACTGTGCATGTTTTATGCACCATATTTCTGTCCGCCGTGTCCCAGCCTCTTTGCATAGGCTTTGATTTCTAGTGTGACAATAAGTGCGACGAAAAAAAAATACACAATCGGCCTCATAACCTATTCCAAATGAACCAATAATAAACAACAAATAAACAATACATACACAAACCGAACCGTGACTACCAAACTGAATGGTTCACTTTTTTACCCGAACCGTTCCCACCCCTACGTACAGTATATAATAATAATGTTTAATTTCATCAAGCAAACCATCACTCACCATTACATACTATATGTCTGTGCCATTAGATTGCTCCACTCCAGTGCTGTGCTGAAAATGTCACATAAAAAATGGCATTGATACAAACTGACTGGTGTCAAAATCAATCCAAGGACACAAAAAACAATCTATATCTACACATATAATGCTTAAAAGTATTGCTTATGTATCAATACCTGAATATAAATATTGTTTTGAAAGAGTGTGACCTGCTAAGCCGTACTCAAGGGAAAATCAACTGTCTTTAAATTTTTTTAAATTGACTTGTAGGTCCAAAGGGTCCAGGTGGGACCAGTATTCCCAACAGCTACTGTAATAAATGCCATGGCTCGATCAAGAAAACGGGTAAATCTGGGTCTCCCTACTCAACCTGCCAATGCAAAAGTGAGTACATCCACGTGTAATTATACAATACATAACTTTTCTGTCCAAACTGATGGGAAGACATGGATGCTCTTGCCTCACGATGGTGCTCTCGATTGTTATCTATCACCTGTGTGCACCGACTGTGTTCCTCTGCTGTCCCGTGTGCCAGCTGACCGTGGAGAAGAGAAGGAAGATGGGACTTTTACTGGAGCAGAGGAGCTGTTCGGCACCACCTCGGAGAGCGACACCTCCACCTTTCACGGCTTCGAGGACGACGACCTGGAAGAGCCCGCCGCAAACAGCAATGGAATATCCAACCGACACAGATAGAGAAAACCTTTTAGATTTGAAGAGACAATTTTTTTTATATGGATTAACCTCTGGCAAAAATCTGCTGCTTCTTTTTCAATGTTTTTTGTTTGCAGAAAGCACAAAGTGATAATTTCAGGACAGAAATGCAAGTGGTATTTTATCTACTGAACATTGTTGAATAATTTATGAACACCTTTTTATATATAAATATATATATATTAACTTTCAAGGCTATGAACGACTGTCAGTGTTTCTGAAAACAGAAGATGGAGTGTTTTTTTTCCGTCACTGGAGCAGAAGGAGCATAAACATTATGAACAAAAAAACACTGGAGAAATTTGAAAATTTGAAAGGCATAGATGATATAGTACATTTGGGAAATGATTGAATGTCATTGCAGACCCATACTTGAGCTACTGGGTGTTTTTGAATCAGTAGTCAGGTGTGACTATGAAGGTCTCTGCTTCTGCTCTAACTCTGGATTAAACTTGTTTGAAAATGAAGGAACCGATGAACGGACTGCCACTGGAAACGTTTGGAGATGAAGAAGCCTTTAAATATAGTCTTTACAGATATAAAGGACTAAATAAGTGAAAGGTAAGCAACAGGTTTTTTTTTGTTATTTTAAAATATAAGAAATTCTGCAGAGTGTAAATTTCATCTTGTCAAAACCATAGACTGTATATAAAGACGGACAAAGCGTCTCCCCTTCCTCCCGCTGTACACAAGTGAAGCCAAAATATCCAGAATACGGGAGCTGCCATCTTGAGATGCGGTATCAAGGTCACCCACCTGAACCAATCACGAGCCGAGCACGGATTCAGCATGTCAGCAATTGAGACTCACAGCTGCCAATCATGACGGTTCACCCTCTCTTTGTATGTCAAATGATTAATTAAAACCAAACTTAGAAGAAAAATGAACACTTGAAAAGACACCAGTGTGTTAAGAACGTCCTAAAATGACAGAAACCATCTTTGGGAAAAATTTATTTGATGTGCACTTTGGCTTTTTAGTTTGGCTCATGTCCCATCTGCTAACATGGAGGCGGACTTTATGACCTATACTGCAGCCAGCCACCAGGGGGCGATCGAGATGTTTTGGCTTCAGTTTTGGGGAGCTGTCATGTCGTCACATCTTTATACAGTCTGTGGTTGAAACACAATGTTGTAATTGTATGGTGGAGAGTCCATCAGATTCAGTGTAATTTGACTTTGCAAATGAAAATCACTCAATCTCCTGTCCCATCATGCTAGCAGCTCTATGGATAACAATGTCTCTGTTGCTCAGTCCACCACTCCAGACTTAATTATCCAGACGGGTTGCCATAAAATGATGAAGGTGACCCCCTGCTTTTTGGTGCCTTCAAATGGGCTTGTGTTTATGAGATGGGAAGTCGTGTACACGATATGCTTGGCGTTCAAGTGGTTAAGTCGTGAAGAACACCGCCGTTAAGCAACAGCAATATTAATGTTACTGTTACGAATCGAGAAGCCACAGAGGCTAACAGTTTAGCAAGTGAGTAACAATGCAGGCAATGCAAATGCATATTGACAGCTAAATGCTGTAAACACGACCCCATTTGAAGGCACCATTTTTCCCCTCCTGTGCCATCACCTGGTCGCCATTTCAGTTTGTCCAGTATTGATTTATGATGAAATGCCTGTAAAACTAGCAACATTCCCATCAGCCTCAGCTGTTAGTGAATGTTAGCATACTAACACTCTAAGATAGATGATGAACATTATACCTGCTAAAAGCATGTTAGCTTGCTCACATTAGCATTTAGCTCAAAGCGCCATTGTGCTTAAATACAGCTTCACAGAGCTGCTAGCGTGGTTGTAGCGTCTTGTTCAGACATATTAAATATGAGTCTTAACACATTGTCTGTTCTATACTGAAGGAGCACTCGGCACGTTGGCATGTGGCCCAGAGGTGGGGGTGACCAGCGAAGAAGAGGATTTAACTCTGGAAAAACTAATGAGCCTTCATGTCCCTTCTGATTTGGGCCTAAAATAACTGACTGAAACGGATGAACAGACATCCACCACTTCTACAGGCCACGTGGCTTAATTGAAGCAACTGCTCCCTTGACAATATGTATCGATCCCTTCTGAACATTTGAAATGTGAGTAGATCCAGCTTCATTTCATTTCCGTTTCTGAACTGTGCTGGAGCTCCACTGAGCTATGGGAACACTGAAGGCCAGGCCTTTGGACTGTTTGTGCCCAACGGGTGCATTTGGGGCCCCCCGGCCCAGCCTGCCCACTCCTGCTCTTTGACTGTGTGTCTGCCGTGTGATCTGATGTGACACTAAGACGTCATTATCCCCATCACTGTGCCAGCCTGCAGCTCTGCACTGGAAACCAGCTCTGACAGCCATGACCCTCCAACCTGATTGGACCAGTGACCTCTAGCCATAGACATGGTGCTCAAATCCACCACTATTACATGCAGACCTCTGGACTACTGTATTAATACCCTGACGTGGACGCAAAGGTTTCATCTTTCTGCCTCTGTCTGTTTTTGCTCTCTATTTCCCGTGTCTCTCTGATCTCATTCTGAATCGAATGCGTCACATTACTTTAGCTCTCTCTTTTTTTTTGCGTCTTTTCTCTGTTGTATAATATTTCTATGTTTTGAACTCTTTAAAGTTTGATTAGTATGACTTCTTGGGTTTGTTCGGACTGTATTGATACCTCTGTCCTGATCAGGTGCACAATAGCCACAACTACTCAGGCATCTTTCCTTTCCTCTGCTGTTGATTGTTCAGCCACTCAGCCCTGATTCATGTGATTGTATTCAGTTAGCAAGGAGGGACAATAACGCCACACAAGGATCCCATTATAATCAACTCCTTGGGGGGTTTTGGGATGCAGTTTAATGCTATAGAAAAACATCGCAATAACGAGCTTCAGCTTCTGGTGTCTGCTGATTTTTGCCTGGTGTCACACTCGCCATGCAACACCTCTCTGTTTTCTGTTTGAGGTCAGCCTCAGCAGATTGTGACAGCAGTGAGAATCATCTCAGATGCATTTGAAAACAATATTGTTGCTAGAGATGCGTAACTCTGCTCAGATCCACATACGTAGTGAGAAGTGAAAACTGTAAATCCAATTTATGTGACATTTCCGTTGAGTGCTTTAGAGGGCCTAATTGCTTTATGACATTTAGAAGGTGCTTGCAGTACTATATCAAAAAGCCTTTTAGGTCCATAGGTTGCACATGCTGTGTAAGAGGTCTGTGTCCTTCCATGTGATTATTCAGTATCGCTGCAATGTAATAATAGCCGCTCCGTTTTTGAAGCTAACCATTAATCTTATGTGTCTGGTGTGACTTGCCTAAGTGCTCGTGCATTCAAACCATCTTTCTTCACTTCCCTCAGGGACCCTCCCACACAACAGTTTATCTCCTCTGGACAAAGAGTGGATCTGAGACTTCACAATTATCTCTTCTTCTCTTGTATCAGTTATGTGGTGTTTCCACTGTTAAATGGGTCATTGTGTCTTTATCTTCCAAAGTCATGCCAGTAAGTGAAAGCATGTGTTCATCAATCATAACCTGCTTAATGTTACCTACCGTATATGAACAGGCCTTGTGTGGTGCAGTTCTGAACAATAGGAGAAGCTCCTAAATGCAAAAGTCAGTGATGTCTGCTTCGAACGATGTGTCACCAATCATTGAATAGCCTGCATACCTCGTCAAAGACACAGCAATAGGCCCTGGTACTCTCTTGTCAAAGCCTGCTGGGGGTGGAGAGGGAGGATCGGGGTGGGAACGGAGCCAAGAGGAGATGAAATGGACATGACTGGGCGTTTGTTTCATCTTCAGCTGTAAATACGAGTCGAAATGGAGAGAATGAAGAAGTCTTTGTTTGTTAAACTATTTTTATTGTTCTGAAAAAATAAAGAAAAATAATAAAGAATGAATGGTACAGCACAGTGCTGTTTTTCTGAGAAAGACCAGGGGTCATTTTGAAAATGCAGCTGATAAGCAGAGGAATCCTAGACTGGATCGATAGGTTGGAGTGACCCTCAGACTGTGTGGGCAGAGGAAAAGGAGAAAGAAAAAAAAAAAAAAACACCACTCGAGTTTGTGAGAGGAGAAATACGAACAAGATGACTAAAAGAGGCTCAAGCACAAGGGAGCTCTTATTGATTGGTAGGTGCTGAGAAATCACAAGTAAGCCGGTAGGAGTCATATATGAGAAATAGAGTCTGACTGCAGAGAGGGATATTTAGTATTAGCAGTATGTGGGATCTGCAGGTGTAAAGTAAAAGAGTTTGTTGTCTTCAAAATGACTAAGGAGAGAAATGTGCTGCTATAGGAGCAAGTTTCTCATAGATACTATTAAATCACATCCTTTCATCAGAGTTGGAGTATAATAAGAGCAAGAAACTAGATCACTAGATTGGACGCGTATTTCTTGGACCAGAGAAACTCATAAAGGTCAATGCATCAACTCCCTAGTGAGACTAGCTGTGAAGCACTGTAATATTCACTAATAGGAGGAATTAATTATAAGATGTGTTAACAAGCAGGATACAATTATAGGCCAAAATATTTGTTTTATTTATGCAGTATTTTGTTTAATACACCTCACAGTCTGTTTCAGGGGAACTGACCAACAATTTAGTGGTGTACTTTTTGGAGGTAGAGTGGGTCCTCCACCAATTGGAAGATTGGCGGTTTGATCCCAGACTCCTCCAGTCCACATCTCAAAGTGTCACTGAGCAAGAAACTTAACCCCAAATTGCTCCCAAAGACTGAGCCATCGGTGTGTGAATGAGCATTTAGATTAGATCCTGATGGGCTGTTTGGCACCTTGGCACCATGGCATCAATGTTTGACTGTGTGTGTAAATGGGTGAATGTTGACATGTAGTGTAAAGAACACTTAAAATGTACTGTATAAATGCA
The DNA here is from genome assembly GCA_947000775.1 of Pterois miles. NCBI lineage: Eukaryota > Metazoa > Chordata > Actinopteri > Perciformes > Scorpaenidae > Pterois > Pterois miles. The sequence goes on along the minus strand of CAMQGK010000471.1, from coordinate 13,030,217 downwards.
GGTCCATTAACATTATGACACTCACAAGAGGAGATTTTTAAAAGGGTGGCCAATATTGGAGCAGCAGAGGCAGATATATCCTGACTTCTAGTCTCAGTATGGGTCACATCTCTCAAAAAAGCTGGATGCCACATTTCCCATATTGCAACTTGAAAACATCTTTATCCCTCTTTTTTATTTCTTTTTTTTTTTTTTTTTTTTTTTTTTTTACATACGATACTGTGAGTTTTTATGACATTTTTCAGGCATACTATAGTTTGACCCTTGTTGACATTTTTATGACATGCTATAATTTATGACTCTTTATAATGAAATGATTAACAAGTCATATAATATGTTGAAAAAGTCATTAAAAAGTCATTAAAAAGTCATAGTATAGTGTGTTGAAAAAAACTCATAAAAAAGCATCACACAGCAAGCCATACAGTAAATGTGTCAATGTAAAGTAGGCCATAAAAAAGTCAATGTTGGCGCTATTTCAGTGGTGACCACTGAGTGGCGCTGTGAGGAACCATGCTACTATGTTTTGTGTAGTAGGCCAATTTAGGGTTACTTGATTCAGGTGCGGTGCACAGCCAGGTCTGTGGATTTTGAGCAGGATAATGCTGGTGGTGTTTATTTGAACAGATTTAGCTTACTTTTGTTAAAGTGTGAAAGTAAATTGATTGATATACTTGCAAAGGGCACGCTTTTGACAAGTTATGTGACAAAGGACAAGGTGCCAAGAAGCATCTACACCAGAGCCATGCGTAAAATGAATGACCAAAACGGTGAGTCAACAAAATAAGTCAAAAACCTTTAATCTGTATGAGTTTTTTAAGATCACAACAGTGTTTACCCACTTTCTGCATCAGAAGGAAACAGCTTGGCAAATGGAGAGACCCGAAGTACAGCTGGTGTAGCGCAGTGAGGCGGAGGTGGGAACCGGGCGTCTAGACAAGGTGCCCACAGAGACTGGACCCTCCAGTGCAGCCATGCAACACGGACAGCAGAGGAAAATTTCTTTTGGATCAAGACCAAGTGAAAATAGGTACTATTTATTTTTCGTACACTTGAAATGAAAGCAGTTTTGTGTGGTTGAAAACAATGGGTAAACTTAATGTGAAACAGTTTAATGAGGTTGATTTGAGTGAAAAGACAGCACCTAACTCTGATTTGGTGGGAGTGCCTGCTGGCGATCAAATTGACAATGAGGAGCAGTCTCTGTTAGAAACCTGTTTGTGAAACTTGAAGCAAAGGCATTGTTTCATACAATAAACAATTTAGATAAATTCAGAAAATTAACAGCCAACTTATAAGATATTTCAAGGGTCGATGTGTGAACCTGCTGGTTATGAAGTCTAGTATGTCAAAAAGGTCTTAGTATAGTATATTGTAAAAAAAAAAAAAAAAAGTCATAGTGTATGTTGGAAAAAAGTAAATATAGAATGTTGAAAATGCCATAAAGTAGTAAAAAAAAGTCATAGTATAAGTCATAGTGTAGTATGTCCTAAAAAATAATAGTACAGTATGTCAAAAAGAGTATGTTGGGAAAAAAAATAGCCATGGTATAATATATTGAAAAACATCATAGTATTGTATACCGAAAAAGTCATTTTGTAGGTCAAAAATTAAAAAAAATGAATATTATATCATGTTATAGTATGTTTTTATGACTTTTTGTTATAACATGAAAAAAGTCAGTGTAGTATGTAGAGAGTCATGATATAGTATGTCTAATAAAAACAGTATGTTGAAAAAAAAATCATAGTGTAGAACATTAAGTCATGATATAGCATGTCTAAAAAAAGACAGTATGTTGGAAAACAAGTCATGTTGAAAAAAAACATTAAAAAAGTAAGTATAGCATGTTAAAAATATTTTTAAAAAGTCAGTATAACATGTTGCAAAAAATCCAAGTTATAGTAATGTGTGTTGAAAAAAGTTGTAGTATATCATGAAAAGTCATCCAAAAGTCATAGTATAGTGTGGAAAATATAATATTTTGTTAATTAAAATAAGACTGTACGTTGGGTAAAAAAAATATCACAGTATAGTATATAAAAAAACATCCATAGTTTGGGAGGTAAAAGTCGTAGTATACTATGTTAAAATATTCATATTTTAGTAGGTAAAAGTCATAGTTTGGTAGGTAAAAGTCGTAGTATACTATGTTAAAATATTCATAGTTTAGTAGGTAAAAGTCATAGTTTGGTAGGTAAAAGTTGTAGTATACGATGTTAAAATATTCATAGTTTGGTAGGTAAAAGTCATAATATAGTCAGTCGGAAAAAAGTCATAGTATAGCACAGGGGTCTCAAACTCCAGCGGGCCGACGATATTTTGTGGTCCCCACTTTGATATGAAAGTTTAATATTAGTGCGGCCCATGAGTTTTATGTGAATGCCACTTTGCCACATTGTGTGTGAAAGGTCACCGTTCATGTTCTTCAGTGTTCCATGTAGGTTCAGGACACTTGATGTTCAGAAGAACCATTCATGTTCTTCAGTGTTCCATGTAGGTTCAGGACACTTGATGTTCAGAAGAACCATTCATGTTCTTCAGTGTTCCATGTAGGTTCAGGACACTTGATGTTCAGAAGAACCATTCATGTTCTTCAGTGTTCTATGTAGGTTCAGGACACTTGATGTTCAGAAGAACCATTCATGTTCTTCAGTGTTCCATGTAGGTTCAGGACACTTGATGTTCAGAAGAACCATTCATGTTCTTCAGTGTTCCACCCATGGTCAGGACAGTTTCAAGTTAAAGAACTGTTAATAACAATGTTTGAGAAGATTTTTTTTTAAACAAAGTATTTCTTGTGGAATACCTGAAGCAGCCCAGCCTCACCCAGACTCTGCCTGAAGCGGTCCCCAGATAAACTGAGTTTGACACCACTGGTATAGTATGTCGAAAAAACTAATAATGTAGTATGTCAAAAAACATTCATAGTTTGGTAAGTAAAAAAAAGTAAAGTTTTAGTACAGTAAGTCAGTAAAAATGTCAGTGTAGTGTTGAAAAAAGTCATAGTATAGTATGTCGAAAAAACATCATAGTATAGTATGTCAAAAAAATCACAAAAGTCATAGTATAGTATGTTGAAAAAGTCAGTGTAGTATGTTGAAAAGTCATAGTATAGTATGTTGACAAAAGTCAAATATAATTTTTCAAAAAAGTCATAGATACATGTCAAAAAAAGTCATGGTATAGCATGTCGAAAAATACTCATGGTATAGCATGTCAAAAAAAATCATAGTATATTATGTCGATAAAATTCATAGAGTATGTCAAACAAAGTCATTGTCTATTATGTCAAACAAAGTCATAGTAAATTATGTCCGATAAAGTGATAGTATAGCATTTCGAAAAAAGTCATAGTATAGTATGTAGAAAAAATTCATAGTATATCGTGTCGAAAAAAGGTCATAGTATAGCATGTCGAAAAAAGGTCATAGTATAGCATGTCGAAGAAAGGTCATAGTATAGCATGTCGATAAAAGTCATAGTATAGCATGTCGATAAAAGTCATAGTATAGCATGTCGATAAAAGTCATAGTATAGCATATCGAAAAAGGTCATATTATCTTCTTCTTCTTCTGTATAGCACACGTGTCAAACTCAAGGCCCGCAGGCCAAATCCGGCCCGCCACCTCAATTTATGTGGTTCGCGATGGTTGTAAAGAATATGGAATGCATATCATTCAATTCTATGCCGCTTCACAGAAGTAGTGTCCTTAAACTGCATGTCCCACAATGCATCTCGATTTTTTGACATGCGTACTGTAGCGTCTCACTCTCGGCGGTTTCCAGCAGTATCGCAGTGTTGCCAATTTAGCGACTTAGTCGCTATATTTAGCCAGTTTTCAGACCCCTCGACAAATCTAACGCCTGGATAAAGGAGGAGGGTTGAATTGTGGTATTAAAAAAAAACAAAAAAAAAAAAAAAAAAAACAGAACTGACAGAAGAAAGTTCATTTGTAGATCTAAACATATTTAGGGAATTGTTTTACTCACTTTTTGTCTTCAGAGCTAGTTACTAAATAAATTATTACTAAAACTAATAATAATCAAATACAGAGGCAATTTTGTAAAATGATGAAGAGTAGATATGTTTATATACCGGTAGTCTTATAATTACAACCTGCCCTTTGAGGGCAGCCATAATGCCACCACCATAGTATAGTATGTTAAAATTTTTCGATGAAAATGTCAAATTGTTTTGAAGTTGAAAAAAATCATGAAAATGGTCGTATTATAGCATGTAAAATGATTCTATGGTGGGCAAAAGTCATTTTTTGAAATTTTGGAAAATTTTACAAAAAAAACGTCATAGTATAGCATGTCGAAATATTTCTATGAAAACGTCAAATTTTTTTGAAGTTGACAAAAACCATGAAAACGGTCGTATTATAGCATGTAGAATGATTCTATTGTGAACAAAAGTCATCTCATGAAATTTTGGAAAATTTTACAAAAAAAACGCCATAGTATAGTATGTCGAAATTTTTCGATGAAAACGTCAAATTTTTTTGATGTTGAAAAAAACCATGAAAACGGTCGTATTATAGCATGTAGAATGATTCTATGGTGAGCAAAAGTCATTTCGTGAAATGTTGGAAAATTTTACAAAAAGGGTAGCAGTACGCTCAGTCTGTAGGGAGTATGTCAAAATTTTTCAATGAAAACGTCAAATTTTTTTTCCCATTTTGAGACAAAGAACATGAGTGAAACGGTTGTATTGTAGCATGGAGAATTCCAGTTTACTATTGGGAAAAAAGTCATTTCCGTGGAATGTCCCTGGAAAATAAAAAAAAAAAAAAACGCCATAGTATAGCATGTCGAAATTTTTCGATGAAAACGTTAAAATTTTTTGATGTTGAAAAAAACCATGAAAATGGTTGTATTATAACATGTAGAATGGTTCTATTGTCACTAACAGTCATTTCGTGAAATGTTGGAAAAATTTTACAAAAAAAAACGCCATAGTGTAGTGTGTCGAAATTTTTCGATGAAAATGTCAAATTTTTTTGAAGTTGAAAAAAAACATGAAAACGGTCGTACTATAGCATGTAGAATTATTCTATGGTGAGCAAAAGTCATTTCGTTAAATGTTGGAAAATTTTACAAAAAAAACGCCATAGTATAGTATGTCGAAATTTTTCGATGAAAACGTCAAATTTTTTTGATGTTGAAAAAAACCATGAAAACGGTCATAATATAGCATGTAAAATTATTCTACGGTGAGCAAAAGTCATTTCGTGAAATGTTGGAAAAATTTTACAAAAAAAAACGCCATAGTGTAGTATGTCGAAATTTTTCGATGAAAATGTCAAATTTTTTTGAAGTTGAAAAAAACCATGAAAACGGTCGTATTATAGCATGTAGAATGATTCTATGGTGAGCAAAAGTCATTTCGTTAAATGTTGGAAAATTTTACAAAAAAAACGCCATAGTATAGTATGTCGAAATTTTTCGATGAAAACGTCAAATTTTTTTGATGTTGAAAAACACCATGAAAAAAGTCGTATTATAGCATGTAGAATGATTCTATGGTGAGCAAAAGTCATTTCGTTAAATGTTGGAAAATTTTACAAAAAAAACGCCATAGTATAGTATGTCGAAATTTTTCGATGAAAACGTCAACATTTTTTGATGTTGAAAAAAACCATGAAAACGGTCGTATTATAGCATGTAGAATGATTCTATGGTGAGCAAAAGTCATTTCGTGAAATGTTGGAAAAATTTTACAAAAAAAACGCCATAGTATAGTATGTCGAAATTTTTCGATGAAAACGTCAAATTTTTTTGAAGTTGAAAAAAAACATGACAACGGTCGTATTATAGCATGTAGAATGATTCTATGGTGAGCAAAAGTCATTTCCTGAAATGTTGGAAAATTTTACAAAAAAACGCCATAGTATAGTATGTCGAAATTTTTCGATGAAAACGTCAACATTTTTTGATGTTGAAAAAAAAAAACATGAAAACGGTCGTATTATAGCATTTAGAAAGATTCTATGATGAGCAAAAGTCATTTCGTGAAATGTTCGAAAAATTTTACAAAAAAAACGCCATAGTATAGTATGTCGAAATTTTTCGATGAAAAGGTCAAATTTTTTTGAAGTTGAAAAAAAAATCATTTTTTTTTTTAAAAAACATGAAAACGGTCGTATTATAGCATGTAGAATGATTCTATGGTGAGCAAAAGTCATTTCGTTAAATGTTGGAAAATTTTACAAAAAAAATGCCATAGTATAGTATGTCGAAATTTTTCGGTGAAAACATCAAATTTTTTTGAAGTTGAAAAAAAAACCATGAAAACGGTCGTATTATAGCATGTAGAATGTTTCTATGTTGAGCAAAAGTCATTTCGTGAAATGTTGGAAAATTTTACAAAAAAAACGCCATAGTATAGTATGTCGAAATTTTTCGATGAAAATGTCAAATTTTTTTGATGTTGAAAAAAACCATGAAAACGGTCATATTATAGCATGTAGAATTATTCTACGGTGAGCAAAAGTCATTTCGTGAAATGTTCGAAAAATTTTACAAAAAAAACGCCATAGTATAGTATGTCGAAATTTTTCGATGAAAACGTCAACATTTTTTTGAAGTTGAAAAAAAACATGACAATGGTCGTATTATAGCATGTAGAATGATTCTATGGTGAGCAAAAGTCATTTCCTGAAATGTTGGAAAATTTTACAAAAAAAACGCCATAGTATAGTATGTCGAAATTTTTCGATGAAAACGTCAACATTTTTTGATGTTGAAAAAAAACCATGAAAATGGTCATATTATAGCATGTAAAATTATTCTATGGTGAGCAAAAGTCATTTCGTGAAATGTTCGAAAAATTTTACAAAAAAAACGCCATAGTATAGTATGTCGAAATTTTTCGATGAAAACGTCAAATTTTTTTTAAGTTGAAAAAAAAACATGACAACGGTCGTATTATAGCACGTAGAATGATTCATGGTGAGCAAAAGTCATTTCCTGAAATGCTGGAAAATTTTACAAAAACAACGCCATAGTATAGTATGTCGAAATTTTTCTATGAGATCAAATTTTTTTGAAGTTGAAAAAAACCATGAAAACGGTCGTATTATAGCATGTACAATGATTCTATGGTGAGCAAAAGTCATTACGTGAAATGTTGGAAAATTTTACAAAAAAAACGCCATAGTATAGTATGTCGAAATTTTTCTATGACAACAGCAAATTTTTTTGAAGTTGAAAAAAACCATGAAAACGTTCGTATTATAGTATGTTGAATGATTCTATGGTGAGCAAAAGTCATTTCGTGAAATGTTGGAAAATTATACAAAAAAAAACGCCGTAGTATAGTATGTCGAAATTTTTCGATGAAAACGTCAAATTTTTTTGAAGTTGAAAAAATTCATGAAAACGGTTGTACTATAGCATGTAGAATGATTATATGTTGAGCAAAAGTCATTTCGTGAAATGTTGGAAAATTTTAGGAAAAAAATAAACGCCATAGTATAGTATGTCGAAATTTTTCGGTGAAAACATCAAATTTTTTTGAAGTTGAAAAAAACCATGAAAACGGTCGTATTATAGCATGTAGAATGTTTCTATGTTGAGCAAAAGTCATTTCGTGAAATGTTGGAAAATTTTACAAAAAAAACGCCATAGTATAGTATGTCGAAATTTTTCGATGAAAACGTCAAATTTTTTTGATGTTGAAAAAAACCATGAAAACGGTCATATTATAGCATGTAGAATGATTCTATGGTGAGCAAAAGTCATTTCGTGAAATGTTTGAAAAATTTTCCAAAAAAAAAAAAAAAACGCCATAGTATAGTATGTCGAAATTTTTCGATGAAAACGTCAAATTTTTTTGAAGTTGAAAAAAACCGTGAAAACGGTCGTATTATAGCATGTAGAATGATTCTATGGTGAGCAAAAGTCATTACGTTAAATGTTGGAAAATTTTACAAAAAAAACGCCATAGTATAGTATGTCGAAATTTTTCGATGAAAACGTCAACATTTTTTGATGTTGAAAAAAACCATGAAAACGGTCGTATTATAGCATGTAAAATGATTCTACGGTGAGCAAAAGTCATTTCGTGAAACGTTCGAAAATTTTACAAAAAAAAACGCCATAGTATAGTATGTCGAAATTTTTCGATGAAAACGTCAAATTTTTTTGAAGTTGAAAAAAAACATGAAAACGGTCGTATTATAGCATGTAGAATGATTCTATGGTGAGCAAAAGTCATTTCCTGAAATGTTGGAAAATTTTAAAAAAAAAAAACGCCATAGTATAGTATGTCGAAATTTTTCGATGAAAACGTCAACATTTCTTGATGTTGAAAAAAAACATGAAAACGGTCGTATTATAGCATTTAGAAAGATTCTATGATGAGCAAAAGTCATTTCGTGAAATGTTCGAAAAATTTTACAAAAAAAACGCCATAGTATAGTATGTCGAAATTTTTCGATGAAAAGGTCAAATTTTTTTGAAGTTGAAAAAAAATCATGAAAACGGTCGTACTATAGCATGTAGAATGATTCTATGGTGAGCAAAAGTCATTACGTTAAATGTTGGAAAATTTTACAAAAAAAACGCCATAGTATAGTATGTCGAAATTTTTCGGTGAAAACATCAAATTTTTTTGAAGTTGAAAAAAACCATGAAAACGGTCGTATTATAGCATGTAGAATGTTTCTATGGTGAGCAAAAGTCATTTCGTGAAATGTTGGAAAATTTTACAAAAAAAACGCCATACTATAGTATGTCGAAATTTTTCGATGAAAACGTCAAATTTTTTTGATGTTGAAAAAAACCATGAAAACGGTCATATTATAGCATGTAGAATTATTCTATGGTGAGCAAAAGTCATTTCGTGAAATGTTTGAAAAATTTTCCAAAAAAACGCCATAGTATAGTATGTCGAAATTTTTCGATGAAAACGTCAAATTTTTTTGAAGTTGAAAAAAACCGTGAAAACGGTCGTATTATAGCATGTAGAATGATTCTATGGTGAGCAAAAGTCATTACGTTAAATGTTGGAAAATTTTACAAAAAAAACGCCATAGTATAGTATGTCGAAATTTTTCGATGAAAAGGTCAAATTTTATTGAAGTTGAAAAAAATACATGAAAACGGTCGTACTATAGCATGTAGAATGATTCTATGGTGAGCAAAAGTCATTTCGTTAAATGTTGGAAAATTTTACAAAAAAAATGCCATAGTATAGTATGTCGAAATTTTTCGGTGAAAACATCAAATTTTTTTGAAGTTGAAAAAAACCATGAAAACGGTCGTATTATAGCTTGTAGAATGTTTCTATGTTGAGCAAAAGTCATTTCGTGAAATGTTGGAAAATTTTACAAAAAAAACGCCATAGTATAGTATGTCGAAATTTTTCGATGAAAACGTCAAATTTTTTTGATGTTGAAAAAAACCATGAAAACGGTCATATTATAGCATGTAAAATTATTCTACGGTGAGCAAAAGTCATTTCGTGAAATGTTTGAAAAATTTTCCAAAAAAACGCCATAGTATAGTATGTCGAAATTTTTCGATGAAAACGTCAAATTTTTTTGAAGTTGAAAAAAAACATGACAACGGTCGTATTATAGCATGTAGAATGATTCTATGGTGAGCAAAAGTCATTACGTTAAATGTTGGAAAATTTTACAAAAAAAACGCCATAGTATAGTATGTCGAAATTTTTCGATGAAAACGTCAACATTTTTTGATGTTGAAAAAAACCATGAAAACGGTCGTATTATAGCATGTAAAATTATTCTACGGTGAGCAAAAGTCATTTCGTGAAATGTTCGAAAAATTTTACAAAAAAAACGCCATAGTATAGTATGTCGAAATTTTTCAATGAAAACGTCAAATTTTTTTGAAGTTGAAAAAAATCATGAAAACGGTCGTACTATAGCATGTAGAATTATTCTATGGTGAGCAAAAGTCATTACGTTAAATGTTGGAAAATTTTACAAAAAAAACGCCATAGTATAGTATGTCGAAATTTTTCGATGAAAACGTCAAATTTTTTTGATGTTGAAAAAAACCATGAAAACGGTCATATTATAGCATGTAAAATTATTCTACGGTGAGCAAAAGTCATTTCGTGAAATGTTCGAAAAATTTTACAAAAAAAAAACGCCATAGTATAGTATGTCGAAATTTTTCGATGAAAACGTCAAATTTTTTTGATGTTGAAAAAAACCATGAAAACGGTCATATTATAGCATGTAAAATTATTCTACGGTGAGCAAAAGTCATTTCGTGAAATGTTCGAAAAATTTTACAAAAAAAAACGCCATAGTATAGTATGTCGAAATTTTTCGATGAAAACGTCAAATTTTTTTGATGTTGAAAAAAACCATGAAAACGGTCATATTATAGCATGTAAAATTATTCTACGGTGAGCAAAAGTCATTTCGTGAAATGTTCGAAAAATTTTACAAAAAAAACGCCATAGTATAGTATGTCGAAATTTTTCGATGAAAACGTCAAATTTTTTTGAAGTTGTAAAAAACCATGAAAACGGTCGTATTATAGCATGTAAAATTATTCTACGGTGAGCAAAAGTCATTTCGTGAAATGTTCGAAAAATTTTACAAAAAACGCCATAGTATAGTATGTCGAAATTTTTCGATGAAAACGTCAAATTTTTTTGAAGTTGAAAAAAATCATGAAAACGGTCGTATTATAGCATGTAGAATGATTCTATGGTGAGCAAAAGTCATTACGTGAAACGTTCGAAAAATTTTACAAAAAAACGCCATAGTATAGTATGTCGAAATTTTTCGATGAAAACGTCAAATTTTTTTTAAGTTGAAAAAAAACATGACAACGGTCGTATTATAGCATGTAGAATGATTCTATGGTGAGCAAAAGTCATTTCCTGAAATGTTGGAAAATTTTACAAAAAAACGCCATAGTATAGTATGTCGAAATTTTTCGATGAAAACGTCAACATTTTTTGATGTTGAAAAAAAACATGAAAACGGTCGTATTATAGCATTTAGAAAGATTCTATGCTGAGCAAAAGTCATTTCGTGAAATGTTCGAAAAATTTTACAAAAAAAACGCCATAGTATAGTATGTCGAAATTTTTCGATGAAAACGTCAAATTTTTTTGAAGTTGAAAAAAATCATGAAAAAGGTCGTACTATAGCATGTAGAATGATTCTATGGTGAGCAAAAGTCATTACGTTAAATGTTGGAAAATTTTACAAAAAAAATGCCATAGTATAGTATGTCGAAATTTTTCGGTGAAAACATCAAATTTTTTTGAAGTTGAAAAAAACCATGAAAACGGTCGTATTATAGCTTGTAGAATGTTTCTATGTTGAGCAAAAGTCATTTCATGAAATATTGGAAAATTTTACAAAAAAAACGCCATAGTATAGTATGTCGAAATTTTTCGATGAAAACGTCAAATTTTTTTGATGTTGAAAAAAACTATGAAAACGGTCATATTATAGCATGTAAAATTATTCTACGGTGAGCAAAAGTCATTTCGTGAAATGTTCGAAAAATTTTACAAAAAAAAACGCCATAGTATAGTATGTCGAAATTTTTCGATGAAAACGTCAAATTTTTTTGATGTTGAAAAAAACCATGAAAACGGTCGTATTATAGCATGTAGAATGATTCTATGGTGAGCAAAAGTCATTACGTTAAATGTTGGAAAATTTTACAAAAAAAACGCCATAGTATAGTATGTCGAAATTTTTCGATGAAAACGTCAACATTTTTTGATGTTGAAAAAAACCATGAAAATGGTCGTATTATAGCATGTAAAATTATTCTACGGTGAGCAAAAGTCATTTCGTGAAACGTTCAAAAAATTTTACAAAAAAAACGCCATAGTATAGTATGTCGAAATTTTTCGATGAAAACGTCAAATTTTTTTGAAGTTGAAAAAAAACATGACAACGGTCGTATTATAGCATGTAGAATGATTCATGGTGAGCAAAAGTCATTTCCTGAAATGTTGGAAAATTTTACAAAAAAAACGCCATAGTATAGTATGTCGAAATTTTTCGATGAAAACGTCAACATTTTTTGATGTTGAAAAAAAACCATGAAAACGGTCATATTATAGCATGTAAAATTATTCTACGGTGAGCAAAAGTCATTTCGTGAAACGTTCGAAAAATTTTACAAAAAAAAACGCCATAGTATAGTATGTCGAAATTTTTCGATGAAAACGTCAAATTTTTTTTAAGTTGAAAAAAAACATGACAACGGTCGTATTATAGCACGTAGAATGATTCATGGTGAGCAAAAGTCATTTCCTGAAATGTTGGAAAATTTTACAAAAACAACGCCATAGTATAGTATGTCGAAATTTTTCTATGAGATCAAATTTTTTTGAAGTTGAAAAAAACCATGAAAACGGTCGTATTATAGCATGTACAATTATTCTATGGTGAGCAAAAGTCATTACGTGAAATGTTGGAAAATTTTACAAAAAAAAACGCCATAGTATAGTATGTCGAAATTTTTCTATGACAACAGCAAATTTTTTTGAAGTTGAAAAAAACCATGAAAACGTTCGTATTATAGCATGTTGAATGATTCTATGGTGAGCAAAAGTCATTTCGTGAAATGTTGGAAAATTATACAAAAAAACGCCGTAGTATAGTATGTCGAAATTTTTCGATGAAAACGTCAAATTTTTTTGAAGTTGAAAAAATTCATGAAAACGGTTGTACTATAGCATGTAGAATGATTATATGTTGAGCAAAAGTCATTTCGTGAAATGTTGGAAAATTTTAGGAAAAAAATGCCATAGTATAGTATGTCGAAATTTTTCGGTGAAAACATCAAATTTTTTTGAAGTTGAAAAAAACCATGAAAACGGTTGTATTATAGCATGTAGAATGTTTCTATGTTGAGCAAAAGTCATTTCGTGAAATGTTGGAAAATTTTACAAAAAAAACGCCATAGTATAGTATGTCGAAATTTTTCGATGAAAACGTCAAATTTTTTTGATGTTGAAAAAAACCATGAAAACGGTCATATTATAGCATGTAAAATTATTCTACGGTGAGCAAAAGTCATTTCGTGAAATGTTTGAAAAATTTTCCAAAAAAAACGCCATAGTATAGTATGTCGAAATTTTTCGATGAAAACGTCAAATTTTTTTGAAGTTGAAAAAAACCGTGAAAACGGTCGTATTATAGCATGTAGAATGATTCTATGGTGAGCAAAAGTCATTACGTTAAATGTTGGAAAATTTTACAAAAAAAACGCCATAGTATAGTATGTCGAAATTTTTCGATGAAAACGTCAAATTTTTTTGATGTTGAAAAAAACCATAAAAACGGTCATATTATAGCATGTAAAATTATTCTACGGTGAGCAAAAGTCATTTCGTGAAATGTTCGAAAAATTTTACAAAAAAAAACGCCATAGTATAGTATGTCGAAATTTTTCGATGAAAACGTCAAATTTTTTTGATGTTGAAAAAAACCATGAAAACGGTCATATTATAGCATGTAAAATTATTCTACGGTGAGCAAAAGTCATTTCGTGAAATGTTCGAAAAATTTTACAAAAAAAACGCCATAGTATAGTATGTCGAAATTTTTCGATGAAAACGTCAAATTTTTTTGAAGTTGTAAAAAACCATGAAAACGGTCGTATTATAGCATGTAAAATTATTCTACGGTGAGCAAAAGTCATTTCGTGAAATGTTCGAAAAATTTTACAAAAAACGCCATAGTATAGTATGTCGAAATTTTTCGATGAAAACGTCAAATTTTTTTGAAGTTGAAAAAAATCATGAAAACGGTCGTATTATAGCATGTAGAATGATTCTATGGTGAGCAAAAGTCATTACGTTAAATGTTGGAAAATTTTACAAAAAAAACGCCATAGTATAGTATGTCGAAATTTTTCGATGAAAACGTCAACATTTTTTGATGTTGAAAAAAACCATGAAAACGGTCGTATTATAGCATGTAAAATTATTCTACGGTGAGCAGAAGTCATTTCGTGAAACGTTCGAAAAATTTTACAAAAAAACGCCATAGTATAGTATGTCGAAATTTTTCGATGAAAACGTCAAATTTTTTTTAAGTTGAAAAAAAACATGACAACGGTCGTATTATAGCATGTAGAATGATTCTATGGTGAGCAAAAGTCATTTCCTGAAATGTTGGAAAATTTTACAAAAAAACGCCATAGTATAGTATGTCGAAATTTTTCGATGAAAACGTCAACATTTTTTGATGTTGAAAAAAAACATGAAAACGGTCGTATTATAGCATTTAGAAAGATTCTATGCTGAGCAAAAGTCATTTCGTGAAATGTTCGAAAAATTTTACAAAAAAAAAAACGCCATAGTATAGTATGTCGAAATTTTTCGATGAAAACGTCAAATTTTTTTGAAGTTGAAAAAAATCATGAAAAAGGTCGTACTATAGCATGTAGAATGATTCTATGGTGAGCAAAAGTCATTACGTGAAATGTTGGAAAATTTTACAAAAAAAACGCCATAGTATAGTATGTCGAAATTTTTCTATGACAACAGCAAATTTTTTGAAGTTGAAAAAAACCATGAAAACGTTCGTATTATAGCATGTTGAATGATTCTATGGTGAGCAAAAGTCATTTCGTGAAATGTTGGAAAATTATACAAAAAAACGCCGTAGTATAGTATGTCGAAATTTTTCGATGAAAACGTCAAATTTTTTTGAAGTTGAAAAAATTCATGAAAACGGTTGTACTATAGCATGTAGAATGATTATATGTTGAGCAAAAGTCATTTCGTGAAATGTTGGAAAATTTTAGTAAAAAAATGCCATAGTATAGTATGTCGAAATTTTTCGGTGAAAACATCAAATTTTTTTGAAGTTGAAAAAAACCATGAAAACGGTCGTATTATAGCATGTAGAATGTTTCTATGTTGAGCAAAAGTCATTTCGTGAAATGTTGGAAAATTTTACAAAAAAAACGCCATACTATAGTATGTCGAAATTTTTCGATGAAAACGTCAAATTTTTTTGATGTTGAAAAAAACCATGAAAACGGTCATATTATAGCATGTAAAATTATTCTACGGTGAGCAACAGTCATTTCGTGAAATGTTTGAAAAATTTTCCAAAAAAAACGCCATAGTATAGTATGTCGAAATTTTTCGATGAAAACGTCAAATTTTTTTGAAGTTGAAAAAAACCGTGAAAACGGTCGTATTATAGCATGTAGAATGATTCTATGGTGAGCAAAAGTCATTACGTTAAATGTTGGAAAATTTTACAAAAAAAACGCCATAGTATAGTATGTCGAAATTTTTCGATGAAAAGGTCAAATTTTATTGAAGTTGAAAAAAATCATGAAAACGGTCGTACTATAGCATGTAGAATGATTCTATGGTGAGCAAAAGTCATTACGTTAAATGTTGGAAAATTTTACAAAAAAAATGCCATAGTATAGTATGTCGAAATTTTTCGGTGAAAACATCAAATTTTTTTGAAGTTGAAAAAAACCATGAAAACGGTCGTATTATAGCTTGTAGAATGTTTCTATGTTGAGCAAAAGTCATTTCGTGAAATGTTGGAAAATTTTACAAAAAAAAAACGCCATAGTATAGTATGTCGAAATTTTTCGATGAAAACGTCAAATTTTTTTGATGTTGAAAAAAACCATGAAAACGGTCATATTATAGCATGTAAAATTATTCTACGGTGAGCAAAAGTCATTTCGTGAAATGTTTGAAAAATTTTCCAAAAAAACGCCATAGTATAGTATGTCGAAATTTTTCGATGAAAACGTCAAATTTTTTTGAAGTTGAAAAAAAACATGACAACGGTCGTATTATAGCATGTAGAATGATTCTATGGTGAGCAAAAGTCATTACGTTAAATGTTGGAAAATTTTACAAAAAAAACGCCATAGTATAGTATGTCGAAATTTTTCGATGAAAACGTCAACATTTTTTGATGTTGAAAAAAACCATGAAAACGGTCGTATTATAGCATGTAAAATTATTCTACGGTGAGCAAAAGTCATTTCGTGAAATGTTCGAAAAATTTTACAAAAAAAACGCCATAGTATAGTATGTCGAAATTTTTCAATGAAAACGTCAAATTTTTTTGAAGTTGAAAAAAATCATGAAAACGGTCGTACTATAGCATGTAGAATTATTCTATGGTGAGCAAAAGTCATTACGTTAAATGTTGGAAAATTTTACAAAAAAAACGCCATAGTATAGTATGTCGAAATTTTTCGATGAAAACGTCAAATTTTTTTGATGTTGAAAAAAACCATGAAAACGGTCATATTATAGCATGTAAAATTATTCTACGGTGAGCAAAAGTCATTTCGTGAAATGTTCGAAAAATTTTACAAAAAAAAACGCCATAGTATAGTATGTCGAAATTTTTCGATGAAAACGTCAAATTTTTTTGATGTTGAAAAAAACCATGAAAACGGTCATATTATAGCATGTAGAATGATTCTATGGTGAGCAAAAGTCATTACATTAAATGTTGGAAAATTTTACAAAAAAAACGCCATAGTATAGTATGTCGAAATTTTTCGATGAAAACGTCAACATTTTTTGATGTTGAAAAAAACCATGAAAACGGTCGTATTATAGCATGTAAAATTATTCTACGGTGAGCAGAAGTCATTTCGTGAAACGTTCGAAAAATTTTACAAAAAAACGCCATAGTATAGTATGTCGAAATTTTTCGATGAAAACGTCAAATTTTTTTTAAGTTGAAAAAAAACATGACAACGGTCGTATTATAGCATGTAGAATGATTCTATGGTGAGCAAAAGTCATTTCCTGAAATGTTGGAAAATTTTACAAAAAAACGCCATAGTATAGTATGTCGAAATTTTTCAATGAAAACGTCAACATTTTTTGATGTTGAAAAAAAACATGAAAACGGTCGTATTAATGCATTTAGAAAGATTCTATGCTGAGCAAAAGTCATTTCGTGAAATGTTCGAAAAATTTAAAAAAAAAACGCCATAGTATAGTATGTCGAAATTTTTCGATGAAAACGTCAATTTTTTTTGAAGTTGAAAAAAATCATGAAAAAGGTCGTACTATAGCATGTAGAATGATTCTATGGTGAGCAAAAGTCATTACGTTAAATGTTGGAAAATTTTACAAAAAAAATGCCATAGTATAGTATGTCGAAATTTTTCGGTGAAAACATCAAATTTTTTTGAAGTTGAAAAAAACCATGAAAACGGTCGTATTATAGCTTGTAGAATGTTTCTATGTTGAGCAAAAGTCATTTCATGAAATATTGGAAAATTTTACAAAAAAAACGCCATAGTATAGTATGTCGAAATTTTTCGATGAAAACGTCAAATTTTTTTGATGTTGAAAAAAACTATGAAAACGGTCATATTATAGCATGTAAAATTATTCTACGGTGAGCAAAAGTCATTTCGTGAAATGTTCGAAAAATTTTACAAAAACAACGCCATAGTATAGTATGTCGAAATTTTTCTATGAGATCAAATTTTTTTGAAGTTGAAAAAAACCATGAAAACGGTCGTACTATAGCATGTAGAATGATTCTATGGTGAGCAAAAGTCATTACGTTAAATGTTGGAAAATTTTACAAAAAAAATGCCATAGTATAGTATGTCGAAATTTTTCGGTGAAAACATCAAATTTTTTTGAAGTTGAAAAAAACCATGAAAACGGTCGTATTATAGCTTGTAGAATGTTTCTATGTTGAGCAAAAGTCATTTCATGAAATATTGGAAAATTTTACAAAAAAAAAACGCCATAGTATAGTATGTCGAAATTTTTTGATGAAAACGTCAAATTTTTTTGAAGTTGAAAAAAATCATGAAAACGGTCGTATTATAGCATGTAGAATGATTCTATGGTGAGCAAAAGTCATTACGTTAAATGTTGGAAAATTTTACAAAAAAAACGCCATAGTATAGTATGTCGAAATTTTTCGATGAAAACGTCAACATTTTTTGATGTTGAAAAAAACCATGAAAACGGTCGTATTATAGCATGTAAAATTATTCTACGGTGAGCAAAAGTCATTTCGTGAAACGTTCGAAAAATTTTACAAAAAAAAACGCCATAGTATAGTATGTCGAAATTTTTCGATGAAAATGTCAAATTTTTTTTAAGTTGAAAAAAAACATGACAACGGTCGTATTATAGCATGTAGAATGATTCATGGTGAGCAAAAGTCATTTCCTGAAATGTTGGAAAATTTTACAAAAAAAACGCCATAGTATAGTATGTCGAAATTTTTCGATGAAAACGTCAACATTTTTTGATGTTGAAAAAAAACATGAAAACGGTCGTATTATAGCATGTAAAATTATTCTACGGTGAGCAAAAGTCATTTCGTGAAACGTTCGAAAAATTTTACAAAAACAAAAACGCCATAGTATAGTATGTCGAAATTTTTCTATGAGATCAAATTTTTTTGAAGTTGAAAAAAACCATGAAAACGGTCGTATTATAGCATGTACAATGATTCTATGGTGAGCAAAAGTCATTACGTGAAATGTTGGAAAATTTTACAAAAAAAACGCCATAGTATAGTATGTCGAAATTTTTCTATGACAACAGCAAATTTTTTTGAAGTTGAAAAAAACCATGAAAACGTTCGTATTATAGCATGTTGAATGATTCTATGGTGAGCAAAAGTCATTTCGTGAAATGTTGGAAAATTATACAAAAAAACGCCGTAGTATAGTATGTCGAAATTTTTCGATGAAAACGTCAAATTTTTTTGATGTTGAAAAAAACCATGAAAACGGTCATATTATAGCATGTAAAATTATTCTACGGTGAGCAAAAGTCATTTCGTGAAATGTTTGAAAAATCTTCAAAAAAACGCCATAGTATAGTATGTCGAAATTTTTCGATGAAAACGTCAAATTTTTTTGAAGTTGAAAAAAACCGTGAAAACGGTCGTATTATAGCATGTAGAATGATTCTATGGTGAGCAAAAGTCATTACGTTAAATGTTGGAAAATTTTACAAAAAAAACGCCATAGTATAGTATGTCGAAATTTTTCGATGAAAACGTCAACATTTTTTGATGTTGAAAAAAACCATGAAAACGGTCGTATTATAGCATGTAAAATTATTCTACGGTGAGCAAAAGTCATTTCGTGAAACGTTCAAAAAATTTTACAAAAAAACGCCATAGTATAGTATGTCGAAATTTTTCGATGAAAACGTCAAATTTTTTTGAAGTTGAAAAAAAACATGACAACGGTCGTATTATAGCATGTAGAATGATTCTATGGTGAGCAAAAGTCATTTCCTGAAATGTTGGAAAATTTTACAAAAAAAAACGCCATAGTATAGTATGTCGAAATTTTTCGATGAAAACGTCAACATTTCTTGATGTTGAAAAAAAACATGAAAACGGTCGTATTATTGCATTTAGAAAGATTCTATGATGAGCAAAAGTCATTTCGTGAAATGTTCGAAAAATTTTACAAAAAAAACGCCATAGTATAGTATGTCGAAATTTTTCGATGAAAAGGTCAAATTTTATTGAAGTTGAAAAAAATCATGAAAACGGTCGTACTATAGCATGTAGAATGATTCTATGGTGAGCAAAAGTCATTACGTTAAATGTTGGAAAATTTTACAAAAAAAATGCCATAGTATAGTATGTCGAAATTTTTCGGTGAAAACATCAAATTTTTTTGAAGTTGAAAAAAACCATGAAAACGGTCGTATTATAGCTTGTAGAATGTTTCTATGTTGAGCAAAAGTCATTTCGTGAAATGTTGGAAAATTTTACAAAAAAAACGCCATAGTATAGTATGTCGAAATTTTTCGATGAAAACGTCAAATTTTTTTGATGTTGAAAAAAACCATGAAAACGGTCATATTATAGCATGTAAAATTATTCTACGGTGAGCAAAAGTCATTTCGTGAAATGTTTGAAAAATTTTCCAAAAAAACGCCATAGTATAGTATGTCGAAATTTTTCGATGAAAACGTCAAATTTTTTTGAAGTTGAAAAAAAACATGACAACGGTCGTATTATAGCATGTAGAATGATTCTATGGTGAGCAAAAGTCATTACGTTAAATGTTGGAAAATTTTACAAAAAAAACGCCATAGTATAGTATGTCGAAATTTTTCGATGAAAACGTCAACATTTTTTGATGTTGAAAAAAACCATGAAAACGGTCGTATTATAGCATGTAAAATTATTCTACGGTGAGCAAAAGTCATTTCGTGAAATGTTCGAAAAATTTTACAAAAAAAACGCCATAGTATAGTATGTCGAAATTTTTCGATGAAAACGTCAAATTTTTTTGAAGTTGAAAAAAATCATGAAAACGGTCGTACTATAGCATGTAGAATTATTCTATGGTGAGCAAAAGTCATTACGTTAAATGTTGGAAAATTTTACAAAAAAAACGCCATAGTATAGTATGTCGAAATTTTTCGATGAAAACGTCAAATTTTTTTGATGTTGAAAAAAACCATGAAAACGGTCATATTATAGCATGTAAAATTATTCTACGGTGAGCAAAAGTCATTTCGTGAAATGTTCGAAAAATTTTACAAAAAAAAACGCCATAGTATAGTATGTCGAAATTTTTCGATGAAAACGTCAAATTTTTTTGATGTTGAAAAAAACCATGAAAACGGTCATATTATAGCATGTAGAATGATTCTATGGTGAGCAAAAGTCATTACGTTAAATGTTGGAAAATTTTACAAAAAAAACGCCATAGTATAGTATGTCGAAATTTTTCGATGAAAACGTCAACATTTTTTGATGTTGAAAAAAACCATGAAAACGGTCTTATTATAGCATGTAAAATTATTCTACGGTGAGCAGAAGTCATTTCGTGAAACGTTCGAAAAATTTTACAAAAAAACGCCATAGTATAGTATGTCGAAATTTTTCGATGAAAACGTCAAATTTTTTTTAAGTTGAAAAAAAACATGACAACGGTCGTATTATAGCATGTAGAATGATTCTATGGTGAGCAAAAGTCATTTCCTGAAATGTTGGAAAATTTTACAAAAAAAAACGCCATAGTATAGTATGTCGAAATTTTTCGATGAAAACGTCAACATTTTTTGATGTTGAAAAAAAAAATGAAAACGGTCGTATTATAGCATTTAGAAAGATTCTATGCTGAGCAAAAGTCATTTCGTGAAATGTTCGAAAAATTTTACAAAAAAAACGCCATAGTATAGTATGTCGAAATTTTTCGATGAAAACGTCAATTTTTTTTGAAGTTGAAAAAAATCATGAAAAAGGTCGTACTATAGCATGTAGAATGATTCTATGGTGAGCAAAAGTCATTACGTTAAATGTTGGAAAATTTTACAAAAAAAATGCCATAGTACAGTATGTCGAAATTTTTCGGTGAAAACATCAAATTTTTTTGAAGTTGAAAAAAACCATGAAAACGGTCGTATTATAGCTTGTAGAATGTTTCTATGTTGAGCAAAAGTCATTTCATGAAATATTGGAAAATTTTACAAAAAAAACGCCATAGTATAGTATGTCGAAATTTTTCGATGAAAACGTCAACATTTTTTGATGTTGAAAAAAACCATGAAAACGGTCGTATTATAGCATGTAAAATTATTCTACGGTGAGCAAAAGTCATTTCGTGAAACGTTCGAAAAATTTTACAAAAAAACGCCATAGTATAGTATGTCGAAATTTTTCGATGAAAACGTCAAATTTTTTTTAAGTTGAAAAAAAACATAACAACGGTCGTATTATAGCATGTAGAATGATTCTATGGTGAGCAAAAGTCATTTCCTGAAATGTTGGAAAATTTTACAAAAAAACGCCATAGTATAGTATGTCGAAATTTTTCGATGAAAACGTCAACATTTTTTGATGTTGAAAAAAAACATGAAAACGGTCGTATTATAGCATTTAGAAAGATTCTATGCTGAGCAAAAGTCATTTCGTGAAATGTTCGAAAAATTTTACAAAAAAAACGCCATAGTATAGTATGTCGAAATTTTTCGGTGAAAACATCAAATTTTTTTGAAGTTGAAAAAAACCATGAAAACGGTCGTATTATAGCTTGTAGAATGTTTCTATGTTGAGCAAAAGTCATTTCATGAAATATTGGAAAATTTTACAAAAAAAACGCCATAGTATAGTATGTCGAAATTTTTCGATGAAAACGTCAACATTTTTTGATGTTGAAAAAAACCATGAAAACGGTCGTATTATAGCATGTAAAATTATTCTACGGTGAGCAAAAGTCATTTCGTGAAACGTTCGAAAAATTTTACAAAAAAACGCCATAGTATAGTATGTCGAAATTTTTCGATGAAAATGTCAAATTTTTTTTAAGTTGAAAAAAACATGACAACGGTCGTATTATAGCATGTAGAATGATTCATGGTGAGCAAAAGTCATTTCCTGAAATGTTGGAAAATTTTACAAAAAAAACGCCATAGTATAGTATGTCGAAATTTTTCGATGAAAACGTCAACATTTTTTGATGTTGGAAAAAAAACATGAAAACGGTCGTATTATAGCATGTAAAATTATTCTACGGTGAGCAAAAGTCATTTCGTGAAACGTTCGAAAAATTTTACAAAAACAACGCCATAGTATAGTATGTCGAAATTTTTCTATGAGATCAAATTTTTTTGAAGTTGAAAAAAACCATGAAAACGGTCGTATTATAGCATGTACAATGATTCTATGGTGAGCAAAAGTCATTACGTGAAATGTTGGAAAATTTTACAAAAAAAACGCCATAGTATAGTATGTCGAAATTTTTCTATGACAACAGCAAATTTTTTTGAAGTTGAAAAAAACCATGAAAATGTTCGTATTATAGCATGTTGAATGATTCTATGGTGAGCAAAAGTCATTTCGTGAAATGTTGGAAAATTATACAAAAAAACGCCGTAGTATAGTATGTCGAAATTTTTCGATGAAAACGTCAAATTTTTTTGAAGTTGAAAAAATTCATGAAAACGGTTGTACTATAGCATGTAGAATGTTTCTATGTTGAGCAAAAGTCATTTCGTGAAATGTTGGAAAATTTTACAAAAAAAATGCCATAGTATAGTATGTCGAAATTTTTCGATGAAAACGTCAAATTTTTTTGATGTTGAAAAAAACCATGAAAACGGTCATATTATAGCATGTAAAATTATTCTACGGTGAGCAAAAGTCATTTCGTGAAATGTTTGAAAAATTTTCCAAAAAAAAAACGCCATAGTATAGTATGTTGAAATTTTTCGATGAAAACGTCAACATTTTTTGATGTTGAAAAAAACCATGAAAACGGTCGTATTATAGCATGTAAAATTATTCTACGGTGAGCAAAAGTCATTTCGTGAAACGTTCAAAAAATTTTACAAAAAAACGCCATAGTATAGTATGTCGAAATTTTTCGATGAAAACGTCAAATTTTTTTGAAGTTGAAAAAAAACATGACAACGGTCGTATTATAGCATGTAGAATGATTCTATGGTGAGCAAAAGTCATTTCCTGAAATGTTGGAAAATTTTACAAAAAAACGCCATAGTATAGTATGTCGAAATTTTTCGATGAAAACGTCAACATTTCTTGATGTTGAAAAAAAACATGAAAACGGTCGTATTATAGCATTTAGAAAGATTCTATGATGAGCAAAAGTCATTTCGTGAAATGTTCGAAAAATTTTACAAAAAAAACGCCATAGTATAGTATGTCGAAATTTTTCGATGAAAAGGTCAAATTTTTTTGAAGTTGAAAAAAATCATGAAAACGGTCGTACTATAGCATGTAGAATGATTCTATGGTGAGCAAAAGTCATTACGTTAAATGTTGGAAAATTTTACAAAAAAAATGCCATAGTATAGTATGTCGAAATTTTTCGGTGAAAACATCAAATTTTTTTGAAGTTGAAAAAAACCATGAAAACGGTCGTATTATAGCTTGTAGAATGTTTCTATGTTGAGCAAAAGTCATTTCGTGAAATGTTGGAAAATTTTACAAAAAAAACGCCATAGTATAGTATGTCAAAATTTTTCGATGAAAACGTCAAATTCTATTGATGTTGAAAAAAACCATGAAAACGGTCGTATTATAGCATGTAGAATGATTCTATGGTGAGCAAAAGTCATTACGTTAAATGTTGGAAAATTTTACAAAAAAAACGCCATAGTATAGTATGTCGAAATTTTTCGATGAAAACGTCAAATTTTTTTGAAGTTGAAAAAAAACATGACAACGGTCGTATTATAGCATGTAGAATGATTCATGGTGAGCAAAAGTCATTTCCTGAAATGTTGGAAAATTTTACAAAAAAAACGCCATAGTATAGTATGTCGAAATTTTTCGATGAAAACGTCAACATTTTTTGATGTTGAAAAAAAACCATGAAAACGGTCATATTATAGCATGTAAAATTATTCTACGGTGAGCAAAAGTCATTTCGTGAAACGTTCGAAAAATTTTACAAAAAAAACGCCATAGTATAGTATGTCGAAATTTTTCGATGAAAACGTCAAATTTTTTTTAAGTTGAAAAAAAACATGACAACGGTCGTATTATAGCACGTAGAATGATTCATGGTGAGCAAAAGTCATTTCCTGAAATGTTGGAAAATTTTACAAAAACAACGCCATAGTATAGTATGTCGAAATTTTTCGATGAAAACGTCAACATTTTTTGATGTTGAAAAAAAACCATGAAAACGGTCATATTATAGCATGTAAAATTATTCTACGGTGAGCAAAAGTCATTTCGTGAAACGTTCGAAAAATTTTACAAAAAAACGCCATAGTATAGTATGTCGAAATTTTTCGATGAAAACGTCAAATTTTTTTTAAGTTGAAAAAAAACATGACAACGGTCGTATTATAGCACGTAGAATGATTCATGGTGAGCAAAAGTCATTTCCTGAAATGTTGGAAAATTTTACAAAAACAACGCCATAGTATAGTATGTCGAAATTTTTCTATGAGATCAAATTTTTTTGAAGTTGAAAAAAACCATGAAAACGGTCGTATTATAGCATGTACAATTATTCTATGGTGAGCAAAAGTCATTACGTGAAATGTTGGAAAATTTTACAAAAAAAACGCCATAGTATAGTATGTCGAAATTTTTCTATGACAACAGCAAATTTTTTTGAAGTTGAAAAAAACCATGAAAACGTTCGTATTATAGCATGTTGAATGATTCTATGGTGAGCAAAAGTCATTTCGTGAAATGTTGGAAAATTATACAAAAAAACGCCGTAGTATAGTATGTCGAAATTTTTCGATGAAAACGTCAAATTTTTTTGAAGTTGAAAAAATTCATGAAAACGGTTGTACTATAGCATGTAGAATGATTATATGTTGAGCAAAAGTCATTTCGTGAAATGTTGGAAAATTTTAGGAAAAAAATGCCATAGTATAGTATGTCGAAATTTTTCGGTGAAAACATCAAATTTTTTTGAAGTTGAAAAAAACCATGAAAACGGTTGTATTATAGCATGTAGAATGTTTCTATGTTGAGCAAAAGTCATTTCGTGAAATGTTGGAAAATTTTACAAAAAAAACGCCATAGTATAGTATGTCGAAATTTTTCGATGAAAACGTCAAATTTTTTTGATGTTGAAAAAAACCATGAAAACGGTCATATTATAGCATGTAAAATTATTCTACGGTGAGCAAAAGTCATTTCGTGAAATGTTTGAAAAATTTTCCAAAAAAACGCCATAGTATAGTATGTCGAAATTTTTCGATGAAAACGTCAAATTTTTTTGAAGTTGAAAAAAACCGTGAAAACGGTCGTATTATAGCATGTAGAATGATTCTATGGTGAGCAAAAGTCATTACGTTAAATGTTGGAAAATTTTACAAAAAAAACGCCATAGTATAGTATGTCGAAATTTTTCGATGAAAACGTCAAATTTTTTTGATGTTGAAAAAAACCATAAAAACGGTCATATTATAGCATGTAAAATTATTCTACGGTGAGCAAAAGTCATTTCGTGAAATGTTCGAAAAATTTTACAAAAAAAAACGCCATAGTATAGTATGTCGAAATTTTTCGATGAAAACGTCAAATTTTTTTGATGTTGAAAAAAACCATGAAAACGGTCATATTATAGCATGTAAAATTATTCTACGGTGAGCAAAAGTCATTTCGTGAAATGTTCGAAAAATTTTACAAAAAAAACGCCATAGTATAGTATGTCGAAATTTTTCGATGAAAACGTCAAATTTTTTTGAAGTTGTAAAAAACCATGAAAACGGTCGTATTATAGCATGTAAAATTATTCTACGGTGAGCAAAAGTCATTTCGTGAAATGTTCGAAAAATTTTACAAAAAACGCCATAGTATAGTATGTCGAAATTTTTCGATGAAAACGTCAAATTTTTTTGAAGTTGAAAAAAATCATGAAAACGGTCGTATTATAGCATGTAGAATGATTCTATGGTGAGCAAAAGTCATTACGTTAAATGTTGGAAAATTTTACAAAAAAAACGCCATAGTATAGTATGTCGAAATTTTTCGATGAAAACGTCAACATTTTTTGATGTTGGAAAAAAAACATGAAAACGGTCGTATTATAGCATGTAAAATTATTCTACGGTGAGCAAAAGTCATTTCGTGAAACGTTCGAAAAATTTTACAAAAACAACGCCATAGTATAGTATGTCGAAATTTTTCTATGAGATCAAATTTTTTTGAAGTTGAAAAAAACCATGAAAACGGTCGTATTATAGCATGTACAATGATTCTATGGTGAGCAAAAGTCATTACGTGAAATGTTGGAAAATTTTACAAAAAAAACGCCATAGTATAGTATGTCGAAATTTTTCTATGACAACAGCAAATTTTTTTGAAGTTGAAAAAAACCATGAAAACGTTCGTATTATAGCATGTTGAATGATTCTATGGTGAGCAAAAGTCATTTCGTGAAATGTTGGAAAATTATACAAAAAAACGCCGTAGTATAGTATGTCGAAATTTTTCGATGAAAACGTCAAATTTTTTTGAAGTTGAAAAAATTCATGAAAACGGTTGTACTATAGCATGTAGAATGTTTCTATGTTGAGCAAAAGTCATTTCGTGAAATGTTGGAAAATTTTACAAAAAAAACGCCATAGTATAGTATGTCGAAATTTTTCGATGAAAACGTCAAATTTTTTTGATGTTGAAAAAAACCATGAAAACGGTCATATTATAGCATGTAAAATTATTCTACGGTGAGCAAAAGTCATTTCGTGAAATGTTTGAAAAATTTTCCAAAAAAACGCCATAGTATAGTATGTCGAAATTTTTCGATGAAAACGTCAACATTTTTTGATGTTGAAAAAAACCATGAAAACGGTCGTATTATAGCATGTAAAATTATTCTACGGTGAGCAAAAGTCATTTCGTGAAACGTTCAAAAAATTTTACAAAAAAACGCCATAGTATAGTATGTCGAAATTTTTCGATGAAAACGTCAAATTTTTTTGAAGTTGAAAAAAAACATGACAACGGTCGTATTATAGCATGTAGAATGATTCTATGGTGAGCAAAAGTCATTTCCTGAAATGTTGGAAAATTTTACAAAAAAACGCCATAGTATAGTATGTCGAAATTTTTCGATGAAAACGTCAACATTTCTTGATGTTGAAAAAAAACATGAAAACGGTCGTATTATAGCATTTAGAAAGATTCTATGATGAGCAAAAGTCATTTCGTGAAATGTTCGAAAAATTTTACAAAAAAAACGCCATAGTATAGTATGTCGAAATTTTTCGATGAAAAGGTCAAATTTTTTTGAAGTTGAAAAAAATCATGAAAACGGTCGTACTATAGCATGTAGAATGATTCTATGGTGAGCAAAAGTCATTACGTTAAATGTTGGAAAATTTTACAAAAAAAATGCCATAGTATAGTATGTCGAAATTTTTCGGTGAAAACATCAAATTTTTTTGAAGTTGAAAAAAACCATGAAAACGGTCGTATTATAGCTTGTAGAATGTTTCTATGTTGAGCAAAAGTCATTTCGTGAAATGTTGGAAAATTTTACAAAAAAAAACGCCATAGTATAGTATGTCAAAATTTTTCGATGAAAACGTCAAATTCTATTGATGTTGAAAAAAACCATGAAAACGGTCGTATTATAGCATGTAGAATGATTCTATGGTGAGCAAAAGTCATTACGTTAAATGTTGGAAAATTTTACAAAAAAAACGCCATAGTATAGTATGTCGAAATTTTTCGATGAAAACGTCAAATTTTTTTGAAGTTGAAAAAAAACATGACAACGGTCGTATTATAGCATGTAGAATGATTCATGGTGAGCAAAAGTCATTTCCTGAAATGTTGGAAAATTTTACAAAAAAAACGCCATAGTATAGTATGTCGAAATTTTTCGATGAAAACGTCAACATTTTTTGATGTTGAAAAAAAACCATGAAAACGGTCATATTATAGCATGTAAAATTATTCTACGGTGAGCAAAAGTCATTTCGTGAAACGTTCGAAAAATTTTACAAAAAAACGCCATAGTATAGTATGTCGAAATTTTTCGATGAAAACGTCAAATTTTTTTTAAGTTGAAAAAAAACATGACAACGGTCGTATTATAGCACGTAGAATGATTCATGGTGAGCAAAAGTCATTTCCTGAAATGTTGGAAAATTTTACAAAAACAACGCCATAGTATAGTATGTCGAAATTTTTCGATGAAAACGTCAACATTTTTTGATGTTGAAAAAAAACCATGAAAACGGTCATATTATAGCATGTAAAATTATTCTACGGTGAGCAAAAGTCATTTCGTGAAACGTTCGAAAAATTTTACAAAAAAACGCCATAGTATAGTATGTCGAAATTTTTCGATGAAAACGTCAAATTTTTTTTAAGTTGAAAAAAAACATGACAACGGTCGTATTATAGCACGTAGAATGATTCATGGTGAGCAAAAGTCATTTCCTGAAATGTTGGAAAATTTTACAAAAACAACGCCATAGTATAGTATGTCGAAATTTTTCTATGAGATCAAATTTTTTTGAAGTTGAAAAAAACCATGAAAACGGTCGTATTATAGCATGTACAATTATTCTATGGTGAGCAAAAGTCATTACGTGAAATGTTGGAAAATTTTACAAAAAAAACGCCATAGTATAGTATGTCGAAATTTTTCTATGACAACAGCAAATTTTTTTGAAGTTGAAAAAAACCATGAAAACGTTCGTATTATAGCATGTTGAATGATTCTATGGTGAGCAAAAGTCATTTCGTGAAATGTTGGAAAATTATACAAAAAAACGCCGTAGTATAGTATGTCGAAATTTTTCGATGAAAACGTCAAATTTTTTTGAAGTTGAAAAAATTCATGAAAACGGTTGTACTATAGCATGTAGAATGATTATATGTTGAGCAAAAGTCATTTCGTGAAATGTTGGAAAATTTTAGGAAAAAAATGCCATAGTATAGTATGTCGAAATTTTTCGGTGAAAACATCAAATTTTTTTGAAGTTGAAAAAAACCATGAAAACGGTTGTATTATAGCATGTAGAATGTTTCTATGTTGAGCAAAAGTCATTTCGTGAAATGTTGGAAAATTTTACAAAAAAAAACGCCATAGTATAGTATGTCGAAATTTTTCGATGAAAACGTCAAATTTTTTTGATGTTGAAAAAAACCATGAAAACGGTCATATTATAGCATGTAAAATTATTCTACGGTGAGCAAAAGTCATTTCGTGAAATGTTTGAAAAATTTTCCAAAAAAAACGCCATAGTATAGTATGTCGAAATTTTTCGATGAAAACGTCAAATTTTTTTGAAGTTGAAAAAAACCGTGAAAACGGTCGTATTATAGCATGTAGAATGATTCTATGGTGAGCAAAAGTCATTACGTTAAATGTTGGAAAATTTTACAAAAAAAACGCCATAGTATAGTATGTCGAAATTTTTCGATGAAAACGTCAAATTTTTTTGATGTTGAAAAAAACCATAAAAACGGTCATATTATAGCATGTAAAATTATTCTACGGTGAGCAAAAGTCATTTCGTGAAATGTTCGAAAAATTTTACAAAAAAAAACGCCATAGTATAGTATGTCGAAATTTTTCGATGAAAACGTCAAATTTTTTTGATGTTGAAAAAAACCATGAAAACGGTCATATTATAGCATGTAAAATTATTCTACGGTGAGCAAAAGTCATTTCGTGAAATGTTCGAAAAATTTTACAAAAAAAACGCCATAGTATAGTATGTCGAAATTTTTCGATGAAAACGTCAAATTTTTTTGAAGTTGTAAAAAACCATGAAAACGGTCGTATTATAGCATGTAAAATTATTCTACGGTGAGCAAAAGTCATTTCGTGAAATGTTCGAAAAATTTTACAAAAAACGCCATAGTATAGTATGTCGAAATTTTTCGATGAAAACGTCAAATTTTTTTGAAGTTGAAAAAAATCATGAAAACGGTCGTATTATAGCATGTAGAATGATTCTATGGTGAGCAAAAGTCATTACGTTAAATGTTGGAAAATTTTACAAAAAAAACGCCATAGTATAGTATGTCGAAATTTTTCGATGAAAACGTCAACATTTTTTGATGTTGAAAAAAACCATGAAAACGGTCGTATTATAGCATGTAAAATTATTCTACGGTGAGCAGAAGTCATTTCGTGAAACGTTCGAAAAATTTTACAAAAAAACGCCATAGTATAGTATGTCGAAATTTTTCGATGAAAACGTCAAATTTTTTTTAAGTTGAAAAAAAACATGACAACGGTCGTATTATAGCATGTAGAATGATTCTATGGTGAGCAAAAGTCATTTCCTGAAATGTTGGAAAATTTTACAAAAAAACGCCATAGTATAGTATGTCGAAATTTTTCGATGAAAACGTCAACATTTTTTGATGTTGAAAAAAAACATGAAAACGGTCGTATTATAGCATTTAGAAAGATTCTATGCTGAGCAAAAGTCATTTCGTGAAATGTTCGAAAAATTTTACAAAAAAAACGCCATAGTATAGTATGTCGAAATTTTTCGATGAAAACGTCAAATTTTTTTGAAGTTGAAAAAAATCATGAAAAAGGTCGTACTATAGCATGTAGAATGATTCTATGGTGAGCAAAAGTCATTACGTGAAATGTTGGAAAATTTTACAAAAAAAACGCCATAGTATAGTATGTCGAAATTTTTCTATGACAACAGCAAATTTTTTTGAAGTTGAAAAAAACCATGAAAACGTTCGTATTATAGCATGTTGAATGATTCTATGGTGAGCAAAAGTCATTTCGTGAAATGTTGGAAAATTATACAAAAAAACGCCGTAGTATAGTATGTCGAAATTTTTCGATGAAAACGTCAAATTTTTTTGAAGTTGAAAAAATTCATGAAAACGGTTGTACTATAGCATGTGGAATGATTATATGTTGAGCAAAAGTCATTTCGTGAAATGTTGGAAAATTTTAGTAAAAAAATGCCATAGTATAGTATGTCGAAATTTTTCGGTGAAAACATCAAATTTTTTTGAAGTTGAAAAAAACCATGAAAACGGTCGTATTATAGCATGTAGAATGTTTCTATGTTGAGCAAAAGTCATTTCGTGAAATGTTGGAAAATTTTACAAAAAAAACGCCATACTATAGTATGTCGAAATTTTTCGATGAAAACGTCAAATTTTTTTGATGTTGAAAAAAACCATGAAAACGGTCATATTATAGCATGTAAAATTATTCTACGGTGAGCAAAAGTCATTTCGTGAAATGTTTGAAAAATTTTCCAAAAAAACGCCATAGTATAGTATGTCGAAATTTTTCGATGAAAACGTCAAATTTTTTTGAAGTTGAAAAAAACCGTGAAAACGGTCGTATTATAGCATGTAGAATGATTCTATGGTGAGCAAAAGTCATTACGTTAAATGTTGGAAAATTTTACAAAAAAAACGCCATAGTATAGTATGTCGAAATTTTTCGATGAAAAGGTCAAATTTTATTGAAGTTGAAAAAAATCATGAAAACGGTCGTACTATAGCATGTAGAATGATTCTATGGTGAGCAAAAGTCATTACGTTAAATGTTGGAAAATTTTACAAAAAAAATGCCATAGTATAGTATGTCGAAATTTTTCGGTGAAAACATCAAATTTTTTTGAAGTTGAAAAAAACCATGAAAACGGTCGTATTATAGCTTGTAGAATGTTTCTATGTTGAGCAAAAGTCATTTCGTGAAATGTTGGAAAATTTTACAAAAAAAACGCCATAGTATAGTATGTCGAAATTTTTCGATGAAAACGTCAAATTTTTTTGATGTTGAAAAAAACCATGAAAACGGTCATATTATAGCATGTAAAATTATTCTACGGTGAGCAAAAGTCATTTCGTGAAATGTTTGAAAAATTTTCCAAAAAAACGCCATAGTATAGTATGTCGAAATTTTTCGATGAAAACGTCAAATTTTTTTGAAGTTGAAAAAAAACATGACAACGGTCGTATTATAGCATGTAGAATGATTCTATGGTGAGCAAAAGTCATTACGTTAAATGTTGGAAAATTTTACAAAAAAAACGCCATAGTATAGTATGTCGAAATTTTTCGATGAAAACGTCAACATTTTTTGATGTTGAAAAAAACCATGAAAACGGTCGTATTATAGCATGTAAAATTATTCTACGGTGAGCAAAAGTCATTTCGTGAAATGTTCGAAAAATTTTACAAAAAAAACGCCATAGTATAGTATGTCGAAATTTTTCAATGAAAACGTCAAATTTTTTTGAAGTTGAAAAAAATCATGAAAACGGTCGTACTATAGCATGTAGAATTATTCTATGGTGAGCAAAAGTCATTACGTTAAATGTTGGAAAATTTTACAAAAAAAACGCCATAGTATAGTATGTCGAAATTTTTCGATGAAAACGTCAACATTTTTTGATGTTGAAAAAAAACATGAAAACGGTCGTATTATAGCATTTAGAAAGATTCTATGCTGAGCAAAAGTCATTTCGTGAAATGTTCGAAAAATTTTACAAAAAAAACGCCATAGTATAGTATGTCGAAATTTTTCGATGAAAACGTCAAATTTTTTTGAAGTTGAAAAAAATCATGAAAAAGGTCGTACTATAGCATGTAGAATGATTCTATGGTGAGCAAAAGTCATTACGTGAAATGTTGGAAAATTTTAAAAAAAAACGCCATAGTATAGTATGTCGAAATTTTTCTATGACAACAGCAAATTTTTTTGAAGTTGAAAAAAACCATGAAAACGTTCGTATTATAGCATGTTGAATGATTCTATGGTGAGCAAAAGTCATTTCGTGAAATGTTGGAAAATTATACAAAAAAACGCCGTAGTATAGTATGTCGAAATTTTTCGATGAAAACGTCAAATTTTTTTGAAGTTGAAAAAAATTCATGAAAACGGTTGTACTATAGCATGTAGAATGATTATATGTTGAGCAAAAGTCATTTCGTGAAATGTTGGAAAATTTTAGTAAAAAAATGCCATAGTATAGTATGTCGAAATTTTTCGGTGAAAACATCAAATTTTTTTGAAGTTGAAAAAAACCATGAAAACGGTCGTATTATAGCATGTAGAATGTTTCTATGTTGAGCAAAAGTCATTTCGTGAAATGTTGGAAAATTTTACAAAAAAAACGCCATACTATAGTATGTCGAAATTTTTCGATGAAAACGTCAAATTTTTTTGATGTTGAAAAAAACCATGAAAACGGTCATATTATAGCATGTAAAATTATTCTACGGTGAGCAAAAGTCATTTCGTGAAATGTTTGAAAAATTTTCCAAAAAAACGCCATAGTATAGTATGTCGAAATTTTTCGATGAAAACGTCAAATTTTTTTGAAGTTGAAAAAAACCGTGAAAACGGTCGTATTATAGCATGTAGAATGATTCTATGGTGAGCAAAAGTCATTACGTTAAATGTTGGAAAATTTTACAAAAAAAACGCCATAGTATAGTATGTCGAAATTTTTCGATGAAAAGGTCAAATTTTATTGAAGTTGAAAAAAATCATGAAAACGGTCGTACTATAGCATGTAGAATGATTCTATGGTGAGCAAAAGTCATTACGTTAAATGTTGGAAAATTTTACAAAAAAAATGCCATAGTATAGTATGTCGAAATTTTTCGGTGAAAACATCAAATTTTTTTGAAGTTGAAAAAAACCATGAAAACGGTCGTATTATAGCTTGTAGAATGTTTCTATGTTGAGCAAAAGTCATTTCGTGAAATGTTGGAAAATTTTACAAAAAAAACGCCATAGTATAGTATGTCGAAATTTTTCGATGAAAACGTCAAATTTTTTTGATGTTGAAAAAAACCATGAAAACGGTCATATTATAGCATGTAAAATTATTCTACGGTGAGCAAAAGTCATTTCGTGAAATGTTTGAAAAATTTTCCAAAAAAACGCCATAGTATAGTATGTCGAAATTTTTCGATGAAAACGTCAAATTTTTTTGAAGTTGAAAAAAAACATGACAACGGTCGTATTATAGCATGTAGAATGATTCTATGGTGAGCAAAAGTCATTACGTTAAATGTTGGAAAATTTTACAAAAAAAAACGCCATAGTATAGTATGTCGAAATTTTTCGATGAAAACGTCAACATTTTTTGATGTTGAAAAAAACCATGAAAACAGTCGTATTATAGCATGTAAAATTATTCTACGGTGAGCAAAAGTCATTTCGTGAAATGTTCGAAAAATTTTACAAAAAAAACGCCATAGTATAGTATGTCGAAATTTTTCAATGAAAACGTCAAATTTTTTTGAAGTTGAAAAAAATCATGAAAACGGTCGTACTATAGCATGTAGAATTATTCTATGGTGAGCAAAAGTCATTACGTTAAATGTTGGAAAATTTTACAAAAAAAACGCCATAGTATAGTATGTCGAAATTTTTCGATGAAAACGTCAAATTTTTTTGATGTTGAAAAAAACCATGAAAACGGTCATATTATAGCATGTAAAATTATTCTACGGTGAGCAAAAGTCATTTCGTGAAATGTTCGAAAAATTTTACAAAAAAAAACGCCATAGTATAGTATGTCGAAATTTTTCGATGAAAACGTCAAATTTTTTTGATGTTGAAAAAAACCATGAAAACGGTCATATTATAGCATGTAGAATGATTCTATGGTGAGCAAAAGTCATTACATTAAATGTTGGAAAATTTTACAAAAAAAACGCCATAGTATAGTATGTCGAAATTTTTCGATGAAAACGTCAACATTTTTTGATGTTGAAAAAAACCATGAAAACGGTCGTATTATAGCATGTAAAATTATTCTACGGTGAGCAGAAGTCATTTCGTGAAACGTTCGAAAAATTTTACAAAAAAACGCCATAGTATAGTATGTCGAAATTTTTCGATGAAAACGTCAAATTTTTTTTAAGTTGAAAAAAAACATGACAACGGTCGTATTATAGCATGTAGAATGATTCTATGGTGAGCAAAAGTCATTTCCTGAAATGTTGGAAAATTTTACAAAAAAACGCCATAGTATAGTATGTCGAAATTTTTCAATGAAAACGTCAACATTTTTTGATGTTGAAAAAAAACATGAAAACGGTCGTATTAATGCATTTAGAAAGATTCTATGCTGAGCAAAAGTCATTTCGTGAAATGTTCGAAAAATTTAAAAAAAAAAACGCCATAGTATAGTATGTCGAAATTTTTCGATGAAAACGTCAATTTTTTTTGAAGTTGAAAAAAATCATGAAAAAGGTCGTACTATAGCATGTAGAATGATTCTATGGTGAGCAAAAGTCATTACGTTAAATGTTGGAAAATTTTACAAAAAAAATGCCATAGTATAGTATGTCGAAATTTTTCGGTGAAAACATCAAATTTTTTTGAAGTTGAAAAAAACCATGAAAACGGTCGTATTATAGCTTGTAGAATGTTTCTATGTTGAGCAAAAGTCATTTCATGAAATATTGGAAAATTTTACAAAAAAAACGCCATAGTATAGTATGTCGAAATTTTTCGATGAAAACGTCAAATTTTTTTGATGTTGAAAAAAACTATGAAAACGGTCATATTATAGCATGTAAAATTATTCTACGGTGAGCAAAAGTCATTTCGTGAAATGTTCGAAAAATTTTACAAAAACAACGCCATAGTATAGTATGTCGAAATTTTTCTATGAGATCAAATTTTTTTGAAGTTGAAAAAAACCATGAAAACGGTCGTACTATAGCATGTAGAATGATTCTATGGTGAGCAAAAGTCATTACGTTAAATGTTGGAAAATTTTACAAAAAAAATGCCATAGTATAGTATGTCGAAATTTTTCGGTGAAAACATCAAATTTTTTTGAAGTTGAAAAAAACCATGAAAACGGTCGTATTATAGCTTGTAGAATGTTTCTATGTTGAGCAAAAGTCATTTCATGAAATATTGGAAAATTTTACAAAAAAAACGCCATAGTATAGTATGTCGAAATTTTTTGATGAAAACGTCAAATTTTTTTGAAGTTGAAAAAAATCATGAAAACGGTCGTATTATAGCATGTAGAATGATTCTATGGTGAGCAAAAGTCATTACGTTAAATGTTGGAAAATTTTACAAAAAAAACGCCATAGTATAGTATGTCGAAATTTTTCGATGAAAACGTCAACATTTTTTGATGTTGAAAAAAACCATGAAAACGGTCGTATTATAGCATGTAAAATTATTCTACGGTGAGCAAAAGTCATTTCGTGAAACGTTCGAAAAATTTTACAAAAAAACGCCATAGTATAGTATGTCGAAATTTTTCGATGAAAATGTCAAATTTTTTTTAAGTTGAAAAAAAACATGACAACGGTCGTATTATAGCATGTAGAATGATTCATGGTGAGCAAAAGTCATTTCCTGAAATGTTGGAAAATTTTACAAAAAAAACGCCATAGTATAGTATGTCGAAATTTTTCGATGAAAACGTCAACATTTTTTGATGTTGAAAAAAAACATGAAAACGGTCGTATTATAGCATGTAAAATTATTCTACGGTGAGCAAAAGTCATTTCGTGAAACGTTCGAAAAATTTTACAAAAACAACGCCATAGTATAGTATGTCGAAATTTTTCTATGAGATCAAATTTTTTTGAAGTTGAAAAAAACCATGAAAACGGTCGTATTATAGCATGTACAATGATTCTATGGTGAGCAAAAGTCATTACGTGAAATGTTGGAAAATTTTACAAAAAAAACGCCATAGTATAGTATGTCGAAATTTTTCTATGACAACAGCAAATTTTTTTGAAGTTGAAAAAAACCATGAAAACGTTCGTATTATAGCATGTTGAATGATTCTATGGTGAGCAAAAGTCATTTCGTGAAATGTTGGAAAATTATACAAAAAAACGCCGTAGTATAGTATGTCGAAATTTTTCGATGAAAACGTCAAATTTTTTTGATGTTGAAAAAAACCATGAAAACGGTCATATTATAGCATGTAAAATTATTCTACGGTGAGCAAAAGTCATTTCGTGAAATGTTTGAAAAATCTTCCAAAAAAACGCCATAGTATAGTATGTCGAAATTTTTCGATGAAAACGTCAAATTTTTTTGAAGTTGAAAAAAACCGTGAAAACGGTCGTATTATAGCATGTAGAATGATTCTATGGTGAGCAAAAGTCATTACGTTAAATGTTGGAAAATTTTACAAAAAAAACGCCATAGTATAGTATGTCGAAATTTTTCGATGAAAACGTCAACATTTTTTGATGTTGAAAAAAACCATGAAAACGGTCGTATTATAGCATGTAAAATTATTCTACGGTGAGCAAAAGTCATTTCGTGAAACGTTCAAAAAATTTTACAAAAAAACGCCATAGTATAGTATGTCGAAATTTTTCGATGAAAACGTCAAATTTTTTTGAAGTTGAAAAAAAACATGACAACGGTCGTATTATAGCATGTAGAATGATTCTATGGTGAGCAAAAGTCATTTCCTGAAATGTTGGAAAATTTTACAAAAAAACGCCATAGTATAGTATGTCGAAATTTTTCGATGAAAACGTCAACATTTCTTGATGTTGAAAAAAAACATGAAAACGGTCGTATTATTGCATTTAGAAAGATTCTATGATGAGCAAAAGTCATTTCGTGAAATGTTCGAAAAATTTTACAAAAAAAACGCCATAGTATAGTATGTCGAAATTTTTCGATGAAAAGGTCAAATTTTATTGAAGTTGAAAAAAATCATGAAAACGGTCGTACTATAGCATGTAGAATGATTCTATGGTGAGCAAAAGTCATTACGTTAAATGTTGGAAAATTTTACAAAAAAAATGCCATAGTATAGTATGTCGAAATTTTTCGGTGAAAACATCAAATTTTTTTGAAGTTGAAAAAAACCATGAAAACGGTCGTATTATAGCTTGTAGAATGTTTCTATGTTGAGCAAAAGTCATTTCGTGAAATGTTGGAAAATTTTACAAAAAAAACGCCATAGTATAGTATGTCGAAATTTTTCGATGAAAACGTCAAATTTTTTTGATGTTGAAAAAAACCATGAAAACGGTCATATTATAGCATGTAAAATTATTCTACGGTGAGCAAAAGTCATTTCGTGAAATGTTTGAAAAATTTTCCAAAAAAACGCCATAGTATAGTATGTCGAAATTTTTCGATGAAAACGTCAAATTTTTTTGAAGTTGAAAAAAAACATGAAAACGGTCGTACTATAGCATGTAGAATTATTCTATGGTGAGCAAAAGTCATTACGTTAAATGTTGGAAAATTTTACAAAAAAAACGCCATAGTATAGTATGTCGAAATTTTTCGATGAAAACGTCAAATTTTTTTGATGTTGAAAAAAACCATGAAAACGGTCATATTATAGCATGTAAAATTATTCTACGGTGAGCAAAAGTCATTTCGTGAAATGTTCGAAAAATTTTACAAAAAAAAACGCCATAGTATAGTATGTCGAAATTTTGCGATGAAAACGTCAAATTTTTTTGATGTTGAAAAAAACCATGAAAACGGTCATATTATAGCATGTAGAATGATTCTATGGTGAGCAAAAGTCATTACGTTAAATGTTGGAAAATTTTACAAAAAAAACGCCATAGTATAGTATGTCGAAATTTTTCGATGAAAACGTCAACATTTTTTGATGTTGAAAAAAACCATGAAAACGGTCTTATTATAGCATGTAAAATTATTCTACGGTGAGCAGAAGTCATTTCGTGAAACGTTCGAAAAATTTTACAAAAAAACGCCATAGTATAGTATGTCGAAATTTTTCGATGAAAACGTCAAATTTTTTTTAAGTTGAAAAAAAACATGACATCGGTCGTATTATAGCATGTAGAATGATTCTATGGTGAGCAAAAGTCATTTCCTGAAATGTTGGAAAATTTTACAAAAAAACGCCATAGTATAGTATGTCGAAATTTTTCGATGAAAACGTCAACATTTTTTGATGTTGAAAAAAAACATGAAAACGGTCGTATTATAGCATTTAGAAAGATTCTATGCTGAGCAAAAGTCATTTCGTGAAATGTTCGAAAAATTTTACAAAAAAAACGCCATAGTATAGTATGTCGAAATTTTTCGATGAAAACGTCAATTTTTTTTGAAGTTGAAAAAAATCATGAAAAAGGTCGTACTATAGCATGTAGAATGATTCTATGGTGAGCAAAAGTCATTACGTTAAATGTTGGAAAATTTTACAAAAAAAATGCCATAGTATAGTATGTCGAAATTTTTCGGTGAAAACATCAAATTTTTTTGAAGTTGAAAAAAACCATGAAAACGGTCGTATTATAGCTTGTAGAATGTTTCTATGTTGAGCAAAAGTCATTTCATGAAATATTGGAAAATTTTACAAAAAAAACGCCATAGTATAGTATGTCGAAATTTTTCGATGAAAACGTCAACATTTTTTGATGTTGAAAAAAACCATGAAAACGGTCGTATTATAGCATGTAAAATTATTCTACGGTGAGCAAAAGTCATTTCGTGAAACGTTCGAAAAATTTTACAAAAAAACGCCATAGTATAGTATGTCGAAATTTTTCGATGAAAACGTCAAATTTTTTTTAAGTTGAAAAAAAACATGACAACGGTCGTATTATAGCATGTAGAATGATTCTATGGTGAGCAAAAGTCATTTCCTGAAATGTTGGAAAATTTTACAAAAAAACGCCATAGTATAGTATGTCGAAATTTTTCGATGAAAACGTCAACATTTTTTGATGTTGAAAAAAAACATGAAAACGGTCGTATTATAGCATTTAGAAAGATTCTATGCTGAGCAAAAGTCATTTCGTGAAATGTTCGAAAAATTTTACAAAAAAAACGCCATAGTATAGTATGTCGAAATTTTTCGATGAAAACGTCAATTTTTTTTGAAGTTGAAAAAAATCATGAAAAAGGTCGTACTATAGCATGTAGAATGATTCTATGGTGAGCAAAAGTCATTACGTTAAATGTTGGAAAATTTTACAAAAAAAATGCCATAGTATAGTATGTCGAAATTTTTCGGTGAAAACATCAAATTTTTTTGAAGTTGAAAAAAACCATGAAAACGGTCGTATTATAGCTTGTAGAATGTTTCTATGTTGAGCAAAAGTCATTTCATGAAATATTGGAAAATTTTACAAAAAAAACGCCATAGTATAGTATGTCGAAATTTTTCGATGAAAACGTCAACATTTTTTGATGTTGAAAAAAACCATGAAAACGGTCGTATTATAGCATGTAAAATTATTCTACGGTGAGCAAAAGTCATTTCGTGAAACGTTCGAAAAATTTTACAAAAAAACGCCATAGTATAGTATGTCGAAATTTTTCGATGAAAATGTCAAATTTTTTTTAAGTTGAAAAAAAACATGACAACGGTCGTATTATAGCATGTAGAATGATTCATGGTGAGCAAAAGTCATTTCCTGAAATGTTGGAAAATTTTACAAAAAAAACGTCATAGTATAGTATGTCGAAATTTTTCGATGAAAACGTCAACATTTTTTGATGTTGGAAAAAAAAACATGAAAACGGTCGTATTATAGCATGTAAAATTATTCTACGGTGAGCAAAAGTCATTTCGTGAAACGTTCGAAAAATTTTACAAAAACAACGCCATAGTATAGTATGTCGAAATTTTTCTATGAGATCAAATTTTTTTGAAGTTGAAAAAAACCATGAAAACGGTCGTATTATAGCATGTACAATGATTCTATGGTGAGCAAAAGTCATTACGTGAAATGTTGGAAAATTTTACAAAAAAAACGCCATAGTATAGTATGTCGAAATTTTTCTATGACAACAGCAAATTTTTTTGAAGTTGAAAAAAACCATGAAAACGTTCGTATTATAGCATGTTGAATGATTCTATGGTGAGCAAAAGTCATTTCGTGAAATGTTGGAAAATTATACAAAAAAACGCCGTAGTATAGTATGTCGAAATTTTTCGATGAAAACGTCAAATTTTTTTGAAGTTGAAAAAATTCATGAAAACGGTTGTACTATAGCATGTAGAATGTTTCTATGTTGAGCAAAAGTCATTTCGTGAAATGTTGGAAAATTTTACAAAAAAAACGCCATAGTATAGTATGTCGAAATTTTTCGATGAAAACGTCAAATTTTTTTGATGTTGAAAAAAACCATGAAAACGGTCATATTATAGCATGTAAAATTATTCTACGGTGAGCAAAAGTCATTTCGTGAAATGTTTGAAAAATTTTCCAAAAAAACGCCATAGTATAGTATGTCGAAATTTTTCGATGAAAACGTCAACATTTTTTGATGTTGAAAAAAACCATGAAAACGGTCGTATTATAGCATGTAAAATTATTCTACGGTGAGCAAAAGTCATTTCGTGAAACGTTCAAAAAATTTTACAAAAAAAAACGCCATAGTATAGTATGTCGAAATTTTTCGATGAAAACGTCAACATTTCTTGATGTTGAAAAAAAACATGAAAACGGTCGTATTATAGCATGTAGAATGATTCTATGGTGAGCAAAAGTCATTTCCTGAAATGTTGGAAAATTTTACAAAAAAACGCCATAGTATAGTATGTCGAAATTTTTCGATGAAAACGTCAACATTTCTTGATGTTGAAAAAAAACATGAAAACGGTCGTATTATAGCATTTAGAAAGATTCTATGATGAGCAAAAGTCATTTCGTGAAATGTTCGAAAAATTTTACAAAAAAAACGCCATAGTATAGTATGTCGAAATTTTTCGATGAAAAGGTCAAATTTTTTTGAAGTTGAAAAAAATCATGAAAACGGTCGTACTATAGCATGTAGAATGATTCTATGGTGAGCAAAAGTCATTACGTTAAATGTTGGAAAATTTTACAAAAAAAATGCCATAGTATAGTATGTCGAAATTTTTCGGTGAAAACATCAAATTTTTTTGAAGTTGAAAAAAACCATGAAAACGGTCGTATTATAGCTTGTAGAATGTTTCTATGTTGAGCAAAAGTCATTTCGTGAAATGTTGGAAAATTTTACAAAAAAAACGCCATAGTATAGTATGTCAAAATTTTTCGATGAAAACGTCAAATTCTATTGATGTTGAAAAAAACCATGAAAACGGTCGTATTATAGCATGTAGAATGATTCTATGGTGAGCAAAAGTCATTACGTTAAATGTTGGAAAATTTTACAAAAAAAACGCCATAGTATAGTATGTCGAAATTTTTCGATGAAAACGTCAAATTTTTTTGAAGTTGAAAAAAAACATGACAACGGTCGTATTATAGCATGTAGAATGATTCTATGGTGAGCAAAAGTCATTTCCTGAAATGTTGGAAAATTTTACAAAAAAACGCCATAGTATAGTATGTCGAAATTTTTCGATGAAAACGTCAACATTTTTTGATGTTGAAAAAAAACATGAAAACGGTCGTATTATAGCATTTAGAAAGATTCTATGATGAGCAAAAGTCATTTCGTGAAATGTTCGAAAAATTTTACAAAAAAAACGCCATAGTATAGTATGTCGAAATTTTTCGATGAAAAGGTCAAATTTTTTTGAAGTTGAAAAAAATCATGAAAACGGTCGTACTATAGCATGTAGAATGATTCTATGGTGAGCAAAAGTCATTACGTTAAATGTTGGAAAATTTTACAAAAAAAATGCCATAGTATAGTATGTCGAAATTTTTCGGTGAAAACATCAAATTTTTTTGAAGTTGAAAAAAACCATGAAAACGGTCGTATTATAGCTTGTAGAATGTTTCTATGTTGAGCAAAAGTCATTTCGTGAAATGTTGGAAAATTTTACAAAAAAAACGCCATAGTATAGTATGTCAAAATTTTTCGATGAAAACGTCAAATTCTATTGATGTTGAAAAAAACCATGAAAACGGTCGTATTATAGCATGTAGAATGATTCTATGGTGAGCAAAAGTCATTACGTTAAATGTTGGAAAATTTTACAAAAAAAACGCCATAGTATAGTATGTCGAAATTTTTCGATGAAAACGTCAAATTTTTTTGAAGTTGAAAAAAAACATGACAACGGTCGTATTATAGCATGTAGAATGATTCTATGGTGAGCAAAAGTCATTTCCTGAAATGTTGGAAAATTTTACAAAAAAACGCCATAGTATAGTATGTCGAAATTTTTCGATGAAAACGTCAACATTTTTTGATGTTGAAAAAAAACATGAAAACGGTCGTATTATAGCATGTAGAAAGATTCTATGATGAGCAAAAGTCATTTCGTGAAATGTTCGAAAAATTTTACAAAAAAAACGCCATAGTATAGTATGTCGAAATTTTTCGATGAAAACGTCAAATTTTTTTGAAGTTGAAAAAAATCATGAAAACGGTCGTACTATAGCATGAAGAATTATTCTATGGTGAGCAAAAGTCATGACGTTAAATGTTGGAAAATTTTACAAAAAAAACGCCATAGTATAGTATGTCGAAATTTTTCGATGAAAACGTCAAATTTTTTTGATGTTGAAAAAAACCATGAAAACGGTCATATTATAGCATGTAAAATTATTCTACGGTGAGCAAAAGTCATTTCGTGAAATGTTCGAAAAATTTTACAAAAAAAACGCCGTAGTATAGTATGTCGAAATTTTTCGATGAAAACGTCAAATTTTTTTTAAGTTGAAAAAAAACCATGAAAACGGTCGTATTATAGCATGTAGAATGATCCTATTGTGAATAAAAGTCATTTCGTGAAATATTGGAAAAATTTTACAAAAAAACGCCACAGTATAGTACGTTGAAATTTTTCGATGAAAACTTCAAATTTTTTTTAAGTTGAAAAAAAACATGAAAACGGACGTATTATAGCATATAGAAAGATTCTATGATGAGCAAAAGTCATTTCGTGAAATGTTTGAAAAATTTTACAAAAAAAACGCCATAGTATAGTATGTCGAAATTTTTCGGTGAAAACATCAAATTTTTTAGATGTTGAAAAAAATTATGAAAACGGTCGTATTATAGCATGTAGAATGATTCTATGGTGAGCAAAAGTCATTACGTTAAATGTTGGAAAATTTTACAAAAAAAACGCCATAGTATAGTATGTGGAAATTTTTCGGT
This sequence comes from Pterois miles, assembly GCA_947000775.1. Taxonomy (NCBI): domain Eukaryota; kingdom Metazoa; phylum Chordata; class Actinopteri; order Perciformes; family Scorpaenidae; genus Pterois; species Pterois miles. Next base: position 12,985,787 of record CAMQGK010000471.1, on the reverse strand, counting down.
GAAAACATCAAATTTTTTTGAAGTTGAAAAAAACCATGAAAACGGTCGTATTATAGCTTGTAGAATGTTTCTATGATGAGCAAAAGTCATTTCGTGAAATTTTGGAAAATTTTACAAAAAAAACGCCATAGTATAGTATGTCGAAATTTTTCTATGAGATCAAATTTTTTTGAAGTTGAAAAAAACCATGAAAACGGTCGTATTATAGCATGTAGAATGATTCTATGGTGAGCAAAAGTCATTTCATGAAATGTTTGAAAATTTTACAAAAAAAAACGCCATAGTATAGTACAGGCATGTCCAAAGTCCGGCCCGTGGGCCTATTGCGGCCCGTGTTCAAATTTCCACCGGCCCGCAGCCTTTGTCATAAATTCAACAATATGCGGCCCGCCACGATATCGGTGTGAAATTGAGGAGGTATGCAGCAGACACCTCATCTCTGGCTGAGGAGTTTTAACGCCGCTTTCGGGATTTTTCAGCTGTTGAAAAGGAGATCAGGCTGTTTAACTCTCCTTTCTCCGATGACGCTCCAGACCTCCTCCAGCTGGACCGCATTGAGCTGCAGTGTGATGCGGAGAGTCGCGGTCGGCACCAACGGCTCCCTTTGTCAACTTTTACCGTCAGCTGGATGAAGGCAGGTTCCCAGAGATTCAAACAGTTGCTAAGAAAATGCTGAGCTCGTTTGGCTCGACATACATGCGAGAAGACGTCCAAGAACCGCCTGAGGACCAGATTAAGAGACTCTCACCTGCGTGACGTCTGCGCATCAGAACCACTGCTTTAGAGCCAGACCTGGTCTACTGACTGTAGTCCAGATCTCAGAGCCACCCTTCAAATTAGTGCGGACAAGTTATATGTTTAGTCTTCTGAGGTGAATCACTTCTATTATTTTCTTTTTTTAATGAATATGCTCTGAGTCTTTTCAATCCATGGATCATTTGTTCTTGTTTTTCAACTGACAATCAAACTGTCTCTTGTATAACAAACTAAACTGTCTTCATATTTATTGATAACAAACATTAGGGTCTTAAGAAACAAATATACAAATACTCAACATTAAATATTAAAATCTAATTTGGTCCAGCACTCATTTTTCCATTTCATATTTTTGTTTTTTTTTTATTTTTGATGTTCAGTTGAAATGAAAGAAGGGCTGATACACAGGTTGATATGGCCTCCAATAAGATACCTGTTATTCTGTTATGTTAATGGTTCAAAGAGTGTCAGGCTGAATGGTCGGCCCCCACACATTTTAACCTCACCAAATATGGCCCTCTTTGCCAAAAGTTTGGACACCCCTGGTATAGTATGTCGAAATTTTTCGATGAAAATGTCAACATTTTTTGATGTTGAAAAAAAACCATGTAAATGGTCATATTATAGCATGTAAAATTATTCTACGGTGAGCAAAAGTCATTTCGTGAAACGTTCGAAAAATTTTACAAAAAAAACGCCAAAGTATAGTATGTCGAAATTTTTCGATGAAAACGTCAAATTTTTTTGAAGTTGAAAAAAATCATGAAAACGGTCGTATTATAGCATGTAGAATGATTCTATGGTGAGCAAAAGTCATTACGTTAAATGTTGGAAAATTTTACAAAAAAAACGCCATAGTATAGTATGTCGAAATTTTTCGATGAAAACGTCAACATTTTTTGATGTTGAAAAAAACCATGAAAACGGTCATATTATAGCATGTAAAATTATTCTACGTTGAGCAAAAGTCATTTCGTGAAACGTTCGAAAAATTTTACAAAAAAACGCCATAGTATAGCATGTCGAAATTTTTCGATGAAAACGTCAAATTTTTTTTAAGTTGAAAAAAAACCATGAAAACGGTCGTATTATAGCATGTAGAATGATTCTATTGTGAATAAAAGTCATTTCGTGAAATATTGGAAAAAATTTACAAAAAAACGCCACAGTATAGTACGTTGAAATTTTTCGATGAAAACTTCAAATTTTTTTTAAGTTGAAAAAAAACATGAAAACGGACGTATTATAGCATATAGAAAGATTCTATGATGAGCAAAAGTCATTTCGTGAAATGTTTGAAAAATTTTACAAAAAAAACGCCATAGTATAGTATGTCGAAATTTTTCGGTGAAAACATCAAATTTTTTAGATGTTGAAAAAAATTATGAAAACGGTCGTATTATAGCATGTAGAATGATTCTATGGTGAGCAAAAGTCATTACGTTAAATGTTGGAAAATTTTACAAAAAAAACGCCATAGTATAGTATGTGGAAATTTTTCGGTGAAAACATCAAATTTTTTTGAAGTTGAAAAAAACCATGAAAACGGTCGTATTATAGCTTGTAGAATGTTTCTATGATGAGCAAAAGTCATTTCGTGAAATTTTGGAAAATTTTACAAAAAAAACGCCATAGTATAGTATGTCGAAATTTTTCTATGAGATCAAATTTTTTTGAAGTTGAAAAAAACCATGAAAACGGTCGTATTATAGCATGTAGAATGATTCTATGGTGAGCAAAAGTCATTTCATGAAATGTTTGAAAATTTTACAAAAAAAAACGCCATAGTATAGTACAGGCATGTCCAAAGTCCGGCCCGTGGGCCTATTGCGGCCCGTGTTCAAATTTCCACCGGCCCGCAGCCTTTGTCATAAATTCAACAATATGCGGCCCGCCACGATATCGGTGTGAAATTGAGGAGGTATGCAGCAGACACCTCATCTCTGGCTGAGGAGTTTTAACGCCGCTTTCGGGATTTTTCAGCTGTTGAAAAGGAGATCAGGCTGTTTAACTCTCCTTTCTCCGATGACGCTCCAGACCTCCTCCAGCTGGACCGCATTGAGCTGCAGTGTGATGCGGAGAGTCGCGGTCGGCACCAACGGCTCCCTTTGTCAACTTTTACCGTCAGCTGGATGAAGGCAGATTCCCAGAGATTCAAACAGTTGCTAAGAAAATGCTGAGCTCGTTTGGCTCGACATACATGCGAGAAGACGTCCAAGAACCGCCTGAGGACCAGATTAAGAGACTCTCACCTGCGTGACGTCTGCGCATCAGAACCACTGCGTTAGAGCCAGACCTGGTCTACTGACTGTAGTCCAGATCTCAGAGCCACCCTTCAAATTAGTGCGGACAAGTTATATGTTTAGTCTTCTGAGGTGAATCACTTCTATTATTTTCTTTTTTTAATGAATATGCTCTGAGTCTTTTCAATCCATGGATCATTTGTTCTTGTTTTTCAACTGACAATCAAACTGTCTCTTGTATAACAAACTAAACTGTCTTCATATTTATTGATAACAAACATTAGGGTCTTAAGAAACAAATATACAAATACTCAACATTAAATATTAAAATCTAATTTGGTCCAGCACTCATTTTTCCATTTCATATTTTTGTTTTTTTTTATTTTTGATGTTCAGTTGAAATGAAAGAAGGGCTGATACACAGGTTGATATGGCCTCCAATAAGATACCTGTTATTCTGTTATGTTAATGGTTCAAAGAGTGTCAGGCTGAATGGTCGGCCCCCACACATTTTAACCTCACCAAATATGGCCCTCTTTGCCAAAAGTTTGGACACCCCTGGTATAGTATGTCGAAATTTTTCGATGAAAACGTCAACATTTTTTGATGTTGAAAAAAACCATGAAAACGGTCGTATTATAGCATGTAAAATTATTCTACGGTGAGCAGAAGTCATTTCGTGAAACGTTCGAAAAATTTTACAAAAAAACGCCATAGTATAGTATGTCGAAATTTTTCGATGAAAACGTCAAATTTTTTTTAAGTTGAAAAAAAAACATGACAACGGTCGTATTATATATTATGTAGAATGATTCTATGGTGAGCAAAAGTCATTTCGTGAAATGTTGGAAAATTTTACAAAAAAAACGCCATAGTATAGTATGTCGAAATTTTTCGATGAAAACGTCAAATTTTTTTGACGTTGAAAAAAACCATGAAAACGGTCGTATTATAGCATGTACAATGATTCTATGGTGAGCAAAAGTCATTTCGTGAAATGTTGGAAAATTTTACAAAAAAAAACGCCATAGTATAGTATGTCGAAATTTTTCTATGACAACAGCAAATTTTTTTGAAGTTGAAAAAAACCATGAAAACGTTCGTATTATAGCATGTTGAATGATTCTATGGTGAGCAAAAGTCATTTCGTGAAATGTTGGAAAATTTTACAAAAAAACGCCATAGTATAGTATGTCGAAATTTTTCGATGAAAACGTCAACATTTTTTGATGTTGAAAAAAAACATGAAAACGGTCGTATTATAGCATTTAGAAAGATTCTATGATGAGCAAAAGTAATTTCGTGAAATGTTTGAAAAATTTTACAAAAAAAACGCCATAGTATAGTATGTCGAAATTTTTCGATGAAAAGGTCAAATTTTTTTGAAGTTGAAAAAAACCATGAAAACGGTCGTATTATAGCTTGTAGAATGTTTCTATGTTGAGCAAAAGTCATTTCGTGAAATGTTGGAAAATTTTACAAAAAAAACGCCATAGTATAGTATGTCGAAATTTTTCGATGAAAACGTCAAATTTTTTTGATGTTGAAAAAAACCATGAAAACGGTCGTATTATAGCATGTAGAATAATTCTATTGTGAATAAGTCATTTCGTGAAATATTGGAAAAATTTTACAAAAAAACGCCACAGTATAGTACGTTGAAATTTTTCGATGAAAATGTCAAATTTTCTTGAAGTTGAAAAAACCCATGAAAACGGTTGTATTATAACATGTAGAATGGTTCTATTGTCACTAACAGTCATTTCGTGAAATGTTGGAAAAATTTTACAAAAAAAAAACGCCATAGTATAGTATGTCGAAATTTTTCGATGAAAACGTCAAATTTTTTTGAAGTTGAAAAAAACCATGAAAACGGTCGTATTATAGCATGTAGAAAGATCCTATGATGAGCAAAAGTCATTTCGTGAAATGTTGGAAAATTTTACAAAAAAAACGCCATAGTATAGTATGTCGAAATTTTTCGATGAAAACGTCAACATTTTTTGATGTTGAAAAAAACCATGTAAATGGTCATATTATAGCATGTAGAACGATTCTATGGTGAGCAAAAGTCATTTCGTGAAATGTTGGTAAATTTTACAAAAAAAATCGCCATAGTATAGTATGTCGAAATTTTTCTATGACACCAAATTTTTTTGAAGTTGAAAAAAATCATGAAAACGGTCGTATTATAGCATGTAGAATGATTCTATGGTGAGCAAAAGTCATTTCGTGAAATGTTGGAAAATTTTAGGAAAAAAACGCCATAGTATAGTATGTCGAAATTTTTCGATGAAAACGTCAACATTTTTGATGTTGAAAAAAACCATGTAAATGGTCTTATTATAGCATGTAGAATGATTCTATGGTGAGCAAAAGTCATTTCGTGAAATGTTGGTAAACTAAAAAAAAAAAAAAAAAACCGCCATAGTATAGTATGTCGAAATTTTTCTGAGATCAAATTTTTTTGAAGTTGAAAAAAACCATGAAAACGGTCGTATTATAGCATGTAGAATGATTCTATGGTGAGCAAAAGTCATTTTGTGAAATGTTAGAAAATTTTACAAAAAAAAAACGCCATAGTATAGTATGTCGAAATTTTTCGATGAAAACGTCAAATTTTTTTGATGTTGAAAAAAACCATGAAAACGGTCGTATTATAGCATGTAGAAAGATCCTATGATGAGCAAAAGTCATTTCGTGAAATGTTGGAAAATTTTAGGAAAAAAACGCCATAGTATAGTATGTCGAAATTTTTCGATGAAAACGTCAAATTTTTTTGAAGTTGAAAAAAATCATGAAAACGGTCGTATTATAGCATGTAGAATGATTCTATGGTGAGCAAAAGTCATTACGTTAAATGTTGGAAAATTTTACAAAAAAAAAAAAAAAAACGCCATAGTATAGTATGTCGAAATTTTTCGATGAAAACGTCAAATTTTTTTGAAGCTGAAAAAAATCATGAAAACGGTTGTATTATAGCATGTAGAATGATTCTATGGTGAGCAAAAGTCATTACGTTAAATGTTGGAAAATTTTACAAAAAAAACGTCAACATTTTTTGATGTTGAAAAAAAAGCATGTAAATGGTCGTATTATAACATGTAGAATTATTCTATGGTGAGCAAAATTCATTTTGTTAAATGTTAGAAAATTGTACAAAAAAACGCCATAGTATAGTATGTCGAAATTTTTCGATGAAAACCTCAAATTTTTTTTTTTTTTTGAAGTTCAAAAAAATCATGAAAACTGTCGTATTATAGCATGTAGAATGATTCTATGGTGAGCAAAAGTCATTACGTTAAATGTTGGAAAATTTTACAAAAAAAACGCCATAGTATAGTATGTCGAAATTTTTCTATGACATCAAATTTTTTGTCGAAAAAAAGTCATATTATAGCATGTCGAAAAAAGTCGTAGTATAGCATGTCGAAAAAAATCGTTTTATACCATTTCGACAAAGTCATAGTATAGCATTTCGAAAAAAGTCAAGGTATAACATGTCAAAAAAATCATAGTATAGCATGTTGAAAAAAGTCGTAGTATAGCATGTCGAAAAAAATCGTTTTATACCATGTCGACAAAGTCATAGTATAGCATGTCGAAAAAAAGTCATATTATAGCATGTCGAAAAAAGTCATAGTATAGCATGTCGAAAAAAAACAGTATAGCATGTTGATAAAAACGCATAGTATAGCATGTTGAAAAAAGTCGTAGTATAGCATGTCGAAAAAAAATCGTTTTATACCATGTCGACAACGTCATCGTATAGCATGTTGAAAAAAGTCATGGTATAGCATGTCGAAAAAAAATCGTTTTATACCATGTCGACAGTCATAGTATAGCATGTCGAAAAAAAGTCATACTATAGCATGTTGAAAAATTCATAGTATAGCATGTCGAAAAAGTCATAGTATACCATGTCGAAAAAAACAGTATAGCATGTCAATAAAAAGTCAAGTATAGCATGTCGATAAAAAGGCATAGTATAACGTTGAAAAAAGTCATGGTATAGCATGTCGAAAAAAATTCATAGTATAGTATGTCAAAAAAAAGTCAGTATTTCATGTCGAAAAAAAGTCATAGTATAGCATTTCGAAAAAGTCATAGTACTCCATGTCGAAAAAAAGTCATAGTATAGCATCTGGAAAAAAGTCATGGTATAGCATGTCGAAAAAAGTCATGGTATAGCATGTCGAAAAAAAAAGTCATAGTATAGCATGTCGATAAAAACGCATTGTATAACATGTTGAAAAAAGTCATGGTATAGCATGTCGAAAAAAATTCATAGTATTTCATGTCAAAAAAAAGTCATAGTATATTATGTCAAAAACAGTCATAGATTATGTCGAACAAACTCAGTATATTATATTCAATAAAGTGATAGGATAGTATGTCGAAAAAAGTCATAGTATAGCATGTCGATAAAAATTCATAGTATAGTATGTCGAAAAAAGTCAGTATTTCATGTCGAAAAAAGTCACAGTATAGCATGTCGAGAAAAGTCATAGTATAGCATGTCGAAAAAATCGTAGTCTAGCATGTTGAAAAAAGTCGTAGTATAGCATGTCGAAAAAAATCGTTTTATACCATGTCAACAAAGTCATAGTATAGCATGTCGAAAAAAAAGTCATCGTATAGCATGTGGAAAAAAGTCATAGTATAGCATGTCGAAAAATTCATAGTATAGCATGTCGATAAAAAGTCATCGTATAGCATGTGGAAAAAAGTCATAGTATAGCATGTCGGAAAAAACAGTATAGCATGTCGATAAAAAATCATAGTATAGCATGTCGAGAAAAGTCATAGTATAGCATGTCGATAAAAAATCATAGTATAGCATGTCGAAAAAAGTCGTAGTATAGCATGTTAAAAAAAAATGTTTTATACCATGTCGACAAAGTCATAGTATAGCATGTCGAAAAAAAGTCATACTATAGTATGTTGAAAAATTCATAGTATATCATGTCAAAAAAAGTCATATTATAGCATGTTGAAAAAAGTCATAGTATAGCATGTCGAAAAAAGTCATAGTATAGCTTGTCAACAAAGTCATAGTATAGCATGTAGCAAAAAAGTCATAGCATATTATGTTGAATAAATTGATAGTATAAAATGTCGAAAAAAGTCATGGTATAGCATGTCGAAAAAAAGTCATGGTATAGCATATCGAAAACAATGATAGTATAGCATGTCGAAAAAAACAAGTATAGCATGTCAATAAAAAGTTATCGTATAGCATGTCGAAACAAAGTCATAGTATAGCACATCGAAAAAAGTCATGGTATAGCATATTGAAAAAAAGTTATAGTATAGCATGTAGCAAAAAAGTCATAGCATATTATGTTGAATAAAGTGATAGTATAACATGTCGAAAAAAGTCATTATAGTTTAAAAAAAATTCATATATATATTAAAAAGTATAGTATTTCATGTCGAAACAAAGTCATAGTATAGCATGTCGAGAAGTCATAGTATACCGTGTCGAGAAAAGTCATAGTATAGCATGTTGAAAAAAGTCGTAGTATAGCATGTTGAAAAAAAATCGTTTTATACCATGTCGACAAAGTCATAGTATAGCATGTCAATAAAAAGTTATCGTATAGCATGTCGAAACAAAGTCATAGTATAGCATATCGAAAAAAAGTCATAGTATAGCGTGTCGACAAAGTCATAGTATAGCATGTAGCAAAAAAGTCATAGCATATTATGTTGAATAAAGTGATAGTATAACATGTCGAAAAAAGTCATGGTATAGCATGTCGAAAAAAATTCATAGTATAGTATGTCGAAAAAAGTCATAGTATTTCATGTAGAAAAAAAGTCATAGTATAGCATGTCGAGAAGTCATAGTATACCGTGTCGAGAAAAGTCATAGTATAGCATGTTGAAAAAAGTCGTAGTATAGCATGTTGAAAAAAAGTCATACTATAGTATGTTGAAAAATTCATAGTATAGCATGTCGATAAAAAGTCATAGTATGTCATGTCAAAAAAAAGTCATATTATAGCGTGTCGAAAAAAGTCATAGTATAGCATGTCGATAAAAAGTCATCGTATAGCATGTCGAAACAAAGGCATCGTATAGCATGTCGAAACAAAGGCATCGTATAGCATGTCGAAAAAAGTCATCGTATAGCATGTCGAAACAAAGGCATCGTATAGCATGTCGAAAAAAGTCATCGTATAGCATGTCAAAGTATAGCATGTCAAAAAGGCATAGTATAGCATGTTGAAAAAAGTCATAGTACAGCATGTCGAAAAAAGTCATAGTACAGCATGTCGAAAAAAAGTCATAGTATAGCAATGTCGAGAAAAGTCATAGTATACGTGTCGAAAAAATCATAGTATAGCATGTTGAAAAAAGTCGTAGTATAGCATGTCGAAAAAAAATCATTTTATACCATGTCGACAAAAAGTCATAGTATAGCATGTCGAAAAAAAGTCATACTATAGTATGTTGACAAATTCATAGTATAGCATGTCGAAAGTCATAGTATGTCATGTCAAAAAAAAAGTCATATTATAGCATGTCGAAAAAAGTCATAGTATAGCATGTCGAAAAAAGTCATAGTATAGCATGTCGAAAAAAAACAGTATATCATGTCGATAAAAAGGCATAGTATAGCATGTCGAAAAAAAACAGTATAGCATGTCGATAAAAAGGCATAGTATAGCATGTCGAAAAAGTCATAGTATAGCATGTCGAAAAAAAGGCATGGTATAGCATGTCGATAAAAAGGCATAGTATAACATGTCGAAAAAGTCATAGTATAGCATGTCGAAAAAGTCATAGTATGGCATGTTGAAAAAAGTCATAGTATAGCATGTCGAAAAAAGTCATAGTATAGCTTGTCAAAAAAGTCATAGTATAGCATGTAGCAAAAAAGTCATAGCATATTATGTTGAATAAAGTGATAGTATAACATGTCGAAAAAAGTCATGGTATAGCATGTCGAGAAAAAGTCATAGTCTAGCATATTGAAAAAAAATCGTTTTATACCATGTCGACAAAGTCATAGTATAGCATGTCAATAAAAAGTTATTGTATAGCATGTCGAAAAAAGTCATGGTATAGCATGTCGAAAAAAAACAGTATAGCATGTCGATAAAAAGGCATAGTATAGCATATCGAAAGAAGTCATAGTATAGCATGTCGAAAAAAAACAGTAAAGCATGTCGATAAAAAGGCATAGTATAGCATGTCGATAAAAATGCATAGTATAGCATGTTGAAAAAAAACAGTAAAGCATGTCGATAAAAAATCATAGTATAGCATGTCGAAAAAAGTCAGAGTAGCATGTCGAAAAAAAGTCATAGTATAGCATGTCAAAAAAACAGTATAGCATGTCGATAAAAAGGCATAGTATAGCATGTCGAAAAGAGTCATAGTACAGCATGTTGAAAAAAAGTCATAGTATAACATGTCGAAAAAAAAGTCATAGTATAGCATGTCGAAAAAAACAAGTATAGCATGTCGATAAAAAGGCATAGTATAGCATGTCGAAAAAAACGCATTGTATAACATGTTGAAAAAAGTCATGGTATAGCATGTCGAAAAAAATTCATAGTATTTCATGTCGAAAAAAATTCATAGTATTTCATGTCGAAAAAAAAGTCATAGTATAGCATGTCGAGAAAAGTCATAGTATAGCATGTCGAAAAAATCATAGTATAGCATGTTGAAAAAAGTCGTAGTATAGCATGTCGAAAAAAATTCATAGTATTTCATGTCGAAAAAAAATCATAGTATAGCATGTTGAAAAAAGTCATGGTATAGCATGTCGAAAAAAAGTCAAGTATACCATGTCGAAAAAATCATAGTATAGCATGTCGAAAATGATAGTATAGCATGTCGAAAAAAACATAGTATAGCATGTCAATAAAAAGTTATCGTATAGCATGTCGAAACAAAGTCATAGTATAGCACGTCGAAAAAAGTCATGGTATAGCATATTGAAAAAAAAGTAAAGAAAGTCATAGTATAGCATGTAGCAAAAAAGTCAGAGTAGCATGTTGAAAAAAAGTCATAGTATTGCATGTCGAAAAAGTCATACGCTGCTACCCCAACAACATGCCCTGGATTACCAGTGACCTGAAGGAGCTTCTCAACAAGAAGAAGACAGCTTTCAGGGCTGGGGACAGGGATGAGCTGAAAGGGCTGCAGCGTGATCTGAAGGTGAAGCTGAGGGAGTACAGCGACTCCTACAGGAGGAAGTTGGAGGAGAAGCTCCAACAAAACAACACCAAGGAGGTGTGGGCTGGTATGAAGGAGATCACCAGCTTCAGGGTGAAGGACAGAGAGCCAGCCTACAGCGTGGAGAGGGCCAACGAGCTGAACTGTTTCTTCAACAGGTTTAGTTCACCACCTCCTGCTGCCCCCCTCCACCCCCCTCACTTCCAACAATGCTTCCACCTCCGGTGCCCAAGAAGTCATCTGCATCGGACCTAATTGACTATCGACCAGTGGCCCTCACCTCTCATGTGATGAAGGTGCTAGAGAGGCTGGTCCTGACCCATCTGAGACCACAGGTGAGACCATCGCTAGACCCTCTGCAATTTGCCTCCCAGCCTCATCTAGGTGTGGAGGATGCCATCATTTATCTCCTGCAGAGGGCTCTCTCACATCTGGATGGTGTTGGGTGCACTGTGAGAGTCACATTTTTTGATTTCTCTAGTGCATTCAACACCATCCAGCCTTTTCTTCTGACAGAGAAGCTGCGGGCGATGAATGTGGACGCTCCCACCATCTCCTGGATCACTGACTACCTGACAGACAGGCCGCAGTTTGTCCAGCTGGGCAGCGGCCGGTCTGATGTGGTGGTCAGTGGTACAGGAGCTCCGCAGGGTACGGTGCTGTCTCCTTTTCTGTTCACCGTGTACACCTCTGATTTCAAATACAACTCTGAGTCTTGTCATTTACAGAAATTTTCTGATGACTCGGCAGTTGTAGGGTGTATAAGTGGTGGATGGGAGGAGGAGTACAGGGCTCTGGTGGGTGATTTTGTGGAATGGTCTGGTCGGCATCATCTGCATCTCAATGTGGCCAAGACCAGGGAGATGGTGATTGACTTCAGGAAGAAGGGGACACCCACACAGCTCCTGAAGGTCCTGGGGGAGGACATTGCTATTGTGGAGGAGTATCAATACTTGGGCGTTTTCATCGACAACGGACTGAATTGGAGGACCAACACTGATGCTGTCTACAAGAAGGGGATGAGTCGCCTCTACTTCCTGAGGAAGCTCAGATCCTTCAACGTGTGCAGCAGAATGCTGGAGATCTTCTACCAGTCCGTTGTAGCCAGCGCCCTGTACTCTGCTGTGGTCTGCTGGGGGAGCAGCATCAGAGCCGGCGACGCCAACAGACTGAACAAGCTGATCAGGACACTTTTGAGGCTGTGGTGGAAAGGAGAACTATGAACAAGCTGTTGTCTATTCTGGACAATCCGGACCACCCACTTCACCCGGTACTGGAGCGACAGCGGAGCAGCTTCTCAAACAGACTGGTTCAGCTCCGCTGTCACAAGGACAGATACAAGAAATCCTTCCTGCCAACAGCCATCAAGCTGTTCAACGCATCACCTCTGGCTGGCAGAGAGCTCTCTGCACCCCCTGACATCTAACATTGCACAATTTAACATTAACATCTGCACTACTGACTGTATAGAGAGTGTTATTCTTTATTTCTTCTATATTTTTTATATTTAGTGTGATTTATTTAGACCCCCAGCTAATTGTTGGTCAGGTGTATTATATAGCATTATACAGTATTACACTGTTATATTGTGTACTGTCGTGTATATTGTATTATATTATTATACCACATCTCTATATATCTATTTCTACTTATATTATATATATCATACATACATATCATGTTATGTTATACAACATTACATTATATACTATATCATATCATATCATTATTTTATTATTTTATTATTATAGTGTATAATGTTTAATTTTCTTAGAATTAGATTAGATTATAATAAGCTTCTCTGTATATACTTCACACTTTAGTACAGTCTGTGAAGGTTCTCATTCATCCAGGTCATATTCATTCTGGCAAAAGTTGAATCACTTTAGTACAGTCATTAAGGCCCCATTGAATCCTTAACGACTGTCGTTCACTAGTGGGACTCACACTGAAACTCCACTAACGAACTTTTGTCTTAGGAGAATAAGGGGCGGACACTTCCACAGAGGTTAAAAACCTGGGTCTAACTCCACTGTTTGTCAGACTAGTGGGGACTAGTCAGACTGCAGCGTTCGAACTGATGAAGCCACTTGGATAAGGGGCGAAACGTCTTCAGGGACAAATCTAAGTCCAGTTGCCTTCGATTCAACTTTTGCCAGAACTTTAGTACAGATGTGTATATTCTCTATTTTATGTGTACATGTCGAAAAGGTCATAGTATAGCATGTCGAATAAAGTCAGTATAGTATGTCAAAAAAAAAAAGTCATAGTATAGCATGTCGATAAAAAAAGTCATAGTATGTCATGTCGAATAAAGTCATAGTATGTCATGTCGAATAAAGTCATAGTATGGCATGTCGAATAAAGTCATAGTATGTCGAGATAAGTCATAGTAAAGCATGTCGAACAAGTTATAGTATAGTATGCTGAAAAAATCATAGTATAGCATGTCGAAAAAATTTCATAGTATATGTCGAATAAGGTCATAGTATAGTATGTCTAAAACAATTCATAGTATAGTATGTCAAAAAAAGTCATAGTATAGCATGTCGAATAAAAGTCATACTACAGCATGTTGAAAAAAATTCATAGTATAATATGTCGAATAAGGTCATAGTAGAGCATGTCGAATAAAAGTCACAGTATAGCATGTCAAAATAAAAAAAAGTGTCAAAAAAACCTGATAAACCTCAGTAAGTTATTCCAAACAAGCAGATAAATACTGGTACCTATCAGTACTACTATACTACCAAGTACAGAAGTTGTGAGTACGTGGCAGTGAACACAGAAAGTGTCTGGGGGAAAAAGAAAAAAAAAAAAAAGCATAACAAATATGGCGGCCCTGAGAGTTCAATGCATTGTGAATTAAGAAACACATGCAAATAAACATAACACATCTGACCTCTTTTGTTTCATGGTGGTGAACCATAAACACCAAAAAAGAGTAGCAGAGGAGACAGGCCCAGATGTGTTTTTTATTATTTGGTACCCATGAATAGATAGCAGGTGCTTGAGTGTTGTAGAGCGCCCTTAGTCGTCTTGCTGATTGGGAAACTAAAAGCACAAAATGCCCTGAATATGTTACATGCATAGTAATGTGCCCATATTATGTGTGTATAAAGTGTGCTTTTGGATAATGAAATTTAGCCAATTTACATTTACAATGCACCCTGTACATAGTGTCATTGTGTTTGTGCTGAGAATAACATTTGGTACATCGACTTAAGTTAAGCATCTCTCTCTACCTTATAATCAAGAGGTTATTGGTTTATGATGATTATTAATATGACCTGTACAGTGCATTGCAACAACTCTAATAGAAAAGGAGATACTCATTCAGCAGTGTAGTCTGTTACTGTAGCAGTCACTGGCCTCATGGGGGAGCTGTGAGACTAAAATCTCCTTAATCCAAGTGCTTTCTGTCTGTAAAAGAAGTATGCAGCCACAGTGGAGCGCAGAGGCCTTAACGTTCAGTGTGCGGCGCCCATGATGGGTCAGTTATTGTTCCCAGTTGCATTTCAGGGCTTTAATGTCCGTTCACTGAGGAGTGTTGCTCCACATATGCGTGCTGTCTTTGGAAAGTCAAACCATCTTCCCCTAAGTCCATTGTGGTCCACTGACATGCACCGTTGCTCCCATAGCCATTAAAACACATGACGATTATTAAATGGAGAGTAATGGCGTACATTTTGCCAAAAAAAGTGGGCAGCTTTCATTCTTTTGATAAAACAAAAGATGAAATTCATGCAGTCAATAAAAAAAGTGACAAAACATAAATGATCCCATATTGGGCTTCAGGCCTTGTAATATCTCCATGATCGGAGAACAGCTAGGTTTGACATCATCATGTCCTTCGATATGAACACTGTTTAATACAGTCTTGTAACACTCAGTTGCTGGTCCTGTGATTTAACCACCACTCGATGGACCCATGGCACTGGAAACTTCTAAAAACTAGTAGTAGGAGGCCAAAAAGCAGTTAACTGTGCACACTAGAACTGTGACTGAAGTAAAAGCTCAAATCACCGTGATTCACACAACCATGTTGGTGCATGTTTGTGTTTTAAGCGTCTCAGTTATTCACAGACTTTTGGAGTCGGCTAATTTGACTGTGCAGCCTGAACTGTTTAGAGCTTGAATGCTGGAAGTTCAGTGCACCAATTTGCAGACTGGATTAAATTAATCTTTGTCAGAAATCTCATTAAAAAGCACTGTTGTAGAAACAAGAAATCTTCAACAAAGACATTTGGATGAAACATGCAATGTGTGAATGCTACATTAAGCCCTTATGCCAGATTTTGGAATGTAATGAAGCATGAAAAGTTATACCTTCAAAAGTCTATTTTGTAGATGTCACATATAATTTATGGGGAAAGACAACTTTGTATTCTTGATTACAGCCAAAACTATGTTCACTACTTAACTGACTTGTCATGTGCTTTATAAGGAACAGATATAATAGAAATTTTAAGGATATAAAAAGGATATATTTCTAAAAAAAAAAAAAAAAAAGAAAAGAAAAAAATGGTCTCACACTTTACTTATTGCTGGCTGCCTTGTGAGACATATGCAAAAATACTGTAGATTTGTGTTGATGTGCCTCTTTGACCTCTTTGGCCCCAGCTGTTTTAGGACAACTCGTCAATTCACTGCAGACGCTGTGGCAAATAGATTTTAAATGTAGTTTTCAATCAAATAATATTGTTGCGACACCACAGATGTGCTTTTAACATCCAATAGACATATAAAACATAATGAAAACAATAGAAACTTAGTCGACAAAGCCCAACAATGAGTTTACCGACTAAGTGATCAACAGAGGGCAGCCCTAGTCTGAATGTGCTTATACTGTATGCTGCATGCCATGTGGTGCGTTGGCTGAGGTTCCCATTGTCAGCATTGTTTCCCTCAGTGGTTCTGTTTGAGGCAATCACCTTGGCAGGCCCAGTGCTGCACTACCAGCATGGCAGCAGTCCTCGGAGCAGTGTATGAGAGCCTCCACAGCAGCCCTGTCCAGCCCAGCTCCGCTGTCTGTGCCCCCACCCCGGCCCCTGTGTGGCGGTCACCCCTCCAACAGGGTCTGGCTGTGCCCCTCCAGCACAGGCTGTGTCAGGATGACTGCATCAGGCCTGTCAGGCGCTTTCCCGTCAACGACTTGCCCTAGAAGGTAAATTAAAATGAAAACACAGACTGAGATGAAAGTACAAGTACTTTATATTATATCACAAAAAAAATCTCTACCAATATGCTTTTTTATTCTAAAATACTTGGTTGCAACCATTCATGTGACTATACTGTTATCTTTTTCACAAATACACATCCTATCACAGGTATCAAGAGCCATAATAGAGTGTAATATGGTTATAATTGCAAAAGCCACTGATAGTGAGCCAGCCAGTGTGGTTTGTGATATGAACAGCCCCAGCTCCAAATGACTTACCACACTGCGGGTGAACTTCTCCAAGGAGGTGCGGCGGCCCTGTTCAGTGTCTGCTGGCTGCTGTTTTGGGAGGGGGGAAGCAGGTGAGTGTTTGGGTCAGGTGTTGACGGGGGGTGTGGGGGGGAGGGTTCAGGGGGTGATGTAATTAGTGAGGGAAAAAAGGGGCCAAGCATTGCAAAAATGAGGGCCGAGGATGTGGGAGTTGCGTGGTTTTTTTTTTTTTTTTTTTTTTAGGAAATGGAGTGGGGTCAGTGACAGGCCAGCAGAAGGAGCAGTGTCCAAAAGGAAAAGGGCAGAAAGGCTAGCATGAACAGAGGCAGCTGTGATTTGCTCAAAAGCTCCATATTACACAGTAACAGCTGTATGCCTGTTTATTTAATTTAGCCTTAAAAAATACACTAACAACAAAATCACTATCACTGCTACAGCATTAGGCTGCATCTATCACTTATACGCCGTACCCCTCTGTCATATCTATGTGATGTATGTTGCTTGTTTTCTATTTACAGCATGACCTCTTTTACACAGCAGTTTGCTGCTGTTTGGCATATGATGATGTGTTCCCTAGACATTTTACATAATTTAGTAGTTTCCTTGCACCTGCATCTTGGGCACAGTTGTTTTGCCTTTTTAGGGCTCTGTTAGTAGTCTCATGACATTATCAAACTGCCGAATGCCAGACCTTGTTAAGAGCTGCCAAATGGCATTGAAACGGCCCACCTTTGTAGCATGCAAGTGTGATCAGATTACCTAAGTTGTTTGAATTACTTTTCCTATGTATATTATAAAATGGTATGGTAAAAGATTCAGATCTTCTACTTAAGTATAGGTAGTAGGGATGTTTATAATTAACCCTTAAAATTGTTACCTGACATTAATAAAAAACTGATTAAGACTGTTAAATGGTTAAAATAAACAGTAAAGATTAGATAAAAAGATGAGTAAAACTCAGGAGTGGCTTGTCACTTAAAAGAGACTAGCTGGACCATCTTAACAGCCCACCTTAAGAGAGTCTGAGCCAGTGTTGCGACACCAGGTCTAACCGCCTTCACTGTAAGCAGGTGGCTGACGAGACACGGGAACAGTAGCATTTATTCACTGACAAATAAACTGTACACACTGCTACTGCTACGTTCACAGCTACAGTATAACGCCACCGATACCCCCACACTGCCGCCACACACACACACGGTCTGTTGGAAAGTAGCTAACATTACACTAGGTTGACAACAGTACACCGCCACCACACACTCACCAGACCAGACACTCACTAAAGTTACGCCAGGCAGACAAACAGCTGACAACCTTGCAACTAAATGAGGTGCTAGAGACTTACTGGGACAGTACACGCAGCACCGTGGCTGCTACAGTAACTCTCCCGGACGGATTAAGGGCTGAATTTTTGTGGCGGCACAACAACCAGCGTAAGCAGAGAATAGACATGTAAGGGATAACGTACAGCGAGCTGTCGTTGTTGTGAGAAAAAGAAAAAAAAAAAAACAACAGGGCGATGCTGCTCTCTCATTGCCCTTTCTTTCACAACAATGACCTGCTAGCTGTACATTATCCTCTACTAACTAAAGAAATCAATAATTTCACATAAAAACGGTCTGCAAGAGTCCGACATCAGGACTGCATCCATAGCAACAGTCTGCTATAAAGAAATAACACTGTAGAACGAAGAGTGCCAAGCAGAATCAAGTATTCAACGCAGCCGTGTAATAAATATTTATACCGGGCTGTCACAATAACCGCAATATTGTAATACAGAGTTACTGACAAGCCAACCACAGGGATTAGCAAAGTAAAGTCCAAGATCAGTTAGGCGGACTTCTCAAGTTCGATCGCTGCATGATTGTTCTGTTCAGGACAGACGTTTCCTCTAGTTATCTAGTTTCTTTGCCTTTTCCTGAGTGTGTGAATATCTGACCAGTAAGTCATACTGTATGTTGAGAACAGACTCCTTTCTGACCATGTACATTAATTGATAAACTCTCAGGGAGTTAACCGTTGTGTAAATTTAGCTGCTGTTGCTCTGTTTTATTTAATATATTCTGTAATCCTGTTTCTGTTTTATTGTGTAGTAGTTAATTGAAGCAGCCTCTCCTAAGAAACTCACTTGTTGCTGTCCTGTTGAAATTTGACTCAGCAATACAGTCGGCAGGTCTGTGATATCGATATTGAGTGTTAGTATGCCTATTGTAATATTGTATTAATAAGTCTGCTAGTTTGATTATTGCTATTAGTGTTTACATTATAAGCAAATCCTAGTTAAAGGTTGGTAATTATCACTAATTTGATGTATTTTTTATTTCACGTGTTTCAGACCACACACCTTCTTCTGACTCATGAAATAATTGGGTCTACTGTACTGCTGTGCTGCATTAAGGATAAATCAGTCACCATACAGTTAAAGCCCCATCCTGCCTCCTTTCCAGCATGTTCTGACCGAGTCCACACTATTTCTCAACTAGTTCATCCCAGGCACTTCCAGCTGGATACCCTGTGCTTGCCCCAGTTGAGGATGGATCCTTCGAGGCCATGTAACTGAGGAGTCCACGAGGAGTGTGGGCCCTAAATGCAACATTCAGCCTCCACTGCACCTACAAGATTTCACGCTTGGCTCAGTCAGATGCAGGGCTGTTGCCTCCTCGACACCCATCCTACATTGTACAGCACAGCATGCCGATGGGTCCAAAGAAAATCCAGAGGAAGAAGATCACCTACTGGAAGGAGTAGTCAATCTGTTCTCCTACTCATCAGCTGCCTCCAGCATTAAGAGTGACACCAGCCATGACCTCCTCAGGGGACCTAAAGGGGATCCACCTACATCCGGCCTGGACAGGCAAGTAATCAAGTACAGCTCCAGCTGGAGCTACAGAGCTACTGGTCTCCAAGACGCTCCATTGTCGGAGAGACTGAACCAAGAGAGAAGTTTAGCTCTGCTCTGATTAATTTTTATCTTCTGTGCCAGATTCAGAAAATATGACACTTGGAAGGACCTAATCATTGCTACTGCACAGCAACTTCATCGGGCGGCCAGCCAGGATCGACCACCCCCTGCAGCCATGTGCCAGCAGGCCTCCAGATTGACTGCTTCCCAGCCTGTGTCTACTAACAGTCGTCTTATTACCACCTCAAAATCATTAGAATTGGTGGGAGTCTGTGCCAAACAGGAGCTCAGCCCTTCAGCAGCACATCCGGATGTCCTGGACCTACACCGCCGAGTTACGATGCTGCTGGTCACAGACAACAGGTTGTGGCATCCAGGACTTGAGCAAGTTTTTGTTGAATTCAAGACGTTCCTTCTGGATTCTGCATGGACGTGAAGCCATAACAACACCACGTCTGTCCAGAGTGCCAAAGATGGAGAGTCAAGTCTTCAGTACCATTCACGGCCAATTTTCCCCCTGCGCACCTCCGCCTCTTCAGAGCACCAGTCCACTCTACCAGCATGTACTGTCTCTGGCCCTTTCAGGTGAAAATAGGACGGCGGGCTCTCATACTCCCTGATGACAGCACTCCTGCCTAACCTTAAATCCGTCAGCACTTGAGGGAGCACATTCGCAACACAACTGTGGGGCCAGCTGTAATTAAGATCGGTCCAAGATCAGTTAGACGAACTTCTCTACCGAGTGTCGCCTGCATTGCCTGTGACATCACAAGGTTGATTGGCTTGGCTGAGTTACAGATACGGTAGAAATGGTAGAGACTGTGAAAGACGGAGACTGAACAGACAGGAGACAGAACAAAAAAAAGAAGGGACACTACTGTACTGTTCCTGGATGTAAAGATGCGTTTTACAGTTAAAACCAAGGACAAAACAGCCCATTTCATAAACTGCAGCTGAAACGGACATCAGTAACATACCGTCAGTAAGTTACTGCAGTGCTTGCTAGAGGCACTGAAAGAGCCCACCAACAGGCAGCTCTCCTCCCCTGTCTGATCACCTGTCTCTCCTCCTCTTCTCTCATTCAGACTGTTCAAAGACAGGGTTGCTAAGAAAATAAACACTGACAGCACTACTTTATTCTGAAGTCCACATTATATCATTTGTTTACATCACTTGCCAATAGCTACTGCTAGCTAGCTCAACATTAGCATAAGAAAACTCCCGTTACAAAGTATTATCTCCAAAGCAAACATGAGACATTCTTGGCCGAATGTTACCTCTGGTCAACTCTGTAATGCTCCGAAGCTGACAGACACCACAGAGCGAAGACTGGAGCTCCACCGTCAACACCACGCAAAGCTGACAGCAGCCCACCGAGTCAGTCCATGTGCACGTTGGCTTGGGAGTATAAATAGGGAGTTAAATATTTGGCCATTTAATTAGCTAGTGGAAGGAAAACATGGGTAACATTAGGTCAATAACTACTCGTGTCTGCTTTGGAGATAGGTTGTACTTTATGATGGAAGTTTTGCTATGCTAATGTTGAGCTGGTAGCTAGCTAGCCAGCAGTAGCTACCGGCAAGTTACATTAAAAAAAAAAAAAAAAAAAAAAAAAAAAGCTATATTGTGGGCTTCAGAATAAAGTAGTACTTTTGGTGTTCGTTTTCTTAGCTACCTTATCTTTGAATGGTCTGAATACACAGCAGAGGAGGAGAGACAGGTGATGAAGATGGGAGATGGGGAGACTCAGTGCCTGTTGGTGGGCTCTTTCAGTGCCACTAGCCAGCATTTCAGTACTTTATTGAACTCTGTTTCAGCAGCAGAATGAATTGGACTGTTTCTCCTTGATTTTAACATTGTAAAACTCATCTTTACATCCACTTCATGAAGGCAACTTTCATGTATCCTCGCTCCTCAGAGATCCCTCCTCACTCCTCTGTGCAGATATAAGAGCTTTGGGACGGTCTTCAAGATGGCGCACCAGAACAACTTCCGGCTCAAGCAAGGAGCGAGGAAACGACAAATAAGAGACTTGGGTTGTACCCGTAGACCGACAGGTCCATCCTCTCTCCCTTAACGTGTTTCAGCCTTCCCCTTATCCACGGCAAGGACTCTACCTTTTACCGACACTGTGCTTCTATGGATTTTCTGTATCAGCAACCAGAGCGTCTCAGCTGAAAAAAACCCTCCTGCACCTTCAATGTTCTGCATTTAACACTAATCAAGTATTTAATTTGTTTTAAAACTGTCAGCTTCGTCATTTAAAGAGCAACAATATACCCAATAATAGCTTATCCATAAAGATTAATTATATTACACTAAAATCAAGATACATTAACTGATTTAGATTAAAAATGGAAATGATACCACATATTGTGGTTTTGAGCCTTATATCTATACATTCATATCAGTGATACATCGTTATTTGTTGTTCACAGCTACTTTATACTGTACGAATAGCTTCACTGTGATTGGCATAGCTGGGCTCAGGGCAATGAGACCATTGATGTGACCACACCTCAGATTTATTTTACCAAGCCCTTTTGCACTTTGTGCTGCTGCACATACTGTACATGAACCAAAAAAAAGCACTAGTGTGTTATCATTGTATTATATACAATAGATATGACCCTGGAATGTCTTTTAAATCATTAAAAAAAAAAAAAAAACAATATGAGAAATGCAATAAGTGACAAGCTTGTGTAAAAATAAAATGTGACATAGGGGTCAGAGAGCTCACCTTCTTTCTGGCTAACAGGAGGTCTTGGTAGATGTTGGATCGCAAAAAGCGTGCATAGCTGTCACTTTTCATTAGCTTGAATATGTGCTCCTGTAATAATAAGAAAAACTGATGAGTATGTTGGCCTGGGAGAAAAGGGAATGACAAGTAAAAGTAAAGAGCAGAGCGTAGAGTAATAAAGGAGGTCTGATTATAGTAATGCCATGCATGCATGTGTGCTTCGGAGTCGGTGATGCAAACCGAGCGTGCTGACTTGAGTGGCATTGCTCTGTGAGACACAGCTGAGTAATGTCCTGCCAGTGAGAGGCGTTCCACGTCACATTTCACCAACCCACTTCCATGGTGAACTGACCGAACAACCTATTCATGGCATTACTCGCCTCATTAGGCTGTGGCACAAACACACTCTGTCATTCGCTTTTCTGTTCCTCCGTGCCCTCTCATTCATTCACTCTGTAACATGAGTGGGGTGGAAGGGTTCAGTGTTTCTGTGGGCAAGTGGACGAGAGAGGAAATAAATGGCAGTAGTGTGTGTTGTAAACAGGTATGTAGAGGTGGGTAAACCCATCAGGACCTTTTTAAAAAATAGGGCTTATACATATGTAAAAAATATACATCTGTTACTTGAAGGCTACAGTTTAAATGCTCTATGTATCACTAAATCACTTTCTATGACGCAGTAGAGAAGTACAGGTTGTATCACAGTGTACAGGCGCAGTTGTGATAGCAATCTTGTGTCTGGTGTTTATTCAGACTTGTGTGTGTGCTCATGCATGTTTGAACATGTATAGCTATGTGAATTCATCCATGAAGAAGAAACAAGAGTCCACCTGAGCGTCCTCGTAGCTGTATCGTCCGGGGTCTTTGAGGTTCTGGCTGGTGCGCTCGTAGCTGTGAGAGTCCAGGTTGATGGAGCTCGGTGCGCCCTCGGCCAGAAACTCCTGCCATATCTCCTGCGCCCTGGAGGACACTTCCTGGAGCGGCCGCCGCTTCAGATCCTGCACTGCTAACCAGAACCTACAACAGCATCGCATCTTATCAATAACAACTTCCAAACTCAAGTAAAGGATTCAGTGTGTATACAAAAAGCTCAGTTCAGCTGCCTGTTTTGTTACATTCACTCCTATGCTGATGATACCATTTAATGTGAAATCTAAATTAATTATTTCTATAATGTTAACACACTTGCTTTGACTTGATGAAGTGGTCACTCTAATTATGTAAAAGTAGCCATACCACAATGTAAAAATACACCATAAAAATTTTTACTTACATAAAATTTATACATCAGCAGTAGTCAAAGTACTTTTTATTGCTACTCTGTTATACTCTTATTTTATGTTATCATTGATGTCACATGATGCAAGAGGTAAGCAGCACTTTAACACTGTACAGTATCAGGGCAAAGTGAACCTAATTTTTGTGTACTGTTGGGTAAAAATGTGATAACTATTCCTTATATTTTACAAGCAGCATCTTAACTATAGCTGACGCAAACTGTGGAGTAAATGCACATTATTTACCTGTGAAATGTAGTGGAGTAGACGTGTAAAGTAGCATAAAGTACCTCTAAACTGTAGGCTACTTGATTACCATATTTTTTGCACTATAAGGCGCATTAAGCGAAACAAAACGGTCAGATAAGTCAAACTTTATTCAATTAATTTAATAACTCAATACCTTCAATAACTCAACAATTTTCAGTTGTAACACATGAACTACAAAACAATACACTCACTTTTCAGTTCATTCCTCTTTCACAAATCCATCAAATCCTTCATCATCAGTGTCTGAGTTAAACAGTAAATGGTAAATATGGTAAATGTAGTTTTCACCACTGTGCATTGTATTTATATCTATTTTGAAGTATTATAGACTTAGTAGTAGTAATTCTGATAAAACCCTCTGTTCAGAAAGATTCCCAAAATATCATTAGATCATATTGTCTAGTTATTGTATATACAACAACTGTATCATCATTTTACATACATGTGATTTGGTTTTGTTTGTTTTATTAGATCCCCATTAGCTGCTGACCTTTCACAGCAGCTACTCTTCCTGGGGTCACACTTCCATCAGATGGCTGTTAATATAAAAATATTGATTATAGTCACTTTAAGAAAGGCATGAGGTACTGTCAGACTCACCGCAGGTTCTCTGAGCTGAACTCTGACTCGAGGAACTTCAGGAACTGGTCTCGTCCTGCTGGATCTTTCAGCGCCTCCTCCAGAGAGAAGCCCCATTTCTTCACACGCTGCTGGCTAGGGTCACGACTGCTCAGAATAAAATAGATTAGAAAAGAATAGAAAAAAAAATAGGTCATTTTTCCTTGTGGTGTACAGAGAACAGAGGCCAGAGTGTCAGAACACAGTAAACCTTTGGGAATGCCAGCATTAGTTCTCATTTGAGACGAGATAGAAACAGACAGATCCCTTCTAAGTTCATCAGCACCGAGATCTCTATGCTTCACCTGACCTCAGCGTTGGTTTATAGCATCATCAGCCTCCTGTGAACTCTCAGCCTGTGTCCCAACATGGCCGCAGCAGCCTCACCTTGCCTCCAAGTCCCAGAAGGAAGTGTCATCACTGATCCAGGGGTTGGAAGGCTCTGTGGCTGACACAAAGGGGTCATACTCCATGAACTGCTCCGTGTAGGTCATCAGACTGTCGGCCACTTTGGAAACCTTCATACAGTGTCTGTCCAGCTGGATGTTCAAGAAGGAAATCTGTTGGAGAGGGAGAGAGAATAATGAGGAAGCTAAATAAGGTAACACAGCTCATCAGTCTACGTCCCCCACTGTCCTTATGATGGATGGGTGAGGCAGACTGGTGGTAATGACCTGTGGAGAAGACTGTCACACCATGAGTTACCTCCTTCTGAACGTCCTCTTTGGTGGGCTTCCTGGTCGGCTGGGAGCTGATGTGGACAGGACTCGGCTGGCTCTGGCTGTCATCTGGAACCCCATAGACCGACTGGAGAAGACAAGAGGAGAGACATGTTGTTGTTTTGACAAACCATGACAGATCAGGGACTCAATATTGTAGTTTGATGAATATTGGGTAATAGTTGTGGGACTAGTGCTGTAGCTACGGCTGGTCTCATGATGGCCTCAGCATTGTGTCTGGGAATTGGGGTTTTTTAAAGACCTGAAGAAGACTTTAAGTTTTACAACTACACACAGTCTACACATGTGGGTATGAACTTTTAGAATATGCTGAATCTTTAGAGCTTTAGATTTTCGATTGCTTTTTCACACAAATATTATTTGTAATAATTAGAAGCACTTTATTATTCCGTCTCAGGGAAATTCAATTAGTATTAATATATGTTCTGTAAATAATTTTATGTTTACAATTTACAGAAAATGTAATTGAGTAGTTGAATGAATGAAAAATTTGAATTAAAAGTTTTAGGTGGTGAGGTGGTGCTGGACGTCAGTATTTCTAAACTACTGAGGTCATAAACCACTGGTCTATAGCAAAGGTTTGCTAAATACCAGTGTTGGGATAATAATTATATTAAGGATGGGAGAGCTAACCTGTCATCGTCTCTCCTCTCCTCACCTTTTTTACTCTGTGTGGGTTCCTCTCTCTTCGGCACTTGCGGATGTCCATCTCTGTGGTGTTGACACAGCCTGGCTGTGGGAGGGGACGGGACACAGAGCAGGTTTCGGGGTCAGATAACAGTGTTTCTCCAGCATGCATTGTCTGCGCCTGTCCTGTTTACACAATATGATGCTGTTTCTCCAGTCAGCAATGCCACACTCCAAAAAGGCTTGTATGCAAAGTGACTGCCACCAAATCTGATTCAGTTACCAATAACAAAACAGGGCTCTCAGCTGAACAGTGTGTGCAGCTGAATCTGCTGTTTTCAGGCTTTAAATGCCAACATTGTCAACCCACATAACAGTCCCTCTTTCCTGTCTTTCTTCTTTGTTCATTTCCATTTTTACACTGCTGCAGCATCTGACCCTCCTTTCCTTTCATCCCTAACTCACCACTGGCCGATGGACGTCCCAGAATGCCCTCTCCTGGCTATCCAGGATCTTCCTTTCTGCCTTGTCCTTTTTCCTGTCAATCCTGTCAACAGAGGAAACAGGCCACTTGTATCTAGAAGACATACCTCTGTAAGATCAGGTCAAACACAACAAATCAGGCTCAAACTCAAACACACACACATATTTGTCAATGCCAGTTAACAGCAAAAGCTGAAGAGTGTAGGTCTTAACCTGTCTGCTAGCCGCGACAAGCGATGCCAGGTTTTGCCTTTTACATAACTGACATTTACTGAATGGCCCTCGCTATGTATTGTTTGCTCCCCAGATATAAGATGAATTATTGCTTTCCACATCACCCACACTTGTACAAAACAGTGGCCAATAAACTATGGCAACTTTAAAGATTTTTATAGACAACAGAAGAAGGGGCTTTCCTCTCTAAAATGATGAATGAGATGTATGCGGTGTGCTTACACATGCAAGCCACCAGATGGAAGTCTCACTAAGAGCTAGACATTAGGGAGCATTGTGTTTGTTTAATTCCATAGGGAGATGCTTGCTGTATTTAATGCACGTAACCCTGCGGTCAAAGCAGGGCATGAAAACACAGCATAGTTAATGAGAAACACAACGTCCAACTAACACTGCACAGTGAAGCGGTTTCTCTTCCTTGGGCAAAAAATGCTAAAATCATACATGTAGCCAAAGGTTAACATGAATGTATAAGCCTGACCTCCCCAGCATTTCCTACTGTTAGTGTGTGAAGTTAGCATGACTCTGATGTCAAGGTACAACATGTTCTGACTCACATCTACACTCATGTACTCACTTGACTTGAGCCTCAGCTTGCATGAAGATAAATTCCCACTTCCTGGCGAAGGCCCTCTGTAGCCGGGCGAGGTTTTCCTTGTGGAACAAACAAGGCGCAGCTTTAGCGGAGAAGGTTATTTGAATTTAAGGCCTTTAGATGATTACATTATCCATTCACTGTGATGGCCACAGCTGCCATAACTCTGGATTACTGTTGCTGAGATGAGGCGACCTCTCGCTAACGTGTCCCTGAACAAATTACTGAGCTGCTGACACCACAGAGTATTTGGAGTTTGATGCATAGGCACTGCTTTGGTGTACACTATTACTGAATCAGTCTGTGCACATTTTGTGATGTTTATTCGCTTTCTTCACAAGAGTTAAATATGAAGATCGACACCACTCTAGTCTGTACTTTAAATAACTGCAAACAGCTGGTTATCTTACCATAGAGACCGGAAATTGGGAACAGCTACCGGCTCTGTCCAAACGTAAGGAACCCCACTTGCCAACACCTCTAAAGCTCACTAACTACCATGTTACATCTCATAAGTTTAATCTGTACAAAAAACAAAGTAACAAAATGACACACAGTGTTTACAGGGGGTTATGTACTCACATCCATTCCATAGTTGCCTTTTTAGTAGGGCTGTCAATTGATTTTTATCTGTTCAAAATGCACCTTAAAAGGGAGATTTTTCAAGTATTTAATACTCTTATCAACATGGAAGAGGGCAAATCTGCTGCTTTATACAAATGTATGAATACATTTATTACTGGAAATCAATTAACAACACAAAACAATGACAAATATTGTCCACAAAGCCTCACATGTACTGCATTTAGCATAACAATTATGCTCATATCATAATGTGGCAAACGTCCATGCTGTGCTGAATTGCCCCAAACTGCATGGGATCACCATAACGTGGGCATGTCTGTAAAGGGGAGACTCGTGGGTACCCATAGAACCCATTTTCATTCACATCTTGAGGGGGACCCCTTTGAAAGTTTGGAGCATTATTTAAACTCCTCCATGACAAGCTAGTAAGACATGGTATCAATGGGTTCCTTATGTTTTCTAGTTTCATATGATGCCAGGATCTTCATTCTACATTTAAAACTACAACCTCCAGAAGATTGATTGCATTAATGTGGCTTTAAAATGAATTTGCGTTAACGCTGAGAGCCCTAATTTCTGATGTGAGACCCAGCAGATGATAACTAACAAATGTCGCAACTCATACCACAAACTCAAGACTTTGCTGACTGCAACTCATTGCATGTCACATTTTATTTGAGTAAAAGAAATAAAACCTTAACAAGCTTTTTAAAACGCCATAACGTACACATATCACAGCTGCATACCAAATTGTGCGTCCTTAATAACACCACTCAAACAAGCATCTGTCAAAGATACAGTCATGACCTCATTACGACCGAGAGAAAAAAAAACAGAGTACCAACTAGCAGGCATGTTAACAGTGAGAGCAATGAGGCCTGGAGGCATAAAGTGACCTGAATAGGAGCAAAGGGAAGTCTACTGGACAACAGTTGCAGAATAATTTCGAATATGAAAGTGCAGTGGATTGCTGTTGTATAAAACCACTGCAGTAACGCCCCTCTCGATACGGTATTGATCTACTTATGCCAGCTAGGCCTATAGGCATTTATATTTGGGGCCAGTAAATGACTGTATCATAGTCTGCCAAGTGGTGCTCCAGAAAAAGAAAAAATACCCTTTGACAGATTTGTATAAAAGTCTGTAATTCGATAATGGATTTATGCCAGCATGAATGGATTCTGGCATTTCAAGGCCGCAAAGGACACCGTTACAGCTCTTTTGTTTTTCACTGATGTGAAAGAAATGTGGAAATCCACAGTGTCATCATATTATGGTCCATGCACAATGATAGTACTGAACTGAATCGCCAAACCAAAAATGACAGTGTACTTACAGCCTCGTAGTCAGCTAACTCAAGCCTGGCCTTATTCTGCATGGTGCGCTTGCACAGGTAAATGGCTGGAGGGGGGAGAAGGAGAAAGAGTGAGACATGAAGAGGGTAATAGAGTTAGTCAGATGGGCTGTCTGCTTTGTAACTACAAAATAAAAATGGGATGCGCTCTTTTTTTTTTTTTTTTTTTTTTTTAAACTGAGGTCTCAATTCTGTGTGAACCAACACTAATGAATGTTTTGCTAGAGCAGGCAGGCGATGTGTCTTCTGAAATAACGAGCCTCAAGTAAATGCCACGCAGAGAGCCGGAGATGTGGTCATATCAGTGACTGTCCCTTTATTTTGTTTGGCTAGTGCTACCCCACAGGATCCTCTGTTGTGGGGGCTCCTCTGGGCCAGATACATTACAGGGAATGGCCCATGTGGATCAATACTCAGTGAGTGTCAACAACAGATCTGCAGTGTGAGTTGTGTTTCAGAGAGACAGCTGAAGGCATTAGAGAGATCTTACTGGTTTGGAGAAAGAGGCAAAAATTGAGTGTTTGTGACTCACCATAGTCTGTGTTCTCAGGCTCCCAACAGTTTGAAGGCCAGAAGTATGGAGACTGATGAAAACAAGGGGGGACAAAACAGAAACAGAGTATGTTTATTTACTCAAAAAAATCAGAATTACATTCTTTTCTGGCCTTCAGTGTCTACATAGACAATAATATTCACCAATATGAATGCTGGAATCTCATTTCTCCCACCACCTACGCTCCCTCCACACGCAAAGTCAAAAGACGACTCATTGCTTCATGATGATCCTTGACGTCCGTGTGTTGCACATAGCTATCTGGGGAGCGATGGTAGCTATATTCTCTCTATCCATATTTAATTGTCTATTGCAACTGATATTACACATTCAAAGTTCATTCCCAAGTCCATTAAAAATGGATCACTCACATCTATCATGCATTCTTAATAATGGGGCAGAATTAGAAGTTGGTGGTACTCAACCACATATTTCATTCCCACTATTACTCATAATGGTAATTAGCCTAAGCGCAAAGGGCTGATTCAGATGAATGTGCTTGTTTGCGTGTAATAAACAAAAGGGTTAATATGCATGCTCTTCTTGGCATTGTTAACATCAGAGAGGATAAAGTTGAGCTAAAAGATTTCCCTGCATGCACAAAAAAGGCTGCCATTAAATCTGAGTCTTCTACCAGAATAGCATATATTTGTATATTAGCAGACAAAAAAAGCCCCTGTCCCAATGCCTTATAGCACAGCTATGGAGACTGGCCAATGCATTTCAAACGCACTGTGGACTCTTTTTACATGTTCTGATGACGTGAGCTTGTTGCATCACAACAACATCAGAGGCAATATTTTTAGCTCCCACTGAATGAGCAAGTGTGACATGCGCTGCCCTCGATGCGCAGGCATAATAATGGCTTTTAATCTTGAGCAATAGAGGTGAAGATAAATGCATTCAGAGGTAGACTGAGGGGGAGGAGCGGGCGGGGGGAGAGGCTGGTGACAATGAAAAGTGCAGAGCCAGCGTGCAGCCGGCTCGGTGCCTCCCATAGGGGAGCCTGCCGAGTGAAGCTGGCCAGGATTAAGATGCTAATGGCCCAGTCACAGTAATGAGTCATCATGGAGCCCGTTAGCCATCAGGGGGACCTGTCAAAGTTCATGCTGGATCAGATGGAGCGAAGAAAAAAAACACTCCTCTAACAAGCTGCACGGCTGGCCCGTAGGCCATGTTCTGC